>QEPC01000699.1:449140-490973 GCA_003113815.1 Sphenodon punctatus
GATGTTAACCCTGGGAACTCCTTGCTGCTATGTTTTGCCAGTGTTTTCTGTGTTTTGGGTTTATACATTATTTGTTTTAAGCTTGATGCGCATATAGACTGTGTTTTCTTCCATTCGATGTTAACCCTGGGAACTCCTCGCTGCTGTGTTTTGTCAGTGTTTTGCCAGTGTTTCCCTGTGTTTGGGGTTTATACATTATTTATTTTAAGCTTGATGTGTGCATGTAGATTGTGTTTTCTTCCATCCGATGTTAACCATGGGAACTTCTTGCTCCTTGCTGGGAACTGTCCCCCTGGCTCCGCCTACTGTCCCCTTGGCTCTGCCCGCCGGCAGGCCGGCCAGCCTTACTGCCCCTCTAAACTCAAAACCCACCAGCCGTCCCTGCTGGCCTGAGCACAGTGTGGAGAGGGCTCGGGTGCTTTCTCTGGGGAATGGAGTGCCGACGGAACCAGAGCAGGCAGACGGGTGTCACGTAGGAGGATATGAACAGTTGATGGGGGTTAGAAAATGGTGACAAGGCTACAAAAGGATACCCCTTCAGATGGGAATGGTTAGCAAACAATGAAGAGGAGCCCTGGCTTAAGGAGATGCCCAAAGTGACTATGCCATGTAAGGCCTCCATGATAAATGCTTTGCATGTGTCTCAAAAATGTGCTATTTGTAAAGTCTTTAGGAACCTGTCTATAACTATTGATTGTACAGTGCCAGGTATATCAGCGGGTGCTATATAAATAATTAATAATATCTCTCTGATGACAGAGAATAAAAATACCTGGATAGTGACTCATTTATTGGAGGTGGCTCTGTCTGCTTGCAACATTGAAGCAAGAAGGGGGCAGCTAAAAAGGTTTCTATCTCAAGATTGTAGGCCATCAGTGACCCATTACTCCCAGTATCTTCAAGGTGGGACAGCAAGACCTCCAGTAAACAACTGCTCCACAAGAGGCACGATGATCTAGGTTGTCATTGAAAGGAGCACACTGGCAAACCTCATGCAAGCAGCCTCAGTTGGACTTGCTAGCATGGCAAACTCCTTCCTGTAGCACTGGACAGAAAGCAGCACACTGTCTGCTAGGGCAGTTTGTAACTGAGCCCTGAAGTAGGCAGGACACGTATCCTATTAAAGGAGGAAAGCATTGAAGCTATGATTCTCCAATTTACCCCCTCCTTGAGAGTGCATGGCAGTGCCAGACTGAATATAGTGGGGTTTGTGTTCTCTCGGTATGAATAGCCATTACAGCATGCTCCCATGTGCCCCTGTGCTGGCTCAGTTCCTCCTCTAGCAGTTCCATCGCTTTTTCTTGTCAAACTGTTCTTTCCTAGAACTGAGATTGGCCCCTTCCACATTAAGCTTAACACTTAAGCAGCAGGCAACAGCCACAGATCCTGGGCTCAGTAAGTGGGTGCTGCATATTTCTGACCTGGCATTTGCTGCTGCCAAACTTATACTCTCTGGGAAGAGATGGTAACTTTGGGTTAATGTAGCTTTTCACAACCCTGCCACATATCAATCCAGGCAGCCCACCCAGATGGTCCTATTGTTTTGGTCAAGTTAGAGGCAGTTTTCTAGGATTTTGGGTAGGCTGTTCATAGGTTTTATTTAGATTTTTATTGTCAACTGAGCACATTCAGATGGTTTCATACTGCCCTCTATAGGGTTAGTAGCATATTGCATCTTTGCTTGGGTCGTCCTGTCTTCATCCTGCTACCTAGGAGAATTTGTATCAAGGAACTTAGATCAACTTAGTTAGCACGTGAGAAATTCATACAAGACAACTCCTGTAAAATATTTGCGTGCATTCAATGAGGAGACTAGTTAAGGATTTGTCTTGATCACATGTCAGTAGCAGGACATAAGAACATAAGTGTCAACGTCAGTCCAGAGTTCCATCTAGCCCAGCATTCCGGTAGCTCACGGGAAGTACACATACAGGTCGTGGAGGTGTGACCCATCTCCTGCTGACTGCTCCCAGCTACCGCTAGCCAGGGGTTTAAGCCCCAGCCAGTAGACGTTTATGGCTCTAGCCTCTAAGAACTTATCCAATTTCTGTTTGGATAAAGTTATTATTATTATTATTTATTATTATCAAACATTTATATAGCGCCAGCAGTGTACCTGGCACTTTACAAAGTAATAAAATAGACACGGTCCCTGCCCCTAGGGCTTACAATCAAGTTGAAAGCTTTCACAGCCTCCTCTAGCAATGAGTTCCACAACTTTATTGTCCGCTGTGTAAAAAAGTACTTCCTTTTGTTCATTTTAGATCTGCTGCTATTTAACTTCAGAGTGTGTTTGCTTGTTCTCTTATTGTGGAAAAGAGCAAACAACAGTTCCCTATTTACTTTCACAACACACCAAGTGCACAAAACACAAAGGGCTGTTATCACACTTATATATGGCAAAACCTGCTTCTGAATACCTTTATCCAGAATAAATGAATACTATTGGGTGAAAAGGAACAGCTTTATATAACCACATATACATTTTATGTATACATTTTATTGTACATATACTGTACAATAAAATGTATGTGTATATGTACGTGTATGTACAATAAAAATGTACATGTGGTTATATAAAGCTGTTCTGTTTCACCCATAGTATTCATTTGTTCTTTGTGTTTTGTGCACTTGGTGTGTTGTGGTATTACTGTGGGGCTTGTCCCTGTTCCCTATTTACTTTCTCCATGCCGCTCATGATTTTATACACTTCTATCACATTCCCCCCCCTTATTCACCTCTTCTCCAAGCTAAACATTCATTGGGCCTCTCATATGGAATTCAATCTATCCCGTCTATCATCCTCATTGCCCTTCTCTGAACCTTTTCCAGTTCTATTATATCTTTCTTGAGATGGGGTGACTAGAGCTGCACACACTATTTAAAGTGGAGTCATACCAAAGATTTATACAGTGGCAGTATGATACTTTCCCTTTCATTCTCTATTCCTTTTGTAAAAATGCCTAGCAATCAGTATGGCTTTTTGACTGCTGCCGCACACTGAGCTGATGTCTTCAAGGAACTATCCACAATGACTCCAAAATCCTTCTCCTGAGTGCTTATACCCAGATTAGAGCCTAGCATTGTGTAGGTAAAGTGAGGATTTTTTTCCCCCTGTGTGCATCACCATGCACTTATCAACATTTAATTTCATTTTCCATTTTAATGCCCATTTACCTCGCCGTGCAAGATTTATTTTGGGTGCTGATGCTCCATCTGGCAACCAGCTCATTGCACCACCCATCATAGAAGACACTTTCAAGTAGCAATAATATCAGCAAACTGGGGTAGTGAGCTAGCTCTGTTGTTGGAGCCTCCCTGCTTGCAGTTTCACAAGTGTAATGGCATGGTCCATCCGAGGGTAAGTCCTTACAGGACCAGTCCCTCCAAATTCACTTTCTACAGGAAATTTAGCTCAAACTGTCTTTAACCTATAAATATCCCAGCCTGTCTCTCTCAGTACTCAGCAGTCCTTGGGAACCAGGCGCAGTCCCTCCTACAGCCCACCAAGCTTGGCAGACTTCTCAGCAGCTGGCTCATCCGCCTGCAGCCATTGTAGCCAACCCTTTGCTCAGGCAACTCCCTGTGAGCAGGGTTTTCTGAGGAAGAGCTCTCCCTTAGCTCCTGTCTCCTCAGTCTCTTCCCTAGCTGCTCCCAAGCAGCTCACCAAACCCTCTCAGCTCAGGCAACATCCTCTGGGTGAGGAGACAGAACTCTAGCTAGCGCCTGCTTCTCCTGTGTGCTCTCCTTATCCGAGATAGAGCTTTCCCCCAGCTCCTGCCTCTTCCGGAACACTATAGCACTGAGTTCTGACTCTGGCTTTATCCCTAGGGTGGCTTCTGCCTCGCCCACACCAGCTGTCCTCCAAATAGGCTGGGGATGGGGCAAACATTTCCTTACACAGCTGCCTTATTGTAGGCACTGTTTTATGCAGCACCTGCAACCATGCTGTTGGTGCCACTCTTTTAAAGGGGCAGCATCCCTAACTAAGCGTACCCTGCATAACTATGACAAGGACTGTTATGGCCTAACCTGCTATTTAAACCCAAGGTTGTCACTGAGTTTCATTTCCCCCAAAAATCTGACATTACAAGGAGAGGTTGCTTCACACCTTAGATCTTAGGGCTTTAAGCGTTTGGTTTATAGAAAACTAGAGTAGAAGAAACGTTCTTCATTTCATACTCAGAAAATAGTAAGGGAAAATCAGCCAGGTATTGTCTAAGTGGCAAAGAGCCTGATGGTTCAGTCGGGCGGGGGGGGTGAGCCCCGCTAGAGCTATGGCTTCATTCCCCTAGGTCTCTGACCACAGACAGACTTAATGTTTATTTATTTATGTTAAGTGAGATATGGGGTTGAAAGGAACTAGGGGAGGGGCTGGCAGTACGTTGACAGTACAAGCATAGAACATAAAGTGGGAACAGGATCCATAGCACCCAAACGGTCACTGCGACTACACTGAGGCCAACTTGGAGAACATCAGTGTACATGTTTGTACCTTTTCTTTCTGGGTCTGAATGATAGGAAGGATGGTGACAGGGAAAGACTGAGTAGTGCTTTGTCTGTGTTAGGATTTAACCTGTTGTTGGACTTTCTACAGCCTATTCCACGTAAAATAAATGTCAGCCAGCTAATTCCATGTACCCACCCAGTTGCAGGCCTACTTCTGGTCTGTAGTAGAGAGATTTTTAAACATGCAGTATTAAACAGGGATTGTTCAGGTACAAACAGGTTTTCTGTAACCACACTTCATCTGCCCAGTAGTGTCATTGCATTTAATGCACTTACGATAGAAAGAAACCTACTTGTAATAGTTGGTGAAACTCTGCTCTCAAGTGTTGTACTCATTACTACAATCCCTTTGACCCTACATTATATGGCATGGAGACTATTTTATCACTCAAATAAAGGACCTACCCCAGGATTGGGTATCATGTTAGAAAGCTGTACATGGATTCCCGCTGGTATCTTAAATGAGGCAGAATCAGCGCTTAATAAATCCAATGTTCCACAAACCCTCACATGCTGACAGGCGAGAGGAAGCCTCACCTTCTCCCTATTCCTAACCTAGGTGCAGTAGCAGCCATGGGCAAAGCGGCAGCTGTAGAATCCTTTTTGCTTCCATTTCCCAAGTCCCCGGTGTACACAGGAGCACAGCTGTATGTAAAACAGCACAGGAGCTATACGTGAGAAGGGTGCTAATGCTAATCATGTACTGTATAATTTTAGCACTGGTGTCATTCTGCATCCCCACACAGGATGCAAAAAGTCATTTTAGTGACTGACCATAACCAAGTTAGCTTTCCTACACATGGAAATGGTAATGCTGTATGTAGCCTTCCCCTCT
The DNA here is from genome assembly GCA_003113815.1 of Sphenodon punctatus. Taxonomy (NCBI): domain Eukaryota; kingdom Metazoa; phylum Chordata; class Lepidosauria; order Sphenodontia; family Sphenodontidae; genus Sphenodon; species Sphenodon punctatus. Next base: position 454,485 of record QEPC01000699.1, read on the forward strand.
AACTCCTCCAGGCTCTACTTAGGGATTTTATATTAAGCAATTTGCAGGTTCTACTGTGGTCTTAAATGAACTTTCTGTCTTGGACAGGAAATGACTTTCCACTTTGGCTACAAGAATGTTCCACTGCTGTTTTCTGGGCTTATAATCAACACACCTGGAGGTTAGTAGAATTGACTTAGAGAATGGCAGTGGCCAGTCCTGTGACTCTGACCCCTGGTCCAAACTAAAGCCTAGCTACTGGGCAGCTGCCCGTCATGAGGTATCCAGGGAACATGGTGTTTAACACGGCTGTGTCCCTTCTTTACCAGCCTTCCGTATGTACTTGAATAGGGAAGGATAGACTGACCCATGGCATTTGTCAATGGGCTCAAGAGCATTTGCCTCACCTAACATGCTGTAAATTGTGGCCCAGACCAGAGACAGACTTGTCACCGTTCCATATTACCAACTGGGGGAGGGAGTTTGGAGGCTTGATTCCATTTTGCTAAATGACAAGTTGACCCTACATCACCTTTGTGTAACCAGGACAGCAGCTGTTCCTGATGGAGGCATTTTTTGGTGGGTAGGAGGCAAGCGGTTCTTGCTGCAGACTCAGTAATGTACCTCTCCCTGACAGAAATGGCTGGGGCTTTCGTGGCCGTCTTCTTCCTGGCCATGTTCTACGAGGGCCTCAAGATTGCTCGGGAAAGCCTGCTCCGGAAATCACAGGTCAGCATTCGCTACAACTCCATGCCAGTTCCAGGACCAAATGGCACCATCTTGATGGAGACGCACAAAACAGTTGGGTGAGCATCCACTTTCCTACTTACTGTACTTATTTAGCAGGAAAACATGGATTACGGCACAGTAAATTCTGTGCTGATCCAATGAATCTATGAATTTAGGACCCATTTTGAAGGCTTAGACAGATTATGCAAGTATCCTGTTCTGGGGGAATGGGTAAGGAGCACAGCAGTCACTCAGTACTAACCGTCCTGTTGATGGGATATCATGTGAAGACTTGCTTTTAAAGAGAGCATAAAGAATAACTTCCGTGAGAACACACAGGATTCTAGGCAGGTGGATGGTAATTACCACTTGACCAGGACAAGACTCTCCAAAGTGCCAAAGGATCTTTTTAATGAGTCCCAAGTTGACCACGTTTCTGCTGCTGCTGAAAGCCAAGCAATAAATTAAATGGAAAGAATTTGACCCATGGTAATCAGCTACTTCCTCCTACTGACCTTCTGTAGGTACTAGCTCCTTTGGGACTCTTTGATAGGTCTGTAAAATTTCACTCACCTGCTTGCTTCTGATGAATGTACTTTTGGAACTGGCAAGTGGATCTTTACAGCCCTGCACCCCATACCCCCATTTAAGTCCCAGCTTGGTAAGCAGTCCGTTTTGTCTGGCTGTTGAATTATTATGTTTTTATAGGCCTGCTTACTGAATATACAAGTGGTGATCCCATGCTCATCCTGGCATCCCAGCCTGAGGGGTGTGCTCTCTGGAGGGAGCCTGGGTTTCCCACCTATGGCTCTTGTGCATTGACCCTTCTCTCTCTCTCCCACTCCGTAGGCAGCAGATGCTGAGTCTCCCCCACCTCATGCAGACAGTGCTTCACATCATCCAGGTGGTGATCAGCTACTTCCTCATGCTGATCTTCATGACCTACAATGCGTACCTCTGCATAGCCGTGGCAGCAGGCGCAGGGACAGGCTACTTCTTCTTCAGCTGGAAGAAGGCAGTGGTGGTGGATATTACTGAGCACTGCCATTAATGCTGGCTCTTGGGCATGAGCCTTTCCCTGCTCATTGGTCCTCCCGTAACTGCAGCCTCCAAGTGGGTGAGGATCATTCCCAAGATGATTGAAAATCAATGTGGATTGTTCCCGTCACCCTGGGCCCCAGGAATTCCTGGTGCTTGGGATAGCACCGTGTCTTCGTGTAGCCAGGTGCCTGACCTGCTCTAGAGGGTGTCTTAGGCACTCTGACATGATTAATTTGTATTTTTAGATTATATCCTGATTGAAATTAGTTTTCAGAGAAATTTTCAAGATTCTCCTTTTTAAAGCATTTATTTTTAAAGAGCAGTTGCTTGCATTTGGAAGCTTATGATCAGTAGATGTTGAACTCCCTGATGCAGCTGATATGTAACAGTAGCTGTTTGAACTGTAAACACCTGGCTGTAATGCTGTGTAGGGAAAGACCTTTTCCTCACTGAGCCTTCTAGGCCATCTACCCCCTCTGCCTCTCCGTTCCAGTGTGGAGCGCTGCTGAGACACGACCTCTCCCAGAGAAATGTGCAGGATGCAACCATCTGTTCTGGGTAGAGGTTTGTCTACCTATGCTGCTAGTTCCGAGGTGCCCAGTTGCCCTACTCACCTCTGAGCAAGTGACATTCCAGCCTGGCCGTATCTGCTGACTTGTGGATTTTGAAATGTACTAAACAAATAAAATCAACAATCACTTTTTAAATTAGCATTAATATTTTAAATAAATCATTCAGCATGTTGACAGTTTAAATATGTAGTGGGTCGGCCTAATTTTTTTTTGAAGTAGAAATTGCTGGCATTTAGCATGCTCTGGCTCTGTTCTTTGTAGCTTTATGTAAATAAAGTGGTGCCAGCAGGGTTAGCAAGGCCTGGAGCAGAGAGGAGTTGGTTGTGCTGGAAGCTGTCCTCCACGTGGGAACAGAACAGCCTTAAAACTTCCTCCTGAGAGTGTTGATCAGTACATGGTCATCCAGCCCCACGGACTCCGTCATAATTGCAAAACCTGAAACTTCACCTTATGCTGGGAGTTACACAGCTTGGATGGCAACACCCAGTATTGCACACAGTAGCCCTGACTTTCCTATGAACTTCTCTCTGATGGGGTAGGGCAGTGGTTCCCAAATGTTATCCTATGGTGTCACATTTCACAATGCCAGTTTTCCATGCCACCGCTACAACTTACTCTGCCAGTGCACCACCCATACTGAGCTGTTGTGTACTGGCAAGTCCCACCACAGACACACCAGCCGCAGGACTCTGGGATTTCTTTGCTTCATCTAGTAGCAGCTACTAGTGCAGTATGGTGCTATTCAGGGGGAAAGAGGAAATTGGAGAACAGAGCTGAGAGGAGCATAAGTGCACATGTACCTCTCTGGGCACTGACCGTGAGATAGCAGCAAATACACACTGCTGTCTGCTGGTCTTGACTTTCACCCAGCCTCGCGCCACCAGAATGGCATACTGGGAATGGCAGATTGGGAATTACTGGGGTAGGAGATACTATGCTAAGTGCTCTCTTGGGTAAGATGGAAAACCGATTTCACAGCCATTTCTCAAAGAGGCAGTGAAGCCTAGTCTAATTCTATCAAAGTTATTCTGCTTCCCTCATTAAATACCAACAAAGCCCACCTGCATCTACAGTGAGTTAGACGAAAGCTTAGGACCTATAGTAAATACTTAAATGTATTACTGTTCTATGCCAGCAGCTCCAAGGGCTGCTAGCACCTGCTTTTTCAAAGCTCTGTTTCAAATTCTGCAGAGGCAAAGCATTTGCATTGGAGCTGCACAAGCTAGAATAAAGCAAGATGAATTGGACTGTTTTATCCAGAAATCAAATGCTGTGACCTTAGCTTTTGCTGTTTCATGTAGCTGTACTGCATGCAAATGAGCAAACAAAGTTAGATCATAAAGAGACATGTCTGTCCATTGTGGACTTAAGGCTAAGCAAGACCTCTTTCTGTGGTGGTCCATATCTGATGAAGTTCTGTTCCTCTGAAAAACTACTATGTCCTGATTGCCCCTTACTACCCACAGAGGGTGTTCAGGTAGCAGAGAAGGGGGTAGGGGAGGCAGGTTACATTACGCCAATACAGATTTCAGCGCTCTGCTAATCATGTAAGCTGTCACCATGGTGCAGGAAACTATCTCCCTGCTCTGACTCGCATTGTTGAAGGCCTCAGGCCCTGAAATTTGAGGCACCTCATAGCTTTGTAGAATGAGGCTAAGCTTTTCATAGACTGACAAAGAGCTCTTACACGCTGGAGTACCAGGTATTAACAGTTTCTGAGGTGTGTGCTGTCATTCATCTCTGTTCAAAGCAATCTCCTTTGATCTGGCTGGATGTCCTCTCACAAAGCTACCTCCTTTTCTCTTGCAGGAGATAGTGACCAAGCACTCCCAACTACTCTCTGCTCTAGCATTGGTCATTTTGTGTATCATTCTGGCTCCTCTCCCCTCCAACTACAATAACCCATCATTCCCCATCCAGTGGTATGTTAAATGAACTTAAGAGCAGCATCCCTCTCTTTAATAATTGCCTGTTAATAGGTAAATGGTAGATTGGTACTCAGGTTGCTCAGCTTGCAATGACAAGCACAGCCTCTTCTAATTTCCCTGTGACAGTGCTTCAAAGTAGACCTCCAGAAATTAGCACTGGATGTAGAGAACCCTACGTATTATCAGATGGAGCATGTTTTGGATGGGTAGCACACCTCCATAAGTGCTATTTACTTCCATAGGACTTGCACCTACCCTAACTACTAGCAGAGTCACTATCCATCTAGAGGAGCACACCCTTACCATTTAATTGCAGTTGGAGATACATGCATGTAGTTTGCTTAAGCCTATTTTGACACAGGAAATGTATAAGTTCTTAACATTCCAGAGAATGCATAGCTCAGTTTTGACATTAGAAGAAGGACTGTTACCTCCTAGCATCTTCTGGAAAAACCTGAATTCCACTGTAAAAAGACTACATCTAACAGCAGCAGAAGCCAAGTGCCTCCGGGAAACAGATGTGGCTAGTGCCTTCACATTGAGATATGTGGTTTCAACTTTACCCTATGCTCTGCAATTTCTGGATATAGTGAACTATTAGCTTGTTTTAAATCCATTGTTTATAGAGACAATCTGTTCAATGTTGTAAATACTGAAATCATCATGTATATAATTAATAAACAGATATGCCTCTTACAGTAGTAAATACATGGAATGTTTAGGAGCAACTTCCAACTAGCACAAAGGAGTTGCTTGGGAAGAGATGAAACAGGAGTCACTTTTACCAAATGTGCCTCCAGCAAGGATGTTCTGCCAGTGGGAGACACTGTAGCCTCCACAGAAAATGGGAGACGACTACAGTATTTGGGATGTTCAAGCCAAGGTAATGCAAGATGGTAGAAAGCCACCAGGGGGAGCACAAAGCATCTCCTTCCTAGTGGGTAAGAGATGTCTGCCTGGCCACCCACTTCCTGTAGAGAACCAGAATTGGCTTTCCTGTTGCCAGACTCTTGCTGTGGAGAGCTTAGTCAGCTGAATCAAACCATTTATTGTCCACTTGCTTCTGGCCTCTGTTCTACCCCATGCAGCCAGCAGAGTGGTGATATTAACCTTCATCCCAGACCTACATATTTGCTGCTCAAACTCAGCAACAACAAGCTCTTTTGCAGGAGAGCTGACTTTGGGCAGGAGGGGCGAGATACAAGTTTTAAATAAATTAAAAAATAAACTTATTTTTTGTTGCTGTGACAAACCCCCCAAAAGCTGAATGTCCGAAAGTTGCTCTCTGAAGCCAATATCCCTGCCCACCCTGACAAATCTTCCAGTAGTAACCAGATGATCCCAGTGGCAAGCTCATTCTAGTTAAAACTTATCGATCAAAACTGACCCCAGAGCTAATCCTTTCCAAAACACATTTCAATCAAATTGTTGGAAATGAGTTGGACAATTGGCTCGGTTGATGGATAATTTGCCTTCAACTTGCAGGACAGAGCATACACACCTTAGTTTGTCAGCAGCTGTAGGCAAGCTGATGCTGTGTCCCATCTCAAATCAGGGAGACCAGCATGAAGGCAGCTTCATGTCATAGAAATAAATAACTTTCACCTCCAGAAATATATCACACTGATAACTTCCACTTCTGAGATTGGATATCTGTGCCACTTGTTTGAACATGCATTGTTCTACCTCCATCTTAAGAACAGTGCCTCATAGGACTCTAGAGTCCACCCCACAGAAAGCTCAAGATGGCCACCTTTGCCCAGCTTCCCACAGTGGCAGAACCCTCACTTTGTCCCTATTCCTTTACACACAAACAGCTGGCCCCTTTGTATTCCCAAAGATGATGCTGTTTTCCAATCATCCTTTGCTGCGCTGCACACACTTACTGCTACATGGATTTCTCCAAGATTTTAAATAACACCCATGATTTATTTAAAAGTAAAGCAGCTGGCGAGAGAGGTTTCTGAAGGTAAGGTAACAAAGGAGATGTAGCCCACCAACCTGTGGGAATTAATAAAAATGTTCTTGTGCTAGAGATGAGATCAGACCCAGACTCCTTTAAAGTTTCCCCAAGCAAGTTCTGAGTATCTCCAGATTTGTCTGGGATAAATGTCCCACTGTGTCCAATACCCAAGAAGGGCCCATCAATTCTCTAGAACTCAAAGCTTCCAAACTGGGAAGAACGGTTGCTAGGTTTGGGCTGTGGCTTGTATCCAATGCGGTCGTTTATCATCTGTTCTCGACTTTTGTGGTCATCGCTCAGTTCAATAGCTCCCTCTCCATCATTGGCTCCCACTACATCCACCTCTTCAAGCTGCTTCTTGCGACTCTACAAAACCAATGGGGAAAAAGCAAAAGGTTATGGAGAGCTTCTCCAATGTAGACACATTAGCACCACCTGTTGCTGCTGCCCCTTGCTGCAGACTTCCCCACAGAGAGGAACAAATCCCATGAAAACCCATAAGCCTCCATAAAATATTTATAAATACTCCCTCATTCCAAATCTACCCTGCCTGTTAAATGCCTGGTCAAATAAACAGGTCCAGAAGACACAGACTAGGGCTGAGGCAAGTTATTCTTTATCAATCAAGAGGAGAAATAGAATTTGTTAATTAACTCCTGCAAAATTTAACATTCAACATTTATTCAATCTCTAGTTAGTCAGAATCATGGTGGTTGTGCCCACACTCAGCAGCTGTAGAAGCAGCCAACAAACAAGACTTATCTTGCTGAAAGGAAAAGCCTCCTCACAATCCAGGAGGAACAGGAAAGAGGAGATGGAAAAGGCCAGAATATTTGACATTATAAGCTAGCATTCACTTTTAAATTTCAGGTAACTCCCAGGCAATCCTCACACTCCATCAGTCCTAATAACGGTCTTATTCCAACTCTTTACATGTTGCTCTGTTTCCAATTAGTACAGTGCACTTCTCCGGTGGCTCTAGCTGTAGGATCAGGACATCGTGGCACAGCAATAAACCTACGTGTGTCAGCATGAGGCACATGCCCACCCCATGCAGAACCCTTAATCCAGATCAGCACTAGCCTGACCCAACACTGCTCTTAAGAGCCTGGAGCCTCGTTCTCCGTCTCCCAGGGCTGCAGCCCTGTCAGCAACTCCACGACAAAGGCCACTAGACCAACCGGAGCCCGTGGCTGGAGAGCAAGTTCTCTGCACAAGTGAATGGCTCGGCAGCTTGGCCAGGCCCGTCGCTCGCACCCCCTGCCGTGCCCGCCCCTCCCGCTGACCGCTTCCCCCGCCACAGCGACCGGGCTATAGCCGCACTCCCGCTGGGCACCCGGGGGAGATGCGGGCTGAAGCCACGCGAGGGGCCCCGCTCACCTCCAGCTCCTTGCGGAGACCCTCAAACTCCTCGATGTCGTCGAGCTTCAGCTCCAGGCGCGTGGGCTTGCGCCGCAGCATCGCGGTGCCCGGCCGTTTCGGAGGAGAGGAGAGGAGATACCCCGGGAGCCCCCGCTGCTTCTCGGATCTCTCCCTTTACGCTGTTCTCGCTCACAGCATTGCAGCGTCGAACCGCTCTGCGCGTGCAGAGGGGCAAAACCCTCACGCCGGAACCGGGAAGCTCCGGCCTCGCCCGCGCTCACCCGGCCCGCTACAACGTCTGAATTCCCAGCATGCTTCGCGCCGCCGTCCTGACTACAATTCCCAGCATACCCCGCGTCAAAGATCCGGAAGTGGTTGTGCTTCGAAGCTCCGTGCGTTCCGTTCCTGTAGTAATTGCATTCCCCGGTGCCAGGCGAGCTCGAGGGGCTGAGGCATGGCTTCCTCGCGCGCCCCCGTGGTGGGTGATCGGGCCTGGGCCTGGGCCTGGGCCACGCTCGGGGTCTCTCCCCCGGGGATAGCGGGGGCTCTGGCGCGGGGTGGCGGGAAAGGCACTGGGGTAGAAAAGGCCGCTTCCAGCAGCCTAGTAGGAGCGGCGCTCCCCGACGCTGGCGCCCTCCATGGCACGCAAGGGAAACTGACCCGTAACATCTGAATCCTAGGTCGCCCCCAGGCAGAGAGTGACACCCACCCCCCATTTCCAAACTCCCCGGGGGCAACCCCAGTGCGCACTCGCCGACGGGCGTGCAAGTTTTGCTGATAGTCTCCAGCCTGAGCCTGAGAGAGCTTGTCAAACTCCTTTCCTCGCTGGGAAGCACTTTCTCGGTCCAGTCTGAGCCCCTGACTCTGAAAACTCTTGAATGCCTAAAGCTTAGCTTTAAGCAGACTCAGGGGGATTGTACTGGGGTTTAAAGTTAAGCACCAGTGTAAGTGATTATAGGGTCAAACCTTAGGAACATCTTTAAGTCATTGTTACTGATTTGTACTAAATACCATGGGCCTTCTGAAATTCTCTTTGCTCTGCAGTCTGCAAAAAACAAGCAGTCGGATGATAGTGATGCTCCCCCTCCCAAGAGATCTCGTATCTTTTACGGCAGTTTGGAGGAGAAGGAAAGAGAACGGCTTGCCAGAGGAGAGTCGGGCTTATTGGGCAAAGATGGGATGAAAGCTGCGATTGAGTCAGGCAATATCAACATAACCAGCGGTGAGAGGGCACTTATCATAACACACTCTTTGTGGGGTGTATGTCTGACATTAGGATATTAAATTAGGTGAATGCTCAAGCTTTTCCCAGGCTGGCAACTTACAAGAAACCAGATAGCTCAGATAATTTCCTGCTGCCTTTTAATACTGCAACTTGACATGTAGAGACTAGTTTTGTTCCATCTTGATTTGGGCAACATGACCCAAAGAGGGTTATTGTCCATATGGACATTGGAGACAAAGTAGTTCAGATGATATTTTTTTATTGGACCAACTTCTGTTGGTGAGAAGTTGGACAATAAAAACATTTGAATTACTTTGTCTCCATCTCTTACATTTGAGACCAACATGGCAACCACACTCTCTCTAGATTGCATATAGAAATTCTGAAACAAAATAGTATCAAAAATCACTGTTAAGTGGTGCATGCTGTTGTGTAGCTAGAACTGTCCAAACACAATTGCTTTTGTTTTGTTTCTGAGCAGGTGAAGTCTTTGATCTTGAAGATCACATAAGTGAGCGCCAAGCTGAAGTTCTGGCTGAGTTTGAACGCAGGAAACGTGCCAGGCAAATCAATGTTTCCACTGATGACTCTGAAGTCAAGGCATGCTTACGAGCGCTTGGGGAACCCATCACACTCTTTGGGGAGGGCCCAGCGGAAAGGAGAGAGAGGTGAGGCCAAAAGACCCTTTTATCACCTTTGCCTAGCAGCAGTAAATCTTGGTCTTGTAAATCTCCTGTTAAGCCTCTTGAAATTTGCATGATGAGTATTTTGTGGGAATGTCACACACTAGTGAGAGAGAGACAATGGAAGTGATTCCCTCTCTCTGTTCCTGGGGGGAAGAGTTCTGAGAGCTTGCCAGTTAAATAAAGGGGGGTTACTGTGACATGTTTCATTGCAGATTAAGGAATATTCTCTCTGTGGTTGGTACTGATGCCTTGAAAAAGACCAAAAAAGATGAAGAGAAATCTAAGAAATCGAAAGAAGAGGTAATTTGTTCCTGCTCATGAGCTCTGACTGCCACTAGAGTGTGGAGGAGGAGAGCGGCCAGAGGCCTCTAGCCCATTTATACGGCAGCTTCTGCCTTGCTGGTAGTCTTGTTTTAGCGTCCGGCCTGATAACGTTGACATGCTTCCTGCTACTGCCATCCATTTTAGTTAGACTTCTGCTTCACAGACTTGGCCTTTAAAACTCTCTTTTTCTAGGACACTGGAGTTGCACTGATTACTCACCCCCCACCCACCCCACCCCCAATGTAAGGGGTCTTCAGGGCAGATCGTAATGTTGATGGGCAATTATGGTGCTTTCCCCACCTAGCCACTGCCACCTCCATGTATTGTGCCCTGGTTGGCCTTGCAAAGTCCTTCTCAATCTTTCTCTACCCCCAGAAAATCCCAACCCTAAGAATTTTTTTAAATGAAAAGAAAAAAATGATTACCAAATTTCCATCCTCCATCCTATGCAAATGGGAAAAAATCTCCTGAACCAACAAGGAATCTGCCAGCAGTCGAATTGCTTGCTCTGTCCCTTTGTCCTGTCCTTTGCCTGTGTTGGTTATTTAGACTGGGGCAGCAGGGGCTGCCTGTCATTCTGTGCAGTACTCATCATGGTATGGTCCTGTTTTCAGTTGGTCCTTGGGTACCATTACATTAAACATAGTGCAAGTGAGGCTTTAGTACTGCCTACATGCCATGGTGAGTGATGAAGCACAAGAACCTCAACAAGAGGTTGAAGTAACTGGGTATGTTTAGCCTAGCAAAGCGGAGATTAGGGGAGATGTAATAGCAGTCTCCAAATATCCAAACGACTGCCACCAAGAAGAAGGCAAGGGACTGTTCTGTGTTGCTACACAAAGCAGAACTAGAAATAATGGGCTCAAGTTACAGGAAGATAGATTTTTAGTTAAATATTGGGGGAAACATCCTAAGAGTAAGACTCGAGAGAGCGAACAGCAGCACTTCAGCTGCTTCCCCTGGAGATCCTGGGGAGATACTAGGTGGGTTGGCAGGGTCAGAAATTGCTTCAATTGTTGTAGGAGTTCATGAGCTGCCTGGGCAGAGGGGTGTGTGTGTGCTGTGCCTGGCACCCCTTATCCTGTATCTCTTCTTTTTTAGTATCAGCAAACCTGGTACCATGAAGGGCCAAACAGCCTGAAAACAGCTAGAATGTGGATCGCTAACTACTCCCTCCCCAGGTAGGGAAATGGGTTGCAAGCGGGGAATAGCAGAAGCCAGTGCAACCTTTGATTAGGGGCAGTGAGCAATTAGCAGATCAGGCTGACATCGCAGGAGTTCAGAATGGCACTGGTGAAAGCCAGTTGTCTTGGGCCCAGGAGTTCTCCACTAAAGTTGCCGCCACCAGACCCTTTTGGGCAAGGAGGGAGGGAACATGTAGGGTCTGTACCCAGCTCTAGGACAAGGGACTAACCCTCTGACTTGGCTTTTACCCTAGGGCAGTGAAGCGGCTGGAAGAAGCTCGTCTATTCAAGGAGATCCTGGAGGCCACCCGGACTTCTCAGAAGCAGGAACTGCACAAATCCCTGCGGGTAGGGACAGCTGTTCCTCATCTACTGCCCTAGTGCAAAGAAGCCAGCAGCATCAGCAGAGTACCTGAATGGGGGACAGCTGGCCTGTCTGTCAGGCACATCCACATCATGCTCTTCCTCTTTCCTGCTGTTTCTCTCAGTCCCTGTGACCAGGCTGGGGATTATCACATCCCAAGTGTGCTGGAGCATCCCTACCTGCCCAGCTGAGCAGCAGGAATGGGGGAATGCACACACTTTGGCATCACTGGGCTGTTGTGTTAGAGAAATGGAATTGCAGGTTTATTTAACTACAGCTTGTTCTATCACACACTGAATTTGTCTCCTGGTAGACTTAGACCAATAGAAAAAAACCAAGGCAGTCAATAAAGTTTCAAATTGGAACTGAGTAAAACCCCTACGTCTATGTGAATAGCATTAATCTACCACCAGTTCAGAGTGTGACTGTACAGAGAAGTCTTATACTGTACCCTTGTCCACTGTTATTTCAGCAGCGCAGCCCTTCACCTGAGATCAACCTGCTGCTCACCTCCTTCCCCTCCCCCCAGAAATCTCTGACTGCCCTGGAGCTATTGGGGAAGGGGACCTGCTCTTTGTAGACAAGAACTGACTCTAATCTACACCTGCCCACCGTTTGGCAGCATGTTCAGAATACAGTGCATTGTTGGCTGAGCAGCGCCCTTTGAACATGTTGAGTGCAGCACTTCCAGGCCTGCTGCAAAGAGACCACGTAGAGCTAGGGCACCCTGCATTTTAGAGACCTCTGCTCTCCTTTCTTCAGAGGCTTGTCCTTGTGCTGGGCTCTCTCTTTGAAGCACCATCAGAGATGGCTTTGTCTTTGCTTTCAGTCCCTGAATAACTTCTGCAGTCAGATTGGGGATGACCGTCCGATATCATACTGCCATTTCAGTCCCAACTCCAAACTCCTGGCTACAGCTTGTTGGTAAGTTTCTGGTTAGATCGCTTATCTTGTGGGGACTGAGGGATATGGGAAGGGGCCTCATTAAACTGGAGATGCAGGAAGGGCTTTATTATCTCCTGTGATGGGAGGGTCTTGCAGTTGACCTTCACAGACGAGGCTGAACACTGATACCAAACCAGAAACTACTTTACTAGAAGGATTTATGAACTATTTACACAGGCTAGGTTTCGACTTCTTAAGGGATTTCCCCCTCTTTAGGTGGTAACAGGTTAAAAGATAAATCCAGTCCTACAGTTTGTGTGTCACCAGTTCACTGTGTCCCCTTGATGCCTTCAAGCCAAGTGGCCTCCACAAATCTCTTCCATGGAGATTTTTCTTGTCGTCGTCTGTTCCCAAGCCACACTCCGTTCTGTTCTGCATGGACAAGTCTGTCCTTGTCTTCATGCCACAACCCTTGCGTTGGACCCTAAAACAGCTTTAGATGTCAATTTCCCACTGCTCTCCTCAGTGCTGCTTGGTAACCTTCCCACTGACCATTCCAGACCCCTCCTGCTTCTGGGCCTGTGCCCTTTCAGTTTGTCCAAGACTCTGTGGCAGGTGTCAGTTTTCCATTGACCAAGTTTCAGTTTTAAAACAGTTTTATAACTGGGCTCTCTGAGACTTGTTCCCCTATGGGCTGCCATTTACAATGTGGCCTAAACCATTCCATGCACCACAGCTCCCCTAAATCCCACCTTTATGTTGGGATAGTTTTCAGCAGAAGCTTTACTTTAGACGCCCCTTTACTCTCCTGCTATCCTCTGGGATGCAGCTGCACAGCCCTTAAGTGTGATTGTGCTGCTCTCCAGCCACTGACCCAGTGAGAACTTGAGCCTGCTGCATACTCACAGCTTGTACAGGTGGGAGAATGGTCTGTTCCACATCTTTGGGGACAGGGCAGCTCTTCTTGCAGGATCCTGCTTAATAACTGGTACTGAAGAGCAGTGTGAGTGTCCCTGCCTTCTCCACTCCCTTCTGGGGTTTCTTTGGTTCTTGAAATACATCTGGCCTGACTTAACTCTTTTAGATTAAATTCTTGAATAACTGCCCTTCTGAGACAGAAAGGTGGAGGGGGCTTTAGCTCCAAGAATGAGTGTAGATTATTTTATTCATTAATAGTGCCAACCCCCTGGTATCTGTTTTGCAGTGGGTGCCCACTGGATCTATGTGCATTGTGGAGCATCTTAGCCTGTCTTGATAACTATGTTCCTTGTGTCCCACAGGAGTGGACTGTGCAAGCTCTGGTCGGTGCCTGACTGCAGTCTTGTTCATACCTTACGAGGTACAGAGGCTTTTCTGCTGGATATTAGTGTCTGCTGAATTCTCTTGTTCCCTCCCAGTGCAGTTATCGTGTTAACTATTGATGGGGACAAATGTTCACTGTACCAAAAATTTCTAAATTCTGCAGCCTGGGAAGCAAAATTCTGCAAGTTCACCACGAGCATAAATATTGTCATAATTATGTAATGTGTATACAAATTTATTTCCCAGGATGCAGTCACCCTTTGCCCCCAAACCCTGTACTACCTCAGCAAAACACACACACAAATCCACATACACCTCACCTGCAAAAACAGGCAATCAACAATACCCCAGCACAAATCCCTAACAAAAAAACCCTCCCCCACATATCCTAGCAACACCCCCTCCTCACCACATACACACTGCCCTCTCCACCCAGCCCCTAGCAAAAGCCCCTGCTTACCACACACAGGCTACCCCCCATATGTCCCAGTAAAGCCCCTCTCCCCATGACCTACACAAACGGAGGCTGCCATACTCTCCCTGCACAGAGAAGTGGAACCAGGATTCAGGTCACACAGGAGCTGCCTTTCCTGAGATGGCCCTTCTCTTCCAACAGAGAACAGCAAGAGAGGGGGCGCCATTGTTTCTGAGCAGAGCTTCTCCCTCCTGGCAACAACAAAGGAGCTGTTTCAAAAACAGCTGTTTAAAAAGCAATTAAAGCTGATCACTTTATCATTGCAGAGCTCAGCCTACACTGCTGTTTGAAAAGCAAAGGAGGCTTTAAAAAGCAATTAAAGCTAGTCAGGCTACTGCTTATTGCCACACACAGCACCTTGTCACCACAAAAGCAGTGTGAATTGTGGTGATGCAGTGAGCATGGGTCCCTGACTATTGATACTTAGCCAGTCTTAGGAGCCATGTGCACTCTGGAGTGAGCTGACTTCTGGGCAGTGTTTCCAGACTGGGTGTGTATTTTCTGCTCTTACTAGGAGCTGGGCATGAAGCTGTGTATCTAATAATCCAGCCCCTATCTGTGTTCTCAGCTGGTAATTGAAAACACTGTTTTTTTAGGTCAGCGCTAAATATTTTGCCAAATGTCAGAATTCATGGCAATTTCCTTTCAAAAAACAACACAGGAACCATGTACTGTAACTCGAATTAGTATAATTTAAACCTTGCATCATATGTATGTATTTATTTTCTTACTTGAAATTCATCTTCCCTGCCCCAGGTGGACATAACCTGTTAGAAGACAGATATGTCAAGTGCCACACAGGTGTTTCACCACCTTTTAGCCTAAAAAGGGAAAGAGCTAGGTACCGCCTAGACTGACTAGTAACAAAATGAGTGTTGCTTCTCTGAAAGGCTGGTGGTGAGAAGCCAGGATCGACCAGAAGAATGCAGGCTTTTCACTCTCTCTCCCTCTCTGCTTTGTCCTAAGGACACAACACCAATGTAGGAGCAATTGTATTCCACCCCAAGGCTACAATCTCCCTGGACAAGAAGGATGTGAGCTTGGCCTCCTGTGCAGCTGATGGCTCTGTCAAACTCTGGAGCCTCGAAAGGTCAGAAATGTCAAAGCTGGCCATCTGAAATGTGGCATTCGCCTTGTGTAAATCTTCTCCGCGAGTGTGCTGTGCTCTCAGTGGTGTGGCACCTCTGCACAGACGGAATCCAGCAGAGGGTGTCGGTCTCCTCTTCCCATGGATGAGCTGCATCTCCTCTAGGACAAGAGAGCTGGAGTTGTAATGTGTTAGCTGGCTGAGCAGAGCTTAGGCTTCCTCTCTACAACTTGCAAACCCTAGCTCAAGGACCATGGTTGAAGGGCACCATTTTTCTGAGGGAGGATAAGGCCATCAGGGGTCAGTCTGACTTAGGAGGCTGGTTTGGGGAAAGCTTTCCAGTGGGCATTACAATGCTAGATGCTGACTAGCTGCTTCTCTCTCTAGGAGCTCAGTTGTGATGCTGGTGCACTCCGTTGAGGGGTTCCATCCTCTGTAACAAGAGCAGGGCATTGCCCTGCAAGAGCAGCCAGGATATTAGTGCTGTCAAGTCTTACTTTGCAGGCTGAATGACCCAGCCCAGTCAATGAGCCAGAAGCTCCCATGCTGAACCTAGGATCAGTGTCAAAATAACATTGCTGCCAACCAAGTCATCTTGCACTGGCCACCCCAGGCTCAGACAGAGGCTTATTTCAGAAGCTCATCTGTGCAGGGTTTCTGCCAAGAGGCTGGGGCCTGTCAGCTCTGAGGGACGTAGTTTAATTGCCTGTGGATTGTTGGAGACAATGTGATTAGTCCCAGGCAGGCACGGAGAAGTTTCCATTTTTAATTGGCTTGTTTGGGTGTCGGTTTGTTACTGATCCTGTTGCTGGGCAATATGTGCTAATGATAGTGACAGCATCTCCAGTCCCCACTGCTGCCTCCACAGTTACTGTTTTGCATACCTGCCTTGGCTAGTAGTGGGGTCCAGCCCTTCACTAACAGCCCTGAGGGAAGCATGTGCAACTGGGGCAAGGTAACTGCTGCATGTTCAGTGTTCAGCACGTGCTGCCAGCATTTAGCAGTCGAGTGAGAGAGGTGATCAAATTTGCAGATGACACCAAGTTATTCAAGGTAGTTAAAACATGAGCAGACTGTGAAGAACTGCAACAGGATCTTATGAGACTGGGTGCCTGGGCATCTAAATGACAGATGAGATTTAATGTGGACACGTGCAAAGTGATGCACATAGGGAAAAATAACTCAAACTATGAGTACACAATGCTGGGCACTAAACTAGGAGTTACCACTCAGGAAAAGGATCTGGGGGTGGTTGTGGACAATACACTGAAATCCTCAGCCCAGTGAGCAGCAGCGGTCAAAAAAGCAAACAGAACGTTAGGGGTTATTCGCAAAGGGATAGAGAATAAAACTGAGGATGTCATAATGCCTCTGTACAAATGGATGGTGCGACCATACCTGGAATATTGTGTGCAGTTCTGGTCGCCCCATCTCAAAAAAGACATGGCTGAACTAGAAAAGGTACAGAGAAGAGCAACGAGAATGATCAAGGGCATGAAACGGCTTCTGTACAAAGAGAGGCTTGACAAGCAGGGTCTCTTCAGCTTAGAGGAGACAGAGGGGACATGATAGAGGTTTATAAAATCTTGAGTGGTGTGGAACGAGTAGATAGGGAACAGTTATTTACCCTCCCAAATAGTACTAGAACTAGGGGGCACTTCGTGAAACTAGCTGCCGGCAGGTTTAAAACAAATAAAAGGAAGTACTTTTCACTTATCGCATAATTAACCTATGGAATTTGTTGCCAGAGGACGTTGTCAGGGCCAGTGGTATAGCTGGGTTTAAAGAAGGACTGGATAAGTTCTTAGAGAGTAGGTCCATTCATGGCTATTAACCAAGTAGCTTATGGGATGAACTTCTTACTGTTGGGAGTGAACAACGGGGAATGGATTGCCCATTGTGACTGTTGGTTCTTCTCCCATGCAATCGATATTGGCCACAGTCAGAGGACAGGATGCTGGGCTTGATGGACCATTGGTCTGACTCAGTATGGCATTACTTATGTTCTTATGTTCTAATTATTATGTACCTGGGAAGGAGGGTTTATAATATTGTAAATTACCTTCAGGGGTGACACTTCTTGTCTGTGTTTCTAGCTCTGGGCACAATAAATTTGAGTTATTTTTTACTTCTTTGGACGTAGCTGAAAATTTCTTACTAGTTCCAAGCTTCCAGCCATATGAGCAAAGAGGAAGAGGAGCTCTGTGCTGGCAGATGTATGGGTCTGATGTCAGCTGTGTTGCTTCAGGGAGCTTTGGTAAGCTGCCTCCCCTGGGCACAGCCTAACGGGGCTGCTTATGCTTCTTTCAGTGATGAGCCAGTGGCTGATATTGAGGGCCACACGGTGCGAGTGGCACGAGTGACGTGGCATCCCTCCGGCAGGTTCCTGGGCACCACCTGGTAAGGGGGTTTTGGCTTGTTCCCCCATCCCCTCTCGGCTCTCCATGGTGACGTGGGGCAGTGACTCTCGCAGTCCTGCCCTGGAGCCATGGGAACCATTCTGGCCAGAAGCCGCAGAGCAGCCTGGCCTGGGGAGATAAAGAGGGTCTTCTCTCCTCCGGGAAGAGCCTCTCCCCATTGGTCTGTAAGTAGGAGTAACTGACTAGAGCTCAGGAAATCGATAACATGCTCCTTGGGACATGACATAACCCCTTGCTCTCTGCACCCTGCTCAGAGCTGCTTAGGGGAACTAGCTATCTGTCCAGCACTACTAAACCCCCCAGAGCACTTGCAGAATATCTCCAGTCTGCACTAGAGCCCAAAACCATAGATTCAGGCCAAAAAAGCTAGTTCCAGGAAGACCATGCTGTTTGCTTTGGAGTGGGCTTGATACGGCCTTGCTAGTGAGGAGCGGATCAGTGGCATCGCTGACTCATGCATTTCCTGCCTTAAACCCATGGGAACCTTCCTTGTCTGGAATCCAGAAGCTTCAAACATTGTCCTGACAGTGTCCGGTGGCGGCGTGTTTCAGTGCCGTGGGACTCCTCCCCAGCCCTGCTGCCTGTCTCCCAACATCTAGCTCCCCGGCAGGATGAAATGTTAACGTGTATGCCCCATAAAGCCTGTCTCAGTCACTTCCCCACTGGGCTCAGCCATTTGTCACTGCCTGCTCAAGTGAATTCTCACTCACAGGCCGCCACACGTGGGCACAGCCTGCTGCCTCAGCCAACCAGGGCAGGGAATGCGAACTACGCTATCCAGGCATGCGGCCCCAAAGCAGGTCCCCATGACTAGCCAATGCCTCAGCTTCTGTGTCCTGTGTGTCAAGTTAATCTCGCCCAGCACTGACAGTGGAGTGGAGCTGCCTGTGTCTCTGCTATTGCGCTTGCAGCGCATTGAACAATTTCGTGTCTTACGGGTGGTGCTAATAACCCCGAGGGCACTGCCTGTGACTGGGATTGGGTCCAGCCTCATGCTAACTGCCTGCTGTTCTAAAAGGATCTCCCGGATCCTTGGTAGGGGACTGGTTTCACCTGTGCCCTGGGAAGATCTCTCTTGTTTCAGTATTTTGCAGGGAAACAGTACAGGCTTCGCTTTCTGGGGACAAAGCCTGTCCTGGCGATGCAGTGTTCTCTCCCCTGAACTGGCCAGCAGGAATGTGCTGGAGAGGCATCACTGTTTGTGCATGTCCAGATCCCCGGATGCTTTGAGGCAGTGTTAGCCTACTCGAGCTTAGTGAGGTAGGTGCATGGCTTTGTTTCTCCAGCTACGATCACTCCTGGCGCCTCTGGGACTTGGAGGCTCAAGAAGAGATTCTCCATCAGGAGGGGCACAGCAAGGGGGTCTATGACATCGCCTTCCACAATGATGGCTCTCTTGCAGGGACTGGGTAAGTGAAAGCCTGGCCTAGGCACCCCCCCCTGCCCCCTCCCCCTTTTCTGGGAGGTGATGGTGTTCCCTGGGCTGGGGAGGCATCCTTTGTAGGATGGTGCCTGCTTTTGCCTGTCTATGCTCGGTGCATGTCTCTTCCAGTGGCCTAGATGCATTTGGCCGAGTGTGGGACCTGCGCACCGGGCGCTGCATCATGTTCCTGGAGGGCCACCTGAAGGAGATCTATGGGATTAACTTCTCCCCAAATGGGTAAGGGGTGAGTCTGTGCCATTCGGTGGGGGGCTGGGAGAGCCTCAGTGCCAGCTTTAAAGTGAGCTTTCTCCTCTCCCCCATGGCAGGTACCACATCGCTACAGGCAGTGGGGACAACACCTGCAAGGTGTGGGACCTTCGCCAGAGGAGATGCATCTACACCATCCCTGCCCACCAGAACCTGGTGACGGGGGTGCGGTTCGAGCGTAAGTATCGCCCCTTGCCTTTGTGCTGCACAACTGGGCAGCCCCTGGCTGGGATGCATTGCAAGCAGGAAGCCACAAATCCCCGCTGGCTAAGGTCTCTTGGCCCCTGCCACGTGGGCAGGCAGGAACTCTCTGCTGAGGGTAACCAGAGCATCATCCTGATGGATGTATCAAGGGCTTACTCTGCTAACTTCCTGAGCGGCTAATGGGATTCGCCATTCACAGCACTGGGCGGGCCAGCAGGACCTACCTCATTCCCTCTTGGGGGCTGCCCATAGACAATGCTATTGAGTTTTGTCAAGAATGGAAGGAGAGAAGTTGGTCCTTCTCTTGGGTTCTCCTGGCACTAGGCAGTGCTGGAGCAGGAGCCTCCCTGCCAGTCACCACTGGCTGGAAACCCCTCCAGGCAAATATAGACGTATCCTCGCCTGCTTATTTGCAAATGCTCACCTTCCCTCTCCCTCCCCATAGCCAACCACGGTAACTTCCTGCTTACTGGAGCCTACGATAACACAGAAAAGATCTGGACTCACCCAGGCTGGTCACCTTTGAAAACCCTGGCCGGCCACGAGGGAAAAGTGATGGGACTGGATATCTCCCCTGACGGACAGCTAATAGCAACATGCTCCTATGACAGGACCTTCAAGCTCTGGATGGCAGAATAGTCCGCGCAGGAGTGGAGGGAGCAGTCGCACTGGACTCATCTGTACGCACTATTTTGTATTAAATAAAAATGCCCCGGGGGTTGCTCTGGGTCCTGCTGGCTGGAGCAGCTACTTTCACCAGTTTCCCGCAGCCAGTGCTCGTAGTGGTTCCCTACTGCTGCTGACTCCTTCATGGGGTCAGAGCTAGGCTGTGCTTGGGAAACCCCTCCTTGCAAGATTCCTTGCCTTGCAGCCTGTGCCTGCTCTGCCTTCCCTCCCCCAGTTCCTTCACAGTCACATCAGCGTTGCTGTTCTGGAGAGCCCCTGCAACCACTTGGCTCCCATGTACCCTCCGGACTGACAAAAGAACCAGCTGCCTGAATTGTTTGCCAGTGGCTTTCCAGTCCTTGTAGAGCGGAAATGCCCTCAGTGGAGTGAGTAGAGCCACCAAGCCCATGCTCCTTCATGTGCCCACTGGACGAATTTCAAGCAAAGTGGTGACAGTATCTTGGGGAGAGGCTCATCTTGGGTCCTTCCTGGTGTGTGGAGGCCGGCTATTAAACCAAGGACAGTGTTTCAAGGTGTGCTGCCTGCCTACATTTACCTTTCTGCGTAGCTGCTGGACCAAAGTAGGAGAGGTCAATCAGCTTTGTCTCCCAACACTCTGGAGATCTTGGCCCAGCAAGGAATGCTTGTTTTATTGTTGAAAGCTTTCTACCAAGCCTGTTTTTAGGGGGCTGATGGTTCTTTCACTGAAGTACTTGGGATGTGACTCCCCCATGCAGCCCAGTTTGCAGGTGTCTGGGCACAGCTTTGTTCTCTGATGGGCTGCAGGGCCAACATGCCCCCCGTTGCTCAGTCCTGCCATAACCCTGTTGGTAGGGTGTGTCCTGTGCTTCCAGCTCCTGCTCTGCCAGGCCTGACACTGAACAGCAAGGGAGGAGCTGGACCCCTGACCCAAGTGCTCTGTCTTCTAAACGAGTTCTTACCCTGTTCTCATCAGCATGATACCTACAAGCCACTTCCAGCGCCAGCTGTATCTGGCACAGGTGATTTTCCATTCCCTCTGAGCCAGCCCAGCTCTGGGGAGATGTGAGGGGTCAGGGAGAGCTGCTGGAGTAGCAGCCGGTACCATCATGCTGAGTAACACAATGGGTCATTCAGGGCTTAGCAAGGAAATTGCACTGGAAGGCATGCAACGAGGTGGGGGGACTTAGGGCCAGGTCTCCCTGTGTGCAGAGACGAGCAGAGCTTTTCAGGGGAGAAGCTACCATCCCACTCTCAGCATGCGCAGGCGCATGCGCACTGAGCTCCGCTCCTCCCCAGTGCTCTAGTCCCTCTAGCTAACGTTGACACGGTGCCCGTGGGCAGCCAATGAGGGAACCATTGATGGAGACTGCTGCAGAATGTGCAGCATTGTCAGAAAGGATTTCTTCTTATTTTGGAACAAGCATTTTTCAGATGAAATACCCAAAAATGCAATATATTTTTCAAAAATATTTTGATTTGGAGGCCATGGGGTTTGATGTGTTAAGCAAAGTCCTGAGCCACAGATGAGATTAGGAAACTGAGCAGAGAGCTAGCGACGGCCCAGTGCAAGGAAAGGCAGCTGTTTATTTTTGTGTATCTGGCAAAGGAAAGCAGGGTCGCTGAGGCCCCGTGAGAGGAGCTGAATGGATTAGAATTGGAAAAGCAGCGGCTCTGAAAGACAATTCACTTGCTCCTTATCTTCCCTGTTAGGCCTTTGGCGGAGCAATGTATCAGTTCAGCATCCGTTTGAAGATGTCAGCCTGTACATAGATGAAGACAAAATAGTTCAGATGCTTGGGTCAACGTTGGTTGGTGAAAGTACGCAAGCCTTTGGGCCAGATGCTGCCTTCAGGCATGGGGCACGTCAGAACTGCACATGCTTGGGTTAATGCCTGCAGAAAGACCCTGTGTGATCGTCTTCCCCAACAGTAGTTGGAACTTGGTCCAATAAAAGATCATCCAATCTCTTACATTTGGGGCCAACACAGCAACCACCCTCTCTCTAGGCCTGTACCTAGTAACATACCAGCTGGCTTGCTTTCCCGTGGCCCCCACCCCTTGCCAGATAACAGCAGAGGAGTTTTTCTACTCATCCAGGAGATGGCTCCCTCCTCTTTGTAGTCATGGCCACACATTGCACCGAACAATGTCTCCCAGTGAGACAGAGCATGGAAGAGCTGTGGTCTGGCTGAAGGGGCTGGCCCAGGGCACTTCTTCAGCAAAGATGATGAAGCTGTTTGCAGAGAGCACTTAGCTTTACTGCCTGGGAGCTCTGGTGCCTCCCGCCACCGACCCTTGCTAGTTGCAGATAAAGGAGCCACGAACAAAGCCAATAATCTGCAAGGAGAGGCCTTTCCCACAAGAAGCAACTACTAAATGGCAGGCATCCTCTGTACCTTCCTGCAGGCTGAGCCAGGTCCTCAGCCCATTCCCCACAGAAACTGCTTAGTCCAGAAAATAGAGAAAATGAGCAGCACTGTCACACTGAGGATGATGGCCATCAGGTAGGCAAAGATGCGGAACTGGGGGTTGCGGGCACATTCCCGTAGAGATGAGTGGCTTGGGAGGGGGGCTGTTATGCTGGGGTCTTGGGGGCTGCCAAGTGTCGAGGTGGGCTCTGTGCCCAGGCTGAGGGTATAAACCCTGGGCTGGCACAGGAAGCGTGACTTGCGTTCATCCTTCAGGAAGAGCTGCCTGCCCTCCAGGATGATGTGGTTGGGCTCCAGGCGGAGCAGCCGCAAGATTGCTGAGTTGGTGGGAAGTTCGGTGACAGGCTGGTCAGAGGGGAGCATGGTGGGGTGGCGGCAGAGTGGGCACTGCAGCCGGTTCCTGGCAGGGGACACCAGGCTTAGGTGGGCCAGGCACTCGATGCAGAAGGAGTGGTGGCACTGCAGCATCTTAGGGGTACGGAAGGTGTTGTTGTAGGGGTTCCAGCATACTGGACAGTCCACATCCAGCTCTCGGCTTAGTGCTTCAGCCATGTTGTCACTGGGCAGCGGGACATGCCCAGCTGGTGCCATTGGTGGGAGTGAGGACAGCAAGGAGACAATTCCACCAGCTGCCTGAAACAATGCAAAAGGTGGTGTGAACAATGCTTCGTGCTGCACTGCTGCTAGCCCAGAAACACAGAACATGGGACTGAGAGCTGGAACCTGTGAGTAGAACCAGGAACAGGGCCTTCGAGCATGCCACCTCTCCCAGGGGCAAAGAGAGGTGTTGCTGCTGGGCTCTGCCCTCTGTAACAACCGCTGCAGCAACCGCTGCAGCAGTCTTCCAGCATTGAGAGAGGTGCCATTTTGCCCTGCTCTTCAGAGACAAAGCTCAACAAACAGCATGTGGAAGCAAGTTCTAACTCCAGCCCCTTTAAGCTGTCCCTTTGGCAAATACCCAGGAAATCCTAAACATGGTGGCCACCTCAGTGCAGGGACCAGTCAAAGCTGCCTGGAATTCAAAGGGCCAAGAACACAAGCCGTGGAGGGGGTTGGGATATGAGTGATGAGATTGTCATTAATGGGGACTGATGGGGAGCAAAAGAGGCAGCACAATCACCCGGCGGCATGGTGTGTGTGCTGGCAGCACAGCAAGTCCCAGGTGTCTCAATGGCCAGTGTGCGCTACGCTGCTAGAAGACAGCACCCAGAGAGACGGGCTGCTGTACACTAAGCAGCACCTGGCAAAGTTCCAACAACATTGGGCCGCAGACAGTCACACAGGCAAAACCGCGGTCTTGCAGCAATTACACTTTGGAGGGAATCCTAGTCTTTTGGGTTAATGGGAGGTCTCAATCAGTAGCTTTTTGGGAGTGGGTGGAAAGATATACTTTTTTCCAGTCTGTTAGCTAATCCAGCATCGCACATTGCTAGCTGAGGGGTTTAGACAATTGCAAAGCAAGTTCCAAGGCCTGGAGCGCTACTCCTCAAGCTCTCCAAACGATGAAGCAACCTCCTTTCTATCAGACTGGCTTTTTGCAAGGGCTACAGTGTCCAGTGGAATTGTCCTGCTGGGAGTGGGAGCTGGAATTTCAGCCTCAGCATTTGGGAGAAGCCTGGAGAGATGGGGTTGGCTGCCTGCCTTACAATGAGACTGCAGGGCCATCCCTAGTAATAGTACCTGGCAGCAGTGAGGAGGGATCCTGAGTGATCCCCAGCAGCTAGCTCGGAGAACTTAACTGCCCTGCTCCCTACCCGTTCCTGCCTCTGACAGAACAAACAACCCATACTCCCTCTTCCCACAGCTAGCTGAGCCACCCATGTAGCATTAGGGAGCTTGGCACACAAGGGGCTGCTAAAGAAACTTACTTGCAGAGCAGGTTGTGGGGAGCATGGCCAGGTAGGGGCCCCTTCCAGACAGCAGGGAGCAGCCGGATGGGCCACCTGCCCCCGCAGAGTGTTCAGAGGTGAATGGGGAAGACGCCTTTCCCTTTGTCCTTCATTCTCCTTTTGCTGCTGCCTCTTTTGTTCCAGACACCATCCCCCAGCAGCAGCAGGCAGGGCTGTTCCCCTCAATCCAAGCAGAAAGGTGGAGTCTCCAGTGGAGAAGCTTCCCTGTCTGGCAGCACGAGAAGAGGGCCTCTGCTGGCTGTTACCCTCCTGTTGCTATTTCCATGGGAGTGGCTCTCTGCTCTGCACTCTCTGCTCCTCTCTGTGGGGCTGGCAGCCAGCTGTTGTTTACTGCGAACACCTGACACCTGAGAAAGAGCAGATGGAGGCAGCGGGAGGATGTAGACAACCAAGGAGTGAGGGGACTAGGCCAGGGATTCTCAACCTGGTGCTCAGGAGCACCAGAGTGCTGGGGGCAATGATGAGTGAAAGTGCGCCCCGAGCCAGCTGTCAGTATTGCTCGAAGCACTTTGGAACAGTCCGCCTTTGGATTGAATTCAATTGAATTGCAGAGGGGAGACAATCTATGCATGTTTATGCAAATCATCCATGCAAATGATGCCATGCACATAAGTAGTCACTTATGTCGCTCCAGTGCGCTCATGAGTGGGAAAAGGTTGAGAACTCCTGGACTAGGCCAAGCTCTGCCCCAGGGGAATTCAACTGCATGAGCCCACTGTTGCCTCTAGTTCGGAAAGGAGAAGTTATCCCTGACAGCCAGTGTCGGGTGTAAGTGAGATGGACCCAGGTTGGCCCCTGACAGGTAGGATTAGAAAGTTTTGGAAACCCAGCTCCTCCCCACAGAAGTGGGAGACACACATTAATGCGTGTTGCTAACAAATTTGCATGCACATGAACTACCTAGTGCTTGCTCACCCTCCATTACATGCACACTAGTGCTACTTACTTATGCTTCATCCTCAGAGTGTGGAAGCAAGGAGGCAATCCTCAACAGAGGATTGTCAGACAGCTAGAGGAGAGTGATTTTTTGCCCACATATAGTGGTATAGCAAGGGGAAGCTACTATGAAGTATTTACTATCCCTCCAGTGCTACAGCTACTGTGTAGTACAGCACATCTAAACAAGCCTATTCTCTACATGGGTCCCAGCATTTAACACAAATCTGCTATTGAAGCAGTGCCAAGCCAACCCAGAGAACCAGAAGTGATCCCTGCCTGGGCACACACCCCTAATGGTAGGTGCCAAGAGCACCTGTCTTCCCAGCTGGTGACTTAAAGGCACCATTATGGCTACTACAAATCATTTCAGTGCTTTTACAGTCACAGATTTCTCTAAGATGGACACAGATACGGGGAGCACAGGGAGAGACAGACCGGCACGCATACATTCCCATTTTACAGTTGGGAACTGAGGCTGTGACTTGCCCAAAGCCACCCAGTGAGTTCATGGCTAGGATAGGCTTTGAACCCCGGCTTCCCAAGCCAAGTCCAGCACTTTATCCATTACACCACCCTGACTCTCAGTGGTGTTACCTGTAAACATGCTAAGCACTGCACAGAGATAATGGTCCAGTCATGAACTCATTTTCTATTTCTTCTGCAATAGACTATTGCAGGGGTGGGGGAAGCCCAGGTCTGGGAGTCAAATGCAGTTTTTATTTGGCTCTTTTCCAGTTCCTGCATCTGGCCCCTGGCTGCAGTTCCTACTACCAAACACTGAAAAACTAAGCTCAGTGTAAGGGAGCAGAGATAAGGGAATGCAAACAAGGCGAGGGAACCAAGCCATGGCACTGATTCCTGAATGCACCCCTCAAGCACACCCATCCCCAGCTTCTGGGCAGCCTTTGGAGCGTGTACTACTTACCAAATAAATGGTTCTCACTCCCTGTCTCTCACTTATCATATTTAAGAAATTCCTAAAATTACAAGATTTGACAACTGTGTGTAGGAAAGGCATGGGTTAGTGTGCTCCCTGAGCTCAGCATGTTGGATCCTAGGACATTCGGTAGGGATGGGCGAACGCAGTTTGGAGTTTGGACCGAACGTGACTAGTTCAGTCGACTGAACCGAACTTCCGAACTGAACTCGATTTTCTAACCGAACCAAACCAAATTTCCGAACTCAGCTCTGTTCGCCCATCCCTAAAAGATAATATTCCATTTAGTTCAGTGGGGTTTTAATTTCTGAACTTTGTTCGGAAGTTTGGAGTTCAGACCGAACTCAAATAGTTCAGTCAACTGAGCCAAACTTCTGAACCGAACCGAATTTCCGAACTCAGTTCTGTTCGCCCATCCCTAACGTTTGGGAGTGGGTTTCTTGGATATTATCCTCCATTCTAAAGCACAGTTGTTCCCCTGCTTTTTAATATGTTTGTCTGATAACTCTGTGGGGCTGGGGGGGGGACTGCTTTGAAATCCCCCAAATCCAGCCAGCGGGCTGCCCCATGCAAAGTTCTCTACCTGGAGTTGATTTCGTGGGCATGCTCACTGCTGCCTGATGCTGGGGAGTTTCATTTCCATCTGGAGTACCACTGCTGAACCCAGAGCCGAAAGGCAGGAGAAGATCCAGGAGGGCTTTGCATAGCTTCAGACTGCAGCCATTGGCCTGCTTGTGGGGAAGGTGTAACAGCTCTGCCTCTGTAGGAACTTCGGCTGCCCTCTAATGCCCCCTAGTGCCAGCTGGCCTGAACTGAAGGGGGAAAAAATCAGATCGAGCTGGGGAATTAGGATTTCAAGCATCCCCAGACACGCACCCCCCCAAATCGGGAATTCCCACCAAAAAAAGGGACACCTGGCAACCCTACTTGACAAGCAGCCTGAGAAGAGAGACTGTGGTGCCTGAACTCCCCACACCACTGTAGCCAACTGCCTGTCATTGCAGTGATGTTCTGCAACTTCTTCAAAAGCTCTCTGCTCCTCAGATACATGGGGACTCAGGCTTAACAGCACTGGCCTCTCATTGGTGCAGGGACTAGGCTATTTGTCTAATAGGGATGGGCGAACGCAGTTCGGAGTTCGGACCGAACTCGACCAGTTCAGTCAACCGAACCGAACTTCCAAACCGAACTCGATTTTCAAACCAAACCAAACCGAATTTCCGAACTCGGTTCTGTTCACCCATTCCTATAAGATAATATTCCATTTAGTTCAATGGGGTTTGAATTTCCAAACTCTCTTCGGAAGTTCGGAGTTCAGACCGAACTCGAATAGTTTGGTCGATCGAACCAAACTCGATTTTCAAACCGAACCGAATTTCCAAACTCAGTTCTGTTCACCCATCCCTATTGTCTAACTCCTTTCCTGCTCCCTCCCTTCCCATGGCTTGCTGAGAATGAGTACAGTCATCATCTTAGATGTACACGTATTCCTCTGCCAATATTGTGTACTGCCGCCTACACCAACCCCTCCACTCCTCCTCTGTTTCTCTTCCATCTTCAAGTGCCTCTTCTTCCTCCTCCATCTCCTCTTGATCCTCAGCTGCTGCTGCTGCCGCCGCCTCCTCCTCCGACTTGACTCCTCCTCTGCTGCTACCACTCTTGCTCCTCCACCCCCAATCACCACCTCTTCATTCTCTTCTTCCTGTTCCTCTACGTCTACTTTTGCCAGCTCCTCTTTCACCTCTTCTGCCACACTTCTACCACTTCCTTATCCTCTGCCTCCTCCATGGAGGACCAGATGCTAGATCACCATTGCTCAATCACCTGTATCTCATCTGCCCCGAATCCTGTCTCTGCTGCTGCAGTAGCTGGCCCAATCCTAAACAAATGCAAACTCAACTCAGTGCTATCTAAATCCATCACCGATAAACATCTATGAAAAACTGCTACAAATTGGAACTGAACGAGCCAACTCCCATCCCCATGAATGAAGAGTGCCCCACGCAGTCTAACGTAATGCTAAGTAACTCCTCAGTGCTCTCACTCGGCATTCCTGGTTGTGCATAGCATGACCTGCTTGCCCGTACCCATGGTCCATTTTGAATATCCTTACCTTTATGGTCACCTGACCACCCTCCAGTGTCAGGTCCGCATACTCGATTGCCCTTCTGGATCGGTCAGTTCTGGAGCCCAGCACTAGCTGGGCCACCACAAAAGCCACCTGGAATATATCACCTCTGAGCCTCTCCTGGCAAATGTAGTGCAAATGTAGAATTAGTCTGCTCAGTCCAGCTAGCGTGACTGGCTGCCTGGTGTCCCCTGCATGCCCCACCCCTCCAAAGCCTGTCTGTGCAGAAATCCCACACAAGGGTAAGGAAAACCAGCTAACTTGGTGCAGAAAGAAAGTCTTCCTTGCGATCAAGAATGGGGCCAGGCTGCATCCTCAAAGGGTCGCCATAAATGTTAACACCACATTCTCCTGTATGGGCCACTGGAACTGCCCAAAGATACCCTGCACTATCTCATCAAACTCCCTGAAGGCAAGGCCCGCATATAAGCCTGAAAAGTCTGCAGGGCCACTGAATACTGCACACCCTCCAGCATGTTCATGCGCCACAGCTCCAGAGCCATTCCGGCATTTGCTTGAGCTCTTTGCAGGCTCCAGTGGCCAAAGAATGAAAGCACAAAGCACTCCGCCTGAAAACGAGAAAGAGCATCCGTGAGACTATTGTCGATCCCTGGCACAGAGGGGCGGGGGGCAGCACAACCCGCCCTGGGTGAGCAGGGACTGTGGGGATGCAGCCCCTTGAGAAACAGGCAGAGGGTCAGGGGACCAGAAAGCCTGGGCCCCCAAGACCACCCCAGAACCAGGCAGGTTGGGAGCATTCCTTTGTGCTACTAAGTCAGGAGCAGATGCTGACTGCCCTGCCCTGGTACCTGGGTATCGGGGCTCAGAGCCTGCAGCTTCAGCTTTCCAGAAAAGTCATTATTTATTCAGCCCGAGTTGGGGCTATCCAGGTTTGGAGACATAAAATAACAGTGCAGGCATTTGAGTGTCTGACCCTGGTCCAGCCCCATAGCCAGGGAAGGCAGACTGTGCTCTGCCACTGTGCAGCACAGCACAACCGGCAAGGACTGACCCCAGCAACCTCTGCCCTGCCACGGCTGGCGGGGGGAAGTTTGCCCTCTCTCTTGTCTCACCTCTGTTTGCGCAGAACCACAGTTGCTACGTGAGGGGGGAGGAACTAACTGGCCCAAGCTCAGAGGAAGTTAGAGCTAAATGTTGGTTACCAGGCAAAGGGACTCACAAACAGGCTGGAGGCAGAGCCCTGGCAAGCAGCACTGGGGAATCACAGACAGGCTGGGGATGCAGGACCCACGCTGGGACGGTGCTGGCTTGGACACTGCAGAGAAGGAGATGCAACTTCAGGCTCAGGAATTGGACAAGGATTGTTGGTGGGTTCATTTCTGAGAGCAGTTTAAGTCTGGGGAATCTTGCCTCATCGGCTGGTCCTTGGGGTACTTTCCAGCCCTAGGATTCCATGCCTCCTAAAGCTTTGCTCCCTGTCAAGGACTCCAATTAAACTTGCTGCAAGCTGCTGTGCTGGAAGGTTTGATCCCCCGCCATATTGACAGGCTGGGGGCAGGCTCTAGATACAGACTGTGCTCTGGCTCCAAATATGGACTGGCCTCTCAAGCCACCTTCTCAGACAGAGCTAGAGGAATCTCAGCTCCCCAGTCCCGAGTGCCCCATCTGCTACCTTTCCTATGACAACAGCTTCCAGATGCCCCTGCTGCTGCCCTGCTCTCATACCTTCTGCCTAGAGTGCCTGGCCAGGATGTGCCTCTTCCTGAAGCAAACCCAGACTTTCCACTGCCCTCTCTGCAGAGCCAGTGTGCCCATCCCCCATGGAGGGGTTCCCAGGCTCACCCCCAATATGGACATTGTGAGACGCTTCCCTCGGGGGATGCAGGCCCTGCAGGAGATCGCACTGGATGGACACAGACTGTGTTGGATCAAAAAGCTGCCTGTGAGTGACAGCGAAGGGGCCACTGAGATGCTGGTGACAGTTGAGTTACTGTATAACCCTGCCCCCCGAGAGGCCCGTGCAGAGGACCTGGTTGGCATCCCCCAGCCCTTTTACCTCTCCTTGTGCAGGCTGCTGTGCCAGGCCCTGTGGGAGCACCACACAGGGGTCTTCTGGACCGTTGTTTTGCTAGCACTACTGATTGTGCTGCCTGTGGCCCTGATGCCCAAGTGACAGAACAGTTAGTTGACTCAGTCCCATGCTGGGATTTTCCCACCAGGGCTAAAGCCCAGAGTGACAATAGATGCACAGAGCACCTATTGTCTGAGCCACCCCTAGAGCAGAGATTCTCAACCTGGTGCTCGGGAGCAGCAGAGTGCTCGGGGAATGTGTGGAAATGCTCCCCGCACCAGCTGTCAGTCATGCTCGGGGAATGTGTGGAAATGCTCCCCGCGCCAGCTGTCAGCAGTGCTCGGGAGCACCAGAGTGTACTACCACTGCGGAATAAATAAATGAAATAAGTGTGGTCCCAGGCTCTCCAGGCAGAATGGAGACAGCAACAGAAATTGAAGAGCTGGGTCCATTCCATCCTTTCTGTAAGTCCCTGCATCCCTGTCTGCTGTGTTCTTGCTTGGGCAGTGCCCTTATTTACTGTATGAAATAAAAAGGCTTGTTTGTGTGCTGCTGTGTTAAATAAGATAGCTCTCTCTACACTAGCTCCTAGGTCAGAGCATGTGCAACTAGTACCAACAGAGGGCAGCAGGCCGGGTGCATTGTCCTGGGAGGCAAGGCAGCTTAGCCTCAGCCCTGCAGCTGAAAGCTAGTTGTCTGAGCACGACATGGGAGCGAACATACAGCACAGACTACAGCAGCTTCTGTCTACTGTGCACTGCAGCTCAGAGAGGAGAGATTTGTATCAGAGATGAGATACTTGAAAGTGCTCACAGTGGCTGTGGTTACCACATCATGGTACATAATAGAGCCCCCAATTCAAAAATAGGCTCACCTGCTCTAGTGCAGTTTGTTTTTTAGGGGTGTCTTGAAGTCTAAAGTCATAGGACTCATGAGAAAAATCCTAAGCATCTCAACTCTTGCTAAAAACGCAACTTATAGTCCTCAGAATTGTGGGGGAAATCTAAAATGGGCCTGCAGTAGGACCCCAAAAGTCCTAGGGAACAAGCCCTGGTTTGATGTTCCATAGCCTGTCATGCTGTCAGGAAGGCCTGGCCTGACATGATCAAAACGGTAGAGTTGGCAGGGATATCTACTCCAACCCCGTGCCCTGAGGCAGGATACTCTATACCTAAAGCATCCCTGACACCTGCCTGTCCAATCTTTTCTTGAAAACCTCCAGAGAAGATTGTGCAACCTCCCAAGGCAGCTTGTCCCACTGCTGAACTGTTCTGACAGGACGTTTTTCCTAATCTTTAAACCTACCTACCTAGTGATTTAAACCCATTGTGCTGACTTGTCCTGTCCTCTGGCAACAGAGAGCACAAGAACAAAGCTAAGCAGTGCCATACCGGGGTCAGACCAATGGTCCATCCAGCCCAGCACCCGCCTCCGACAGCAGCTAATTTCAGTCGCTTGGAAAAAGTATCCAACAGGTCACAATGGGATGATCCATTCTCTGTTGTTCACTCCCAGGTCCCAACAGTAAGAGGTTACGTTCCCCAAAACCTACCTGGCTAATAGCTGCCAATGGACCGATCCTCCAGAAACTTGTCTGATATTTTTTAAAATCCAGCTACACTACTTGCCTTGACCACATCTTCTGGCAACAAATTCCACAACTTAATTGTGTGTTGAGTGAAAAGATTCTTTTAGTTGTTTTAAATCTACTACTTGTTAGTTTCATGAGGTGTCTCCTAGTTCTAGTACTATTTGAGAGGGTAAATAACTCAGCTATACCGCTGGCCTTGACCACCTCCTCTGGCAGTAAATTCTACAACCTAATTGTACACGGAGTATTTTTTCACTCAGCGTACAATTAGCTTGTGGAATTTACTGCCAGGGGAGGTGGTCAAGGTCGGCACTATAGGTGAGTTTAAAAGAGGTTTGGACAAGTTTCTGGAAGATAGTTCCATTAGCTGCTATTAGCCAGATAAGATTGGGGAACAAAACCCTTTCCTGTCGGGAGCCTGGGGATGACCCACAGGGAATGGATAGTATGGTGACCCGTTGGGTGCTTCTCCCAGGCCACTGTGATTGGCCACTGTCCGAGACAGGATGCTGGGTTCGATGGACCGTTGGTCTGACCCAGTATGGCAACTTCTTATGTTCCTATATACTTGTTCCACATCCCACATGATTTTATCAACTTCTATCATATCCCCTCTCAGTTGTCTCTTCTCCATGTTGAAGAGCCCCAACCTATCCAGCCTCTCTTCATAGGGGAGCTGTTCCATACTCTTTATCATCTTTGTTGCCCTTCTCTGTACCTTTTCTATTTTTACTATATCTTTTTTGAGATAGGGCAACCAGAACTGTACACAATATTCAAGGTGTGACTGCACCATAGATTTATATAAAGGCATTATGATAGTTTCAGTTTTATTCTCTACCTCTTTACAAATAATTCCTAACATTGTTTGCTTTTTTTGACCACTGCTGCACACTGAGTATTTCAATGTATTGTCCAGAATGACTCCAAGGTCCTTTTTCTGAGTGGTTCTCTTTAGAATCCAGCATTGTGTACATATAGTTTGGATTATTTCCCAATATGTACATCACTTTGCACTTGTCCACATTAAATTTCATTTGCCATTTAGATGCCCAGTCACAAGATCATCATGCAGTTCTTCAGTCTTCTCATGTTTCAACAACCTTGAATAACGTTGGCCACTTTTACACGGATGTCACCCACCCACGAACACCCGGAAACACCCATCGGATGGGTGGGAGAGCATCTGTGTAAATGTCCACGAGTGGGTGGGGGCGTGGGCCCGACCCACCTGCCAACACCCACGGAGCAGCTGCAAGGGAACCGGCAGGTGGGGGGGATGCCGGATGTCCGGCCGAGAGCCAGTAAAGGAGGGCGGAACCATGGCACACGCGTGCGGGCTCCCACAATGGCAACCAGGAAGGCCCACGAGGCCACGGGAGCCGACGCCACCCCACATGCGGGAAGGGGCCTGGTGAGCATGGGGACCAGCCCCAGCAAGGTGGTGTGGGGGGGCGCCCCCAGGCAAAAGGCACGTGGGGGGAAGGGGGGGACGTGCCAGGATGTAATGCAGTGCACATGTCCCGGCACAGGGCAGAGGGGCCACACTGATGGCCCCCCCCGGTCAAGGACCCCCAGCCTGTCACTTCCCAGGGGCATGGCCCGAGCAGCAGCAGGAGGGGGGGGTCTCCCTGTGCGGACATGCTGTTGGCGGCCCTCTGGCTGAGCCCCGATGTGCACCTGTTGGTGGGCAACCCCCTGGCGGCGGGGGATGGGTTCTGGCTCCTGTCACGGTACATGTGGACGATGGGTCACCAGGTCAGGGCCCCGGCATGCCGGGCCCATTCCCTCAAGCTTGGCTTCACCCCCCTGTGCCAGCCTCCTTGGAGACATCCGGTCGCCATTGTCATGCTGTGGACCACTGCGGAATTAACGGCGGCTCGCCTGCTGACGGAGCTACCCGGGTTCGGCCTCGCCTTGCTGCTTAGGGGCCCCCCCTGTTGCTGCCCTGTACACCGGCAGCCTCCTGCATGCCCACGGCATCCCATGTGCACCCTCGGACGTGGGGGGCCTCCTGTGGGACCTGGGCTTGCTGTCCCCCGAGGTTGGTGGGCTGCTCCAGACCAGGGACCCCACCGCTGTGGAGCTCACTGTCCTTTGATCAGTGAGGGACCTTCCAGCTGTGCGAGCTGTGGCCGCTGGTGTGGATCTGCTCCTTCCCCGCTTCCTGGTGGATGCTCATATGTGCTCCCAAGGCTTCTGAAGGGGCCTGTTCGCCTGGGAGGGGTGCTCACCAGACCATCCATGAGCAGCACCTCGCTGCCACCCGCTTGCAGGCACCCTGGTGCCCTGGCCGGTGCAATGCCTCCCCCCACCCCCCGGTGCCTCTGATTGGGCTGTGCGCTGCCGTTTGCATCGCTGCTGGCTGCCACCTGGTTCCCTGGACCCCATTGCACCACTGCTCCCTCCCGCTGGGACTGCCCTGGTGCCCTTGCCCGCCCTGCGTGGCCACTCCTGTGCCCTCCTGTTGTGCTTCTCTTGCCCGGCCATGGGTCCACCTGCACCCCCCTCTCTGTGCTTGGGGGCCCATATTCCCCAGGCTCCAATAAAATGCTGTTATGTGATGGTCTGTCCTGCCTGGCTTCTCTTCCTGCTATGGTGGCTGGGTGCCCCTTCCCCTTGGCAGCCCTCCTTCCCCCATCTGTGTGGTTGTGTGCAGGGGGTGTGTTTGGTGTATACTGGCGGGCTCGGGGCCTGTGGGGTGGGTGCGGGCTGTGTGGTGTGTGTTTCCCTGGTGGCTTCCCTGCTGGGTGCTGCTGCCTGGGCTTGCTCACTGGGTGATATTGGCAGTGGGCAGTCGGCCGGGAACCCCCTGGACTCACCTCTGCATTGGTGTGGCCCTGCCCCTCCCCTCCGCTCCGCTCCCCTCTGCTGTCGCCCCTTGTTGGTGCGGGCCGTCTATGGTGGTGGTGATGGATGGGCGGTGGCACCCTGGGTGCTGGGCAGCTGAGCGTCAGTAGGGGTTGCTATGTACCCAGTCTTTGACTCGACCAATCCCCCTTTGTGCAGGGGTCCAGGTGCTCCTTGGGGGGGTGGCTGTCAGGGTGTGGGGTGTGCCCCTGGTGCTGTTGCAGCCCCTAACCCTCCCAGGGCCCATTGGTGCGGGCGTTCCCCAGTGCCCTGTCCCTTCTCTCCTGCAGCTACTGTTGTCGTGCTGCTGGCGATCTTGCGCCTGGACGCAATGGTGCTCCAGCTGGTGCGGGTGGCGCGGGACATGCGGGCGGCGGGGCGGCTGTTCAATGGCATCCGTGAGTGTGCTGCCTGTTTGCTGGGCCCTGTGCCTGTGTCCCTCCGTGGGGGGTTCTGTTCCTTGATGCCCGGGGCCGGCTCTGATGATTGTCTCCTCTCCCTCTGTCCCATACAGTGCAGACCGTCATTGCGTAGTGGACCCAGGAGCAGGGGGAGTTGCTGCTGCTCCTCCTCACGTCCTGGAGCAGCTGGACTGTGCGCAGGCCAAGTGCTGGTGCTGGGCACGGGGTCGCTGGCCCTATTGACCGGGTGTTGTCCCGGGCCTGCTGGTGCTGCCCCCCTTCTGTTGCCCCATGCCCCTCCCTGCCCTGTTGTTGTTGCCCCATGTTGCTGGTTCCCCGTGTTAATAAAGGCTTTTGTGTTCCTTCCTGGTGTGTTCGTGTTGTGCTTTGCTATGACCTCTCCCCTTGTGTGGGTGCCTCTGCAGGGGTTGTTGGGGGGTTGCCTGTGTTGTGTGGGTGCCTTCCCCCCCTGCCCCCTCATGGGCCGTGTGCCCATCCCTGTATGCTTCTGTTGCCTGCTGTGTGTGCGCCACTCTGCTGTGTGTGTGTGGTGGGGGGGGCGTGGCGCCAGGCTGTCTGGGCTCTGTGACGGGGCTATGTGGTGCTGGCTCTTTTGTAGCGGCTGTCATCCCATCTCCCTCCCACCCCACCAGCGTGGGTCCTGGCGACTCAGGGCCGGGGCTGCACTGCGCAGCATCATGTGCCCTTGGTCAGCCATGTTGTGCCATTGCTATGCCAGGTGGGGCTTCCCCACCGTTCCCAGCCTGCCGTGTACTTGCACGGGTGTTTCCCGGGATGGGTGTTTGGCCGCTGAGTGTTTGCCGGCCCCTCCCTTTTCCTTCCCACCACCCCCTGCGGCGCTGTCTGTGTAAATGTCTCCCTGCTCGGTGCCGCCGGGTGTTCGCTGGGTGTGCTCACCCACCCATCGACACCTACCTCTAACCACCAGCGCTGTTGCGCCGTCCATGTAAAAAAGGCCTTTGTGTCAGCTGCAAATTTGATCACCTCACTCTTTACTAGGGGTGGGAAACCGGTAGAATCCGGTATCCGATAATGCCGGTACCGGGCGTACCGGCATTATCGGATTCGATCCGGTAATCCGGACCGGGTACCGGATTCCGGGGTACCGGATTTTTTTTACATTGCAGCCATTTAAAAATGGCTGCAATGTAAAAAAACTTAAAGCCCCAGCAAAAAAGTTTTT
>QEPC01000699.1:509029-521384 GCA_003113815.1 Sphenodon punctatus
CCCCGGCTAGCCCGGGAAGCGTGGTTGAAACTGACCCCATGTGGGTATTGAGCGTGATGAACATCTGGCGCGCGCCGTTCAGACGTTCAGGGCCCTTTGGCCCCACGGGGGGGTTCAGCGTGGTTCAGCGTGATCTCGTAACGTCTGAAATCACCCTCAGTCACACCACTTGGGTGAGGAGGCCAGTTGCATTTGCTAGAGGGGCCTTAACACAACCACTGATTGCATCAGGTCTTTGCAGGTTTGGCAGAGAAATGCCTTGCCATTAGGAATGTACAAACCACACTCTCTCAGTACCACAGTGGCTGAACTTCACAGCTCCCAGTGATCCGAGAGCTGCAGTCTGTCGTGCTCAACGCTTCTGAAAAGCAGGCCCAGGGAGTTTGAAAACTGCCTGGTACTACTCTCTCCCAAGGCTCCACCCACCCACGCAGCTGGTTGCTGAACTGGTTAATCCAGGGTCCTCCTCAGCAGATATTGCCCCAGGAATGCATTAGTAGATTGCTGCTGTGGGTAAATACAGTTGCTACCAATGCCCTTGGAGGCCAGCTAGAGGAGTGAAATCTGTGTTGCCATGGCAATCCTTAGGCACTTCCCCTCCATGCTGGCTACAGTCAGTCGACATTGGCCCAGTCCATACCTATTACAGGAATGTTCTCTTCCAGCTGGTGTGCCCACTACGCAGCAAGCTGAACTCGATCAATGGAAGCTGGGCTGAACATTCTGACCCAGGCTCGTGTTCAGTGCAGAAATCTGTGTCTGTTTCTCAGCTGCAAATACTTCGGGGAAAGAAAGTTATTCATTTAAAAACTGACAGCTGGATGTGGTTCTAGATTGATTGAGGGCAGTTTGCTGGTTCCCATCACAATCGTGAGAAAACAAAGCAGCCCCTTCTCCCTGGAGTACTGGCATGGCACACAGCGTCAGTGTGTAAGAGTGTCTCCTACACACAATTCTGTGCAATTCCCCAAATCACTAATAGGTGACCTTTGGAGTACAAAGCATCGGAACCCACATTTTTTCCTTATTATTTACAAAGGCCATGTCATCATGCACCTTTTATAAAACAAAAACAGAAGTGCCACCAAAATCTAATAAAACTATGGAAAATGCCCTCCTCGCAAGCAGAGAGAGCACACCACTAGGGTGACAGACCAGGGCACCATTGGACAAACACACTTCCATGTGGGTAGCAGAGCCTTTCAGTGGTCTTAGTTTGTGTGTGGTAGGCTTATAACTAGAACCCTTAAAACATGACTTTGTGCATCAAGTGGCGAGGTTCCTCTAAATATCAACTTTTGGCCTAAATTCATCTGTAATTTGGCTTCTAAAACAAAGGTTGCTGAATTCCATACACTTAAGCAATGACCCTGCCAAATCTTGCTTCCTGTGCATTGGCTTTACACTGCCTCTACCCGTAGGTTATAGAGCTCGCATCAAACCAGGGAATCAGGAGGCACCACTGGGGTGTGGGAGGGCATTCATACACTGCGAGGCGTTTCCAGTGTCTGATTTTGTCCAGGACTGCATTTATCAGCTTCGGTCACTACAACTCAGAACTTTGCCACTTCCTGGAGTTCTAGCCCTTTCATGTTATTTATCCTGAGTAAGTGAATTCCAGAGTTAAAGCTGGCACAGAGTAAAGTGGTGCTGTCACAGGCAGCCAACGAAGCCAGGGGTCCAGATCCATCAAGGCACAAGGAGGTCAGGCAGGCTGCGGAGAGAGCAGAGAAGCCGTTAATATGCACAGAGCCTGCAGTCAGATACATTTGACTACATCTCACTTTCAACAGTGAGAGAATACTCCAGAGTGTTTTCAAAATCCCATTTCCAGGCTGAGTGCTGCTGGCAGGAGTATTACAGTAGTGCCTAGAGATACCAGCTGTGATTAGGGGTTATTATGCTAGACACAAACACAGATGCCTTCCAAATCTGTGTGGTCAGATCTGTCAGACATTCTTAGTAGTGTAGATAGGAAAATAGTGTAGGAAGAAAAGACTAGTCAGTGAAGAAAGTTAGTGGATCCAAGAAATCCTGCCAGAAGAGGGGATTTCTAAATACATATGTAAAATCCTGCCAGAAGAGGGGATTTTTAGAAATAATCCTAAGGATGTTAGATGCCCTGTCCGCCCGGCCAAGTACGGCTTCTGGCCCAGCGGCAGCGGGGACGCCCCCCCGCTCCTCCGGCTCCGGCGCAGATACCGACACCCCCAGCCTGACGTTGGTGCAGGGCGAGGCAAGCACAGATGCTCCGGGAGCGGCGCCGCGACCAGTGCGTCACTCCACACGCCTGGCGGTGCAACAAGGGGGCGGGGCCTCGAGAATATAATACCAGCAGAGGGACAAGCCCACGGCTGGTGAAGGAGAGTGAAAACCGGCCACTTGAGAGTTAAGTGTGTTTCTAAGTGCTTGTGTATTTTGACATTGCTTTGTTTGTTGTTCC
The DNA here is from genome assembly GCA_003113815.1 of Sphenodon punctatus. NCBI lineage: Eukaryota > Metazoa > Chordata > Lepidosauria > Sphenodontia > Sphenodontidae > Sphenodon > Sphenodon punctatus. The sequence continues at coordinate 511,473 of QEPC01000699.1, forward strand.
CCTTCCCTTCCTGCCTTGGATTATAAGTGAGTGTGTGTGGATTCGACTGACAGTGTACGCGTGCTTGTGTCGCCATCTCCCCCACACCCCACTCACAAGGTGTTCTTGTGAGTGTTCCCCGTACTACCCCTCACTAGTGTGGAATTGGGTCTCTGCCCCCTTACCCCACATCCACCTGCAGCTCTTCCCTTCCCTTCCCTTCCTCCCGTGTGAGGAGTGACTGGGCACGAGTGCTTGGTGTGGGGCCCTGTTCTGCCTCTGCCTCCTGCGCCCTATGATGATAGGGGCCCAGTCTCAGTGAGAGACACCGGGTCCACACACTATCCTGATGGGCAATTCTGTTGCAGGGCCCCATAGGGCACCAATACAGTCCTGCAACATGCATAAATAACCACCAAGGGTGGTTAAAGGGTGGTTAGCGTCATGTCTGTTTTCACCCACAGTCTCTTGGGAGGAGGATCAAAGACAAAGTTCAGATGGCCCTTGGACACATGTTTTTATATATAATTATATGTATTTCCCAGTGGCAATTTTACGTTCAGGGCTTATGACAAAAAGCCAAGTACACTTACCTAGTTGACTAGTACAAGTACACTTACTGGTTACCTAGTACAACAGGATGTAACTGGTACGGTACAACTCCTGGGGGTGCATGCCTTTCACACCCTCCTACATTAGGAAGTACCACATTTTTTAGACTGGTGAGCCAAATTTTCATTCGGGAATATTTGTTGTGTTTTTCCTCTATTTTGCTCATGTGTCTCACGCTGTGACCCACTTGAGCAAAAGGGGGGGGGGAGGGAATAATGAAAAATAATTGAAGCAATGGAATATAATTGGACCTATTCCTGTGTGAGTTATTTGCAGCTTTGTTTTTTTAGGTCCCTCAGCTTGTTTAAGCTGATCCCTAATGCCTGAATGTCACAAATTATATGAACTGAGTTCAGGCCTCATACTTTGCATTTTTTGAATTATGGCTAGACTGCCTAATTAAATAACATGTTTTAATTGTTTTTTTTTGTGGCTGGGCAGTACTTTTAGACCTACTTTATTTGTTAGGCGTTGCATTTTAAATAGAATGTATGTAGTTATTTAGGTGTGTTTAGTTAACGGTGTATTGGTTCTTGTGTGTTTGTGTCCTACATGTAAAAATAATATTCGTGTGCAAAAGTTTTTTTCAATCAGAACAGAAAAGCCCTGAGGATCCAGCAAAACCTTTACTGTTCAGACCACTTTCAGTATGCAAAGAAAAGGGGAAAAAAAAGAAAGAATCTGCATATGAATCATCCTGCATTAAAAGACTGGTATATCACCTCATTACAAATCCTGATGGGAAGGCCCATAAAACTATACCACCACAATTGAAATGATAATTAATTTGACTAATAAAACTGTGCTATCTTAATAAAAAGCACTAATGAAGTGTGTCAAAATTTTAATTTACAGATTCAAGAAGCCCTTCCCCATAGGACCCTGTGAGATCTGCAGCATGGTGACTGAGGCCACGTCACAAGCCTCTAAAGAAAAACACCTTTCAAGCTGCATTGGTGAGTCCTTTTCTAAGGACTCAGAGAAAAGATGGCCACCAGGAGGCGTTACCTGCAGGAATTACCACGAGAAGCTACCTGCAGCACTGTGGGACCTCACCGGTGGTGGGCGGTAACCTGGATCCACTTCAACTCCACGTCCTCACAGTGAGTTTTACTGCCCCTCGCCTCCTTCCTGAACACCGCACCCCCTAGAATTTTTCTTGCTGCCCCCGCTCCCCTCCTGTGTGCCATGCCCGGTTAGGGGACTCAGCAAAATACTTGGTATTTTACCAAGTATTTTATCGAGTAGCGAGTGTTACCAAGTATTCTCTGGTATTACCGAGTAGCTCCCGGAAACTTGGGCCCAGTACTCAGCTACTTGGAAAAACTCGCAAATCATTTTTCTTCTACTCAGTTCAGCCTTACTTACTATAAGGTGACACACGATCCTTTCATTCTGAACAGGAAATTACTTACAACCCCCAATTATAGCACCCTGTATTTCTATACAGAAACCTGTCTGAAGTGACATCGGTATTTAATATAGGCCACAAGCAGATGGGAGTGACATTCAATTCATATCAGTAAGCTCAAGCTGAAAGACTCAGTACCCATCACCATCTAGTCTTCTGGGACCAAAACACAGAAATAAAGGGGGCAGTTTTACAATACCAAATATAGCTTCATTTCAACCTATGGATGCCCCTGGTAGGTAGTGCTGAAAGGTCCTACCTCCACTGTCCTGGTTCCAGATCTTCACCATGCAGTCATAGGAAGAAGTAGCGATTAATGGGGCCAGCGCCAGGCCCTTTGGAAGGAAGACACATGATGCAGTGGTTTGAAAATGGCCCTTGTATTCACGCACTCTGTTCCTTGTCTGCCTTAGGTCCCAGAGCTGGAAGGGAACAGACACAAAGTGAAGGCCCTGCTCTGACTTCAGAACTGGGCTGCCATCACTTTACATTCCTTGGATGCTTTAAGGAAGAGCTGCCCGTATGGTTATGTCCTTGATACGACTCCTCCTACTTCCCCATGTCAGTGCCGTGTATCACTATCCTGGGCCATGCAACTGACCACGTAGGTTTAACAAAAGCTGTCTCAGTCAGTCACTGTTATCTGGCCCACAGTCTGTCATTTCCCCGTGGCTGTCACAGTGCTAGTACAGCCCCACAGACACATTCTTCCCACTCAGGCATGTAATTGCTTTCCACTGAGATTCTAAAGTACATTTGGTTTCACTAAAGATACTTCTCTTATTCAACTTTCTGTTTTCTTTAACTTATAGTAGCAAGCCCTGCCAGCACAGCCTAAGCCTTAAGGGAAGGGTGGGGCATACCTCTGAACAAATGAATGAATAATTAAATAAGCCCACTCTGTCATTCTTATATATTTTGTACCTTGTGTCTCATTGATTACTTCATTACGCCGAGCTTCTCAGATGCCTATTATAGCAATGTGGAGGCGGAGCAGTAGGAACCCTCTGATGACGGGACACCTCGTTCAGACCATGGGAGCAGCTACGGGTTTTTTTCAGTGGTACCGGGGGAGGGTTGTTTATTCCTTGAGTGCACCTGGGCAGTGCAAGACAGGAGCTAGCACGGTGCCCGGGGCATTAGTGGACCTCCGGGATTAGCCCTTTTAAACGCCACTCACCCAAGGCCGCGCCACCGGCGCATGGCCTTAGGCGCCGGCTGGGTGCAGGGTATGCCCGGTTTGTCAATGTTGTGTGTACCTTTATGTTTGTTTTGGGGGGGTATATCCTCCTCCCCTGGTTAGCCCCGAGAAGTGGCAGGACCCACCTCCATAGGGGCTTAAGCTTTCCATTGGTATACTCTGTGAAGAAGTAGGACTTAGCTACCACACAGGGACCAAGTCTTCCGCCGACAAACCCTGTGAAGGGGTAGGACTCAGTTATCACACAGGGGCCAAGTCTTTTGCCAACAAACCCGTGAAGGGGTAGGATTCAGTTATCACACAGGGGCCAAGTCTTCCGCCGACAAACCCCGTGAAGGGGTAGGATTCAGTTATCACACAGGGGCCAAGTCTTCCGCCGACAAACCCCGTGAAGGGGTAGGATTCAGTTATCACACAGGGGCCAAGTCTTTTGCCAACAAACCTCGTGAAGGGGTAGGACTTGGCTATTATATAGGGGCTAAGCCTTCTCCCAACAAACCCCGCGAAGGGGTAGGACTGAGCCGTTTAAAAAATATATATATTATAGCAATGTCCTCATTTCATACCAGGCACTCTAGTTCACCCATCTTATTGTTTAGACTGCTAGCTTTATATAGTTAAGGCATGACCATTGTCCCATTATAATCACAAAGATTCTAAGGCTTGTAAAACTGGAAACAGACAAGATAATTGTCTGGACCCTAAGGTGGGTGAGTGGAGGATTAATATCCTAATGTATGCAGATGACACCATACTGCTTTCCTCCTCCCGCTTGGGGCTTCAGCATTTGTTAGTAGATTTTGGCCACATGTACTCTAAGGAGGAGTAGAAAAAGTGGTTCATTAGAAATCCAAATTGATGGTTTTTGCCCCATTTTTCAAGCAGCATGCGTGGTGGATCGATAATAACCACCTGCAGCAAGTAAGGTCTTATAAATACCTTGGTATAGTGTTTTCTAACCTCAGATTAAATTGCTTAATACTTTGGGGGGGGGGGGGAGGTTTGATTAAGCCAGTGCAAAAGATTTTCAAACTAAAAATTATCCCTCAGTTATTGGTTTAAATGTTGGATGCTGGGGCTTAATGGTGCCAGATACCTTTCCTTTATGTTCTCTAAAGGTACATCGGAGAGCTTTTATCTCCCTGCATTTACAGACCATGCGTACCATGGTGTCCTATGGCCAGTACACAGGGATTAGCTATGCTGATATTTGTGGGGCAGGCGTAGCAGAGGACTTGCCCCATTACTTATACATTTGTTCTATTTATGCAGGGAGTCGTGCTCCTGTGTTTGCACTACTTGACATAAAGGAGGATACGCTGGATTCCCCCTTGAGGGTGCTTTGGTTTATGTTGAACGATTCAAAAGAGTCAGTCACCAGGGCTGTAGCAGCATTTGCAGTTTCAGCTACAAAGATGAAGGCTAAATGGGTCCTGAATAATTTGTAAGCTGTATTTTGCTGTGTATCTATCTTGTATTTATTTATTTTATTTATTTAATTAATTATTTAATGTCATGGCCTGTTGGCTAGTACATTTCTAATACATTCATTCATTCAGACTAGACACCTGTATATAGTTTTTTTAAATATGACCTAGGAATCAGAAGTTGGAACTATAAAAAGTACATACAAGGAAACTCAAAACAACTCAAACCAAAAACTATATACAGTACAAAGAAAGCAAAACTTTTGACACTGTAAAAGTCAACCCAAAGTAACTCGATACAATTCAACCCTCCATGTACTCTCTCGGCTCCAATTTCCACCTCTAATGGTGTTAAGCAGGGATGTATAATAGCCCCGGCGCTCAGGGCCGGCCCAAGGGTTTGAGTGGCCATGTGCCAAGCCTTGCTGCGGGGCCCCAAAGGCTGGCTAGTCTGCCAGTGGCTTTGCCGCCGGCAGGCCTGCAAAGCCTTATGGTTGCACTGAAATGTATAGCTTCCTTGCATGTTTGTTTTCAACGTGTGCGCCCGCCTAACACGCATCCCCACTCACCCACCCACCCCACTTGTCCCCACGCACGGAGCAACCAGGGGGAACGGTGGCTACTATGTGGGTGTGGATAAGTGGTGGGTGAGTGGGGATGCGTGTGCAGCCGTGTGCATGCCCCATCCATGCACTGGCGTGCCCATGGATTCCCCTACCCGGCGGAGCCATGTAAAAATAGCATGTGAGGAGCCACTTGAAGAAGAACAGAAGGTTGCTACCTTGTAAATGAGATTCTTTGAGATGGCTCCAAACATTCTCACAACACCCACCCTTCCAGCCTTGCATGGGATTTTTTCCTTCTATTTCTAGAAAGGGTTGGAAGGAACTGTCATTCTGAGGGGGGAGGGCACTTTTTATACTACAGGAGCTCGAGACCATCATGTGGCTATTATTTGAATAGGGTGAGTGTGCACAACTCAGTTGTGAGAATGTTAGGTGCCATCTCAAAGAACCTTCTTTACAAGGCTACAGCCTTCTGATCAGCACATGGGGAGAAGCTGTTTGTAAACAAACAGCGTATATATGATCGGTTGTCCCAGCTGCTGCTGCTGCAGCCTACAGCGGAGGGAGAGGCAGGTGAGGGATGGGTCCGCATGCCTGGGGCCGACCCTGGGGGCAGGCAGCATTGGTGGGCTGGGGTGTGTGTGTGTGAACTTGCTAACCTCCCCCTCCCTAAGGAAAGGCTCCCTCCGGTAGAGGCAGGCAGTGAGGACTGAGCAGCCCCAGCCCGGCTGCCTGGTCTGACCACTCTTCCCCTTTCCACAGGGCAGACAGCGTTGGCAGGCTTAAGGAAAGGCTGGCTCCCTCCGGTAGAGGCAGTGAGCACTGAGCAGCCCCGGCCCAGCTGCCTGGTCTCACTCTCCCCCTTTCCATGGGGCGCCCGGAGGAGGCAGCGGTGCGGAGCAGAGGGGGGGCATAGGGCCACAGGGGAGGAAAAAACCAAGATGGGACAGGCGGCCGGGCAGTGGACTTTGCTACCAATGGGGGTGGGGAAAATATTTTTAAACGGCTGTGTCCCGACTCCCTCTCCAACCCGCAGCGGTGCTGTGGGGCCCCTTCCCTCCGAGGCTGCCACGGGGCCATGTGCCTGGGCACCAGTGGCACATGCCTCGGGCCGGCCCTGCTAGCGCTGTTCAACTTCTATATTATAGTGGAGGCGATGGATAGAGATGAATTCCATCCTGCTCATGTGGCGGGTAGAAAGATCAATATTTTGCTCTATGCAGATTATATGATTTTGATAGCTACATCTCGTATGGGGCTTAGACGTAAACTTTTGGCCTTGGATGCTTATTGTAAGAATAACGATTTAATTATAAATTGTGATAAATCCAAAGTCATGATTTTCGTTCAAAAGCCTTGCCACTTACACTGGAAATTGGGGGAAGCATCCCTGGAACAGGTTCAGTCCTATTGTTATTTAGGTCTCGTTTGCTCCCTCGGGAACATGGAACCAGCATTTTAAGGCAATTAACCTAAAAATGGCCAGATCTACTCAGGGGGTGTTAAAATTCTGGAGGAAGACAGGGGGACAGCAATTTAGCCCCACTATAAAGCTGTTGGAACAGAAGTTGATACCCCAAGATTTATATGGAGCAGAAATCTGGGCTGGTCAGGTAGAAGTGAAGCTGGAGTGCTTCCAAAATGACCTGCTCTGTACAATCACGGGAGTTCCAAAGTTTGTCCAAATAGCGCTACTTAGGGCAGAAGTGGGGGTGGTGTCGATTCAAACTAAGGCATACCAAAGCCTACTTTCATTCTGGTTTAGACTACTGGAACAGGATGAGCAATCGCTCTCAAGACTGTGCTGGAAGGAAATAACAACAAATGACTCCAAGTCCAGAAGGTATGAAACTTTACGGACTCTGCTAACCCTGTTGGGCTATGGGAATTTAATCCATCTCCAGGCCCCTTTGCATGGGGTAAAGGCGACAGTAATGCAGCGAATGCTGGATGTGGCAATCCAGTTAGATATGGCGGTGGTGAATTAATAAAAGGTGGCTCCTTTTTATGCCCAGATCAAGGTGGCTTGGGGCAGGGAGAATTATCTCTCTGCCATCGAGAACTTTAAATTAAGAAATAACTATACAGTCTTCCGTTTGCAGGCTATCCCCTCTAAAGTAATTGAAGGTCATTTTATGTCTATACCTTGGTCTCAGCGCCGATGCCCTTGTGGCCTGGAACAAGTTGATGACATTTCACATATTATATTAAGCTGTCTTTATGCAAAGGAAATAAGACAAGCTTGGTTTAATAAGCTGCTGGACTACAGAAGATTTTGGGACCCTAGTTGCAAGATGGGGTTTATTTGGGGGACTTTAGATCTACAAAGCTTGAAAGCAGCGGCAACTTATTTGCACTTGTTGGCCAGGCGAAGGCAAAGACAAGAATGCACGGCAGCTACCAAAAGTGCGATTTCTGTTAAAACTTTTAGTATTTAGTGTGTGTTGATGTGAATTTTGTTGGTTTTCTTATTTTGGTTTTTAGTCTTTTATTTGTTGTTTTATATTTTAACTATACAAGGCCTATATGACTGTGGGGAAAATTATTTTTAATTTTTATTGGCTTAAAATTGCATTTTCCTTTTCAATTTGATATATGTGGGTAATTTCAGAAGTGATGTGGTGAATGTCCACCACAGTCAACCTCAGTCAAACGTGGGGGGTGGTGAAAGTGCCGTGCATGTCTGTTTGCTCACATCCAGATGGTGGTCACAATCCTGTCACTTCTGTTGGGGCCGCACGTGTCACCACAGCCNACGGCAGGGGTGAATGAAAAGTAACTTCTGAACGGAAACCCGCAGCCGCGGTGGAAGGAATTGACCCTAGTCGTGGTGCATTCTGGGGCTCGAACTGCGGTCCACGTCTCCACTGCATGTCTGTTGTGTTCCCCCGGCCCATGTTCTCTCTGATTGCCCCCAGGTGGTGGTCACAATCCTGTCACTTCTGTTGGGGCCGCACGTGTCACCACAGCCCGCGGTGAATCCGTTCACCGCAGGTGGGATTCGCTGTGGTGAATTGGAACACGTCACTTCTGAAACCACCCTGTGTGTCTATTTTATTATGGCTATGGCGAAGGTCGATGCCATTGAATAAATTATTACTATTATTACTACTATAACTCAACCCTCCGCGTTTTGGGCGTAAAAACCCTTCATCAGGAGTATGTAATTCTAAAATCTGTGAATGGAAAAATATCAGAATGAAATAGCTAAAAAATGTATATATGTAACATTTAATATGAACATTGTTGACCTGTTTTAAAAAATCCTCTAAATAATTTATTGAATAAAAATAAGAAGGGGGGGGGGGGAAGAGGGCTCCTCTTATGTTTATTCAATAAATTAGAGGATTTATGAAATCAGGTCAACAATGTTCATATTAAATAGTTCTGTATATATGTATATAGATTTTTTAGCTTGAAGATATCATAAATGAAGCTGCAATCATTATAATACAAAAGTTCTTTACATGAACATTATTACAACAAATGCAAATGGTAGGAAAATAATTTAAAAAAATTACAGAGATAGAAATTCTATATATGAACCACATTTGAATACATATTAAAAACTATTTCATCTTGATATTTTTCCATTCACAGATTTTAGAATTACATACCCCTGATGAAAGGTTTTTACACCCAAAATGCATAGGGTTGAGTTGTATCAAGTTATTTTTGGTTGACTTACAGTGTCAAAAGTTTTGCTTTCTTTGTATTGTATATAGTTTTTTGTTTGAGTTGTTTTGAGTTTCCTTGGATGTACTTTTTATAGTTCCAAAACTTTTAATATATTGTATTGCTTATAGTCTTTATGTTATAGCTATATGGTTGGTAGAATTTCCATGCTATATCTAGAATAAGTAAGTACATTTTATACATTTATTTCTGTGGTTTATTTTGGTAGCTACATGGGGTCTTAAGTCACAATACGTGACAGATGGCCAGTCAGCCTCTGTTTGAAGACCTTCAGCGAAGAAGAGTCCACCACTGCCCTAGGCAGTGTCTGTTCTACTGTCAAACAGCTCTTATTGTTAGGAGGTTCTTCCTAACGTTTAGCTGAAATCTGCTTCCTTGTAATTTGAGCCAGTTAGTTCTAGTCCTGCCCTCAGGAGCAACAGAGAACAAGTCTGATCCATCTTCTGTGTGACAACCCTTCAGATATTTGAAGTCTGCTATCATGTCTCCCCTTGTCTTCTCCTCTCCAGGCTAAACATACCCAGGTCCTTCAGCCTTTCCTCATAGGACTTGGTTTCCAGACCCCTCACCATCTTTTTCACTCTCCTCTGAACCTGTTCCAATTTGTCAATGTCCTTCTTAAAATGCAGTGCCCAGAACTCGACACTACTCCAGATGTGGTCTGACAAGCACAGAATAGAGTAAAAATGGAGGTTACTTACCAGTAGGGGTGGGAAACCGGTAGAATCCGGTATCCGATAATGCCGGTACCGGGCGTACCGGCATTATCGGATTCGACCCGGTAATCTGGACCCGGTACCGGATTTCGGGGTACCGGATTTTTTTACATTGCAGCCATTTAAAAATGGCTGCAATGTAAAAAAACTTAAAGCCCCAGCAAAAAAGTTTAAAAAAAAAAAACCCTCCCCGAGTCCAGGCTGCGCGGGTGGAAGAGGGGACACCCCCCACCCACCCTGTCCAGCCTGGATTTTTGTTTTAAAAAAGAAAAGAGTAAGACCCAGAGGCGAGGCGAGGCGAGGC
>QEPC01000699.1:527060-537832 GCA_003113815.1 Sphenodon punctatus
CTCGCCTCGCCTCTCAGTCTGTTTTTATTTAAACAAAAATCCAGGCTGGGCAGGGTGGGTGGGGGGTGTCCCCCCTTCCACCCGCGCAGCCTGGACTCGGGGAGGGTTTTTTCCCCCCCTTAACTTGGGGCTTTAAGTTTTACATTGCAGCCATTTTTAAATGGCTGCAATGTAAAAAATCCGGTACCCCGGAATCCGGTACCCCGGACCGGATTACCGGGTCGAATCCGATAATGCCGGTACGCCCGGTACCGGCATTATCGGATACTGGATTCTACCGGTTTCCCACCCCTACTGAATAGTATTTTTTCCTGATTGCTCTGATAACCCCTGCTGACCTAGCAGTTGGACTTGATTCCCTTATCTTTTTCAGGGTGTTATCCGCAGATGATGCAAACGGACCCTCAGAATCAAAAGGTAAGTCTTCTATTCTAGTTTTATTTTCTGGTGTTAGTGCCATAGACCTAAGCCAGGAATGTCTCCTGAGTGTTATAGCTGAAGCAATTCCTCTAATATTACAATCAGCAATATGCATTGTAGTAGGGGGTCTTCCCAGGGCCACACGGGGGCGCTGGGGTGTCTCTAGGGAATTAGCTCTACTCCACTGCCACACCTATTCAGCCCAAGCCTCGGCTGAATCCCATCCTGAGGAAGGGGGTACCCTCCTATAGGACCGAACACAGTCTTGCTCAGAGGATATCAGTCCACAGTCCTTTATTAGACTCAGTGTCCACAATCCATGGGGCTGCCGGCTCAGTCACCTCCATCCTGCAGGCCCAGGTCAGTCTCTTACAGGCTCAGGAGCAACCTAACCTCAACCCCCCTTGTCCATCTAGCCAGGTCTCAAAGTCCCAGGCTCTGACCAAGCCTTCCCCAGGCACAAGGCTCCCTCCTGGACACAGCCTCTCCCACTTGCCTGGGTCCACCCTGATTCTCCAGCCTTCAGCACCTTGGAGAGTGTAGAATGGGAAGAATCTCCTTCAGCTCCCAGGCAGAGACTGCTCTCCTCTCTGCCTTGCCTCTCCTTATATCCCAGCAGAGTGGGCGTGGCCAGGCTTCTACGCCTCAGCCTTAAAGGGCCAGTGTCCACTCTGTTCCTGGAGTTATCAGCCTGTTCTCCCCACAGGCTGATCATAGCTATGGGCTGGCTGTCCCAGGACCATGTGCGTATGCTCAGCCCTCGGGCTGGCCCACTCAGTCCCCTCTTAAAGGGGCAACAGCCCCACAGGACTGCTCCCTGCTAAATGCATGTTAACAGTTAGCTGGAACTGAGATATTTGCATTCCCTCTTTTTGTATGGCAGCAATCTGGCTCTGGTCCCAGTTTAGCAAGACCATAGATCCTAATCAATGTTGGTAACCGCACATAGCTGATGCATAATTTGAGGCCCTGAGGGACAGAGTTTCGGAAGAAAAGATCTTTCATCCTAAAACATCCAAACGCCTCCCTTCTCTGTCCGACGGGGATGTTTGAATGCCCCCGGCCATAGTTTTTTCTGAGGCTGCTGCTATGACCAGGGAGTTAGGAGGGGGATGATTATAGAAGATATTTGCCCCTTCTGTAGGAATAGCATAGAGGGAGTCTGCAAGTTTATTCGTGGGAACTGCAGATGAGGGTCTAGTCCACACAGAGGTGGATGGTTCCATCAGTTGCTCAAACATAGGGAACATAATATGACCTGACTCTCTGCTGCCTAGGATACCAAAGATTGGCCCAGATTGTGTTTTCTTGACCACTTTAGTGGGGAGTTTAGGTAAAGCTGAAACCAATCTCCATAACATAGCCTGAAAAGCATGTGTGTCCTCTGTAGCCAACACCAGGTTAGGTTCTGATACAGTGTCAGCTGGAGGAGATGCAGACCTTCCTGTTGAAGCCTCCATTATTGGTACAGCTTGAGTCAAGACTGGTTGGTCAGGAAGAGGGTTTCCTACATGGGAGCTCAGAAAGGTGGCTCCCAGGGGCTATACTGGTCTGGTACTGATAGTTGGAACGGGTGAAACCGCTGAAGGTGGTATAGTACTAGTAGTTGGAAAGGAAGGTACCACTGGGTCCTGTACTGATGATGGGTCTGGTACTGATGGCGATATAGTATCCGGAGGTACTGAGACTGTAGCAGTTGGTGGTACGCATGGGGGTGGGGAGGCAGGAGGGGTATATCTGTTTGTATGTGTGGAATCAGCAGTACCAATATTAGTGGGGAGATTGAAAAACTCCATAGAGTCGAAGTCCCTTCTAGAGGGATACAGTGGGGATCTACTTCTGGAGTGAGATCGGTACCGATGCAAAACTCCATGCTACTGGAATCCCTTATGGTAATCATGATACCGGTGGTATCGTGAACCTTCATATCTGGTAGGGGAACAGCAGGAACAGGGAGAGAGCCTTCGTTGATCCCTGTGATACCGGGGGGCTCTGCCCTGTCGCCTGCTCGGAGACGTGTCCCTATACCTGCTAGGCCTTTCCCGGTACTGTTGTGGGGACGTGTGTTTAGCAGGGGCCCAGGATATGGTTTGCCAGTACTCACTCTGGTGGGAGTGGGAACAGGCGTCTCCGTGACGATCCCGATGAGGGTGTTGGGACTCCGGCATCTCCTGTGGATTCGTACTGGGTATGGCCGGTACCAGGTCAGTTGTCTGAGCCCCTTGGACTACTGATGGGACCGTCTCTGCAAGAGGGGGTGGACTTTGTTCAGTCTCTGAAAGGATAGTCGCCACTTCAAGATTGCAGTAGGGAGTCAGAGGGATTTGAGTGATTAGGGAACCCTCTGTACTCTGCTTCTTATTCTTTTTCTTCTTCCTTTTCTCCTCCACTGGATGCTTTGAGCTGCGTTCCTTAGGGTGAGAATCACTCTTATTCTCTTTGGAGCGGGATGCCTCCCTGGATGTAGAAGGCTGTGTCGTGCCCAGATTCTCAGGCCTTGTATCATCAAAACTGGCAGTACCGGTGGTAAGCGGTGATGGTTCTGCCGAGATCTCTGAAGTTCTGATCGCCATAGAAGCAGTAGGATCCATAACTGGAAAGGTTTTGTGCCCGGTGGAAAGCCTGAGAGACCCTTCTTCACCACCTTGAAGTGCCTTTTTAGTCAGAATGTCCTGGAGCCTAAGAGCTCTGACCTTCTTGACCTTGTGGACGAAGCCACACACGCCTTACACGTTTGTGTATTATGGATTTCTCCAAGGCAGGCCAAACATTCGGAATGCTTAACACTAACAGAGAGCATTGCCGGGCAGGAGCAGCAGCATTTAAACCCTGCTTGCTTTGGCATAGTCCACTGTGCCCGAGGATCGGGAAGAGTCCGGGGGACGAGCCCTGCGGACTATAGGCACTGGCACTCACAAGTTGTTATAAATTATTATAGATTTCTATTTTGATTTATTATTATTAATTATATTATTATTACCGACAAGCAACACTGACAAGCGTTGAAGATCTTCCCAATGCAATACGGTTGGAAGGAACTGAGGCGGTGAAGGCTCCTCCCCCTATTTATAGAATCCCGTTCTCGCACGATTCTGAGTCCGCGCTTGGGATGGGAGGAGGGATGGAGGGTCGGAACCCTAGTCTTGTTCTAGATCTTTCCAGGTATTCTGCCTGGAAACTGCTGACATCAAGGTCTCCCAATGCCTGCAGAGCAGGAAACGATCCCAAGAGTGAGAATCGCGGAGATCCTCAAAGAAGAACTTACTTCTTATGACCTGGATACTATGCTTCTGTTAACCTGTACTTTGTCAACTTCCTGTCTATTGTCTTTACTAGGATACAGAGCTCCCCCTTAATAACTTCATCCCTCGAGCGTGTCTCCCCATATTCTCCCACACATATTGGTTTGCAGTCTGAACATCCATGTGGCCATCACCCATTGTGCAGAACTCAGCAGCCACTAGAGAGAATTAGGTCAAAATGGTGCAGGGGCTGGAGTAAATGGCACAAGGCAGAAGAGGGAACTGGAAACACTGACAGAGAGAACTGCTTGTTTACCTGGATTTCATCAGGCAATGAGTCACAACCTGTCAGCATCTGCTACCGTGAACTGCCCTCTATGGTGCTGTATCACACTGCAAAGAGGGAGTGAAGCAGTGCACTCCTTGTGGCTAAGCACTGTGTGTTACGCTAACTCCACAGCCATATTGCTGCGCAGCAACCTACTAGGAAACAAAGTGCTCATGTAGAGAGGGAGTTAGGGGATTGCTCTAAGATAGTGAGTGGGAGCGTTCTCTTCTCTGCTTTCAGCAAGCTGAGCTTTTACCTTCTCTGCAGCAAAGTTCTGAGTTGAATGGAATAAGCAGCAATGAACAGGCCAAGAAGCAAACATACCGTAGCCTCACAACCCTCTCCCCCAAAGCCATTGCTGGCACTGATGCAGTATCGGCCATCTGGGCTTACATCACAATACGTCTGGATGTGCTGCTTTGTGGGAAATGTATGTGCCACCTGCAGTTCCCTGGTGTCCCAGATTCTGGAAAGAAGAAAAGCAGTATGAACAAAGGTGCTGAACTCTTGGAAAAGCCTAAATAAGCACCCAGGCTGAACCAAGAGAGTTCCTAGGAACAGCCTGGGCATCCTCTCCCTGCACCTCCATTTAGTTACTCTGCTCCAACCTCGCAATTCTCTAGTAAGCCACTTGTACCACCACATAGGGACAAACATCTCCCTCCCTCTCTAAACCAGTCATTTCTTACCCTCAAGACAAGCCTACAGACTGTAGCTCTGAGAGGCAGAGGCTGCCATGCCTGGCACAAGGGGCCCTTACCTGGCAAGCTCTGGGCACCACAATAGCAAACGTTCCTGTTCACTTTACACCACACAGTTGCCTCAGCTCCACCCACTTTCATGGCCATTGCTGCCTCTGAACACTTGTCCTTTCCTGTAACAAGGCTGAACAGGCAGCCACATCTCAGCCAGTTTTCAGCGCCAGCCAAGTTTTGGGGAGAATTTTTTCTTTGCTGGCAAGAGCGCCTGTGCACAACTTTGTGCTCCTTGCTATGGCATCTTCCATGATGGGTATCACAAACATCTCCAGGCACATTACAAGTACCTATCACAAACACACAAGTGTGTGACAAGCCTAGCTTAACAGAGTTATTTTACCGAGTTATTTGCCACTCAAGACAAGCATAACTGGCCACAGCCACTGATGTCCAACTCTTGCACCAGACTCTATGAGCCAGGATTTAGAAGCAACCAGCATGACATAGTGGCTTCCTTGCTCTCCAAAAATCACAGGGTGAAATACCAGCCTCATGAAAGCCCATAGGAGTTTGGTTATTGGCTGCCATAGGGTCAGAATTCCACTGGCTGTTATAGTTGTGACGAAAATCTCAGAAATATTTATTTATTTCTACAACTTTATCCCTCCTGAAAAAACAGCTCGGGCAGCTCACAATTTTAAACACAAATAAAAACAATTAAAATAATTAACAAATGAATAAAATATAAAATCTCAGCAGCGGAGAGTAAAAAAATTAAACAAAAAAGACAAACAAGAGAATAGAAACAAAAAATCTCCCACCCTAACCCTCACCAAAAGCCTGATGGAACAGCCAGGTCTTACAAAGTCATCTAAAGGAGAAAAGGTCCAGGGCCACCTGGGCCTCTGCTGGGAGGGAGTTCCACAGCCGTGGGGCGGTGGGAAACCCGAGGAACCTCAAGAAAGGCACCCCCGGAGGATCGTTGGGGCCGATCCAGAACCCAGGAAGTGAGGCAGTCCCACAAGTAAGTAGTAGGGCCCAGACTGTGTAGGGATTTAAAGATCAACACCAACACCTTGAATCAGGTCCAGAAGACTATAGGCAGCCAGTGTAAAGAGCGGAGCACAGGTGTAATATGCTCCCGGCAGCCCGTCCTCATAAGGAGACAGGCCACTGCATTTTGCACTAGTTGCAGTCTCTAAACTGTCACCATGGGTAGCCCCACATAGAGCGTGTTACAATAGTCCAGTCTTGAAGTGATGAAAGTATGGAGGACAGTGGCTGGATCAGAGTCTGAGACATACAGCTGAAGCCGCCGCACCAGATGTAACACACTCTTTGCCACCACTCCCACCTGGACATCCAGGCAGAGCTGGGAGTTGAGGAGCACTCCCAGACTGCGAACTTGGGGAACCAGCGGGGGGCAAACTCCATCAATGATGGGAGATGCCACAACTACCGTCTTACCCACTAGTATCACCTCTGTCTTGTCGGGATTCGACTTCAGTCGGCTCGCCCTCATCCAGCTCCCCACAGCCACAAGACACTAGGTAAGCACCGAGACTGCCGGGCCTGGGTCAGATGAAAACGAGAGGTAGAGTTGGGTGTCATCAGCATATTGATGACACCGAACATCAAACCCTGTTACGACCTCGCCCAGCGACTGCATAGAAACATTGAACAGGAGAGGGGACAGAATGGAACCTTGCAGGACTTCACACGAGAGGTCCCGGGGTGCTGAAAAATAATCCCCAAGCACCACTCGCCGAGTTCTTCTGGCCAGGAAAAAACGGAACCATTCAAGAACGGTCCCGCCCATCCTGGCACGGTCCCGCAGGTGAGTCACCAACATCTCGTGGTCAACAGTGTCAAAATATGAGACACAGGTAACCATAGTAGCATCTGCAGAGAGCCTGGAGGCTTCCTTAGGGGAGTGAACACTGCCCCCCAACCCTGCCCTTCACCTCAGCAGTGCATTCATTCAATTGCTCAGTGATGTTAATTTAGATCTCCGCATCATTAACTGAATTTCATTCATTTCATTTTGGACCAGGCTGGGAGGTCCCTCATCATATTCCAGTGCCTTTTGAGCTAATAGGGCAAGCAACTGGCCCTTAGAGTTGGCCCTAAGAGTTAGGAGGACACAGGCATTGCATCCAGATTTCTTGTGAGCCTCTCAGAGACATAAGCCACACTGCAAATGAGAAATCTTGGTTGTACAGAGCAACAGCAGACTAAGAATGCCTGACCTTGTCATTCCCTCCGAGTCATGAAGGAAGGGGTGGGGAGAGACATAGGGGTCATGCTTCTAGCTAAATTTAAAACAAGAAGTTTATTGTTTAAATGGGGGAGGGAAGTAACTACAACTCTCTAATTTCTACAGAGAGGAGAGAAAAAGACAGAGAATGCCACGGGGCATGGTTCCTTCTGCCTCATCAGAGCATGGTGAGGAAGAACGGAGGTGGCAATGGCTCCTCCATTCCCTTTATAACTTTGGGCTGGCACACACCACCCCATGCCATGTGACAAGAGCACTTTCTGTGAGAACTGCTTTGGAAGGTTCCAGAATGCTGCTGGTGGTACGACCAGACAGAGCCACTTGAAGAATTACAGTCTTGCCACTCTTGCCAATGAAAGAGAGAAGGGCCTGTGGGTAATTTACCCCTAGGTAAATGTTATACTTTTTATGGCTGTTTCTAATCTGCAACATGGAGCTGAGGATAACTTACCACTGAGCAGAAGCAGCCAGATAAAATTACTATGTCCAGGTGTAATTTCCCTGGGGTGGGGTAAACATATTGCATGAACATGTCTTGAGAGAACACAGCTTCTTCAGGGCAGATTCCAGAGGGAAAGGGAAGGAACTTCCACCCTGCTCACAACTCCCCCTCATCATCCCCACTCCTCTACAGCTGAGCTCTAGGGAGGAGGAGACATCACATCACACAGGTTGTAGGGAGGTGCCTCCCTCCAGGGGTCCTGCTGGCCAGTCTATTTTATTCTGCCTGCTGCTGCTGAGGATACAAATAAGTCTATGGTGAACATCTGCAGTCCTGAGGTGGGGGGTGGGATCCAGCCCCAGAGGCTCCCCTCAATAGACACCCCTGATAGTCAACATCTATGGAGGAGACCACTAGGGAGGAAGGAGCTCGCCCAATTTCAGCTGCAGGTGGGAGCTCCCCAAGGCAGCTAGCCATCCAGGAT
Source organism: Sphenodon punctatus (assembly GCA_003113815.1). Classification (NCBI taxonomy): domain Eukaryota; kingdom Metazoa; phylum Chordata; class Lepidosauria; order Sphenodontia; family Sphenodontidae; genus Sphenodon; species Sphenodon punctatus. Next base: position 534,953 of record QEPC01000699.1, read on the forward strand.
AGGTTGCAAGGAGGCGGGGATCCCCGCCCTGGGAGTAAAAGGATCAGACAGCTAGGTCTGCAGGGGAGACAGGCAGGGTGATAACAGCAGGGCCTGTAGGGAGGCAGGCAGCCCATGGTCAGGGGTGAAGGTTCAGGGAGTGAAGGTCTGAGGGTCTGTGGGTGTAGTGCAGGGCCCATTTCTGTCAGCCTTGGGGAGTAGCTGAACGGTATGGGCACCAGTGCAGTGGAGGCCCATGGTGGGCAGACTGCTCCATTGGGAGGCAGGAAAGGGTGTTATTGGGCCCAGACATGGAAGGCGAGATGTAGGTTTAAGAACATCACCCCACTTTCAAAGGAGAGGGAGAGCCAGGTACCTAAGAAGAGGTCCAAGGTGGGACTCAGCTCAGGGTAGGAAGACCAGTAAAAAGGAGCTGGGGACTAGGCAGCAGTGGAGGCCCTAGCAAGGAGAGGAGTAGTGATAACCCGACTAGCTATCCTGGAGTGGTTACTCTGGTTGGGTTAAGTAAGGAAAGTCGTGACAAAGTGCAGCCTGATAAGGCTGTTACTCCTTTAAGAGGATGTGGAGTGGGAATTGGACACTGGGCCTTTAAGACGCTAAGAAGTGGAGAGTTGACCATGCCCACTTGCAAGTATAAGAGTAAGGCAGCTTGAGGCAAGAGTCAGAGCATGCCTGGAAGCCAAGCTGGAAGTATCTCTCCTGAGCGTGGCCGTCTAGGGTCCTGAAGAAGCTGCAAGAGAAGAAGTGGGCTGACCCAGGTATTGCGAGAGGTTAAGCCCAGGAGAGAGTCTGCTGCCTGGGGGAACTCTTGGAGCCAGCCAGGGCACTCTGGCCTAACTTGTATGGACTTTGGGGTTTGTGGAATGGGCTAACTGTATGTCTAAGGATTGTTTTGGGCTAAAGCCTGGTTGCCTGGCCAGAGAGGCCAGAAGGCATATAATAAAGATAGAGACGCTAATTCCCTGAGAGACTGAGACTTTGTGGGGCTAATCCTGTATGCACTCACCACTAGGCAAGACTGCCCTGTCACAAACACTCCAGGGAGACGCCAGGAAGAGGCATGGGACCCCGGCAAGGGAGATGCCTTGGAAGGCCAATATCCCTAAAAACCAGACACCAGAGAGAAGACCTTTTGAGGCCTACGTCAATGCACCATCCCTCCAGAAGAGGAAAATGGCGTGATATGGAGGTATAGTCTCTAGATGCTGTAAATGACTTCTTCTTGGAACCGCTGGTCCTGGAACCAACAAGAGGAGGAACTACTTTAGATCTTATCCTAAGTGGCGAAGAGGACCTGGACTTGGCAATAGTGATCATAATATATTCAAATCTGACACAATTACTGGATGGAGAATGATAAACAAAACTGCTGCAATAACATTTAACTTTAAAAAGGGAGACTATGCTAAAATGAGGAAGCTAGTTAGAAGGAGCAGTTGCAAGGATGAAATGTCTGTAAGAGGCATGGAGACTATTTAAAAATATCATCTAGGAAGCCTAGATTAAATGTATTTCACAATTAAATGAAGGTAGCAATAGGACCAAATGCCTGCCAGCGTGACTACTGGTGAGCTGAAGGAAGCTATTAGAGTAAAAAATGCATCCTTTAAAAAACTGAAAGCTAGTCCTAATGAGGAAAATAGGAAAGAGCATAAGCACTGGCAAATTAGATGTAAAACATTAATAAGTCAGGCCAAGAGGGAATTTTAAGAGAGATTCGCTAAAGAGGCAAAAATTAATAATAAAACCTTTTTAAAGTAGATCAAAAGCAAGAAGCCTGCTAGAGACTCAGTTAGGCCATTAGATGACCAGGGTGTAAAAGGGGCACTCAGGGAGGATATGGTCACTGCAGAGAAGCTGAATGAATTTTTTGCTTCAGTGTTCCCTGCAGAGGATGTGGGGAGATACCCGTGCCAAAACTGTTCTTTGTAAGTGATGAAATCGGAAGACCTGTCACAAATCAACCTGACTCTGGAAGAGGTTCCAGAGCAAATTGACAGATTCATAGTAACAAATCACTGAGATCAGATGGTATTCACCCCAGAGTTCTGAAGGACTTACTACTGGTAATTTGTAACCTATTGCTACAATCTGACACTGTATGTGAGGACTGGAGGGTAGCGAATGCAACACCGATTAAAAAGGCTCCAGAGGCGATCCTGGAAACTACAAACCAGTGACCCTGTATGTGAGGACTGGAGGGTAGCGACATCTGTGCTGGGCAAAATGGTGGAAACATTAATAAGAACAGAATTACTGGGCATATAGATAAACATGGATTTAGCAAAGGGAAGTCGTTCCTCACTAACCTATTTGAATTTGAGGGTGTAAATAAGCATGTGGGGTGAGTCACAGTTGGTATACTGTATGCGGACTTTCAGAAAGCATTTTATAAGGTCTCTCACGAGAGACTCTTGAGGAAAGTAAAAAGTCATGGGATAGGAGACAGTGTCCTATTGTGGACTCATAACTGATTAAAGATTAAAGGATAGGAAACAGAAGGACTAAATGGTCAGTTTTCACAATGAAAAGAGGTAAATAGTGGAGTGCCTCAAGGATCTCTGCTGGGACCGGTGTTGTTTAATGTATTCATTAATGATCTGGAAAAAAGTAAGGAGTGAGGTGATCAACTCTGCAGATGACACAAAGTTATTCAAGGACTGTGAAGAATTTTTGCAGGAGGATCTTGAGACTTGGGTGACTGGTTATCTAAATGGCAGATGAAATTTAAATGTGAACATGTGCAAAGTAATGTACATAGGGGAAAAATACTTCAAACTATGGGTGATTTCAGACGTTACGGGCGGGCGGTTCACCACAGTGAACCCCCAGGGGGGGTGAACATCACAACCACGGGCCGGGGTGGAAAAACGACCCAAA
>QEPC01000699.1:545245-564262 GCA_003113815.1 Sphenodon punctatus
CGGAGGCTGCGTCCATACATCTCCGGCCCGGACCTGGCCTCTCTCATCCATGCCTTCGTCACCTCGAGGCTGGACTACTGCAACACGCTCTACATGGGGCTTCCCTTGTTCCTGGTTCGGAGGCTGCAGCTAGTGCAGAATGCGGCGGCCCAGCTCCTTTCGGGGACGGGTTGTCGGGAGCACATAACACCTGTGCTCCAGACTCTGCAGTGGTTGCCAATAGCGTGCCGAGCCAGGTTCAAGGTTTTGGTGTTGATCTATAAAGGCCCTTCACGGTCTGGGCCCCTCGTACCTGAGGGAGCGCCTCGCCCTCTGTGCCCCAGAGCGGCTCCTTCGGTCTGCCAGGGGTGCCTTCTTGGAGGTCCCCTGCGTTAAGCGGGGGCCACAATGGAGAGGGCATTCTCGGTGGTCGTGCTGTGCCTTTGGAACTCCCTCCTGGAGGAAGCTCGCCTGGCCCCAAGCCGTTTGACATTCCGGCGAAGTTGTAAAACCTGGCTGTTCGCCCAGGCCTTTGGGGGGGGATGTTTAGAGGGTTTTATCTCCCTACCTATTTATTGTCTTATTGCGATGCCTGGCCCTGTTTTAATACTTGAATATTTGTATTTTGGAATGTTTTAACTGTTTTTAGATGTATTTTATATATGTGATTTTTTACTGTAAGCTGCCCCGAGCTGTTTTAGGAGGGGCGGGGTGGAAATCTGATAAATAAAAATAAATAAATAAATAAATAAATAAGTCTGGGGTTCCAGTTCTGCAGATGCTTATAGCTGGGCTGGCTCTGTTACAGTGCCCGCAAGGAGCTGCAATGCCTGGGTGCTAGGCAAGGAGTCACCTCTAGGAATATGCTTGAGCACAAGGCTTTCCATTCATTTGTGGCCCCATCACCCCAAGGCCTTTCAGTCAGCCAGAGAGTACAGCATGAAATAGCTGCTCTCCTCATTGTAACATTTCATCCTCTGTAACCAATTACCAATGAGAGAACAGAACATGCCTGATCATTTTATCCTCCGACGTCTGGATGACATACGGTTCTCCAGGAACCCAGCACAGGTGTGTTACCTGTAGAAAAGAAAGACAGGAGTAATACACGCTCACAATCCCAGCAGCCTGCTCACTTGTGCCAAGAAAGGGTTGATTGTCAGGGAAGAAGTATGGGCAGGAGACTGGTCTCTTGCTCACTTGCACTAACCCAGAAACAGGGAGCATGTGTGTGGGGGTGGGTCACTTCTATCAGGAAAGGAAAAGGAGAGGGCCCACTGCATACACATTTGCATGTAGGGTAGAATTAAACAAAAGTAAATGAGAGGACAGAAAAGAACTGCAGAAAAGCAAGTGCAAACTGGAGTGGTGCATTACAGACTCCCCCTTCCTGTCAGCTCCAGGGCATCTGAGCAGCCAATGGCCAATAGCTGGGCTAGCCCAGGAACCCAAAGTCATGGTGTTAACAAAACGGGTTGTAGCGATAGACCTCAGGAACTCCTGAATGACCAGGCCTAAGCTCGAAGGGCCAGAAATTTACAAGTTAGCACAGCTCTGAGCAATGAGCAGCCAGACAAGATAAGATAATTGTTTTGGGCCCAAGAATATGCAGGAAGCAGCTAAATGTAAAACAGATAAGGGGGGTGGGGTCTGTGCATAACCTTGGAGATAAGAGCAAGCGGGCTCCATCCTCTATCTGGGTAGCCTTGGAGGGCATGAGGATGTAAATGAATGTTTGTAATCAACAGCCTGATGGGTTCTGATAAAAAACGTAACTTCTGTAACAGTGTGATGAGTTTAATACTCAGGTGGAGACATGTCTCCTTTCGCTTTTGTAATCAGACTGGCTAGAACTGGACTGTATGTAACAATGATGATGAAGTTATCCATTTGATTATGTATAAAAGCCTCTGGTCTGAGGCCCCTCCTCAGGCCTCCCTCTGTGGACTACTTGGTCTCCAAGGATAGGGTCCTAGATTTGCGACTAGGCTCCCTACCTCGTTAATAAACCTTATTCTTTGGCACTGACTCTTGGTTTCAGCTCCTTATCTATTCCCCATGGGGTGGGCTCCAGCTCTGGGCTGAGGGTACCTCTAACACAGGTGTCTCCGTTCCTTTCTTCAATTAAGATAACTTATTTTGGGATGCTAGGAGAGTGCCTCGCGAGCCCTGATCTCCACACTCAGAGAAAACTCTATTCCACTGGTTTAAAGTACTACTAGCTTAGTAGCAAGAGCAGCCTCTCCTCTGCATAGCTTCCCTGCCACAGAAGCCAGCAGGAAGGGAACTCCTCTTACCAAATTCCTGGAGATAGCAGCTCTGTGCAGACATGCCCCAGTCTCTATGTCCCACTTGCACATGGTGTTGTCACGTGAGCCTGTGCACAGGTGCAGAGAATCTGTACAACCAAAGAGAGATTATGTACAAAAGTGCAGAGAAGCCAGCATTAATGTCAGCACTGAATCAGGAGTCAGCTCTGTCTCACCTGGGCTCACAGCTAGTCCAGTTACAACCAGGTCGTGGCCTGGAAAATGCTGAGCTGGCCCAGAATTCCCATGCAATTCCCACATCATTACTGTCTTGTCACGGGAGGCACTGAAAAAACGGTTTGAGTCAGAGATGCAAGTGGCAACCTGAGCAAAACAGAGGTAAAAAAAAGAGGTTGATTTCCTGGCCTAATCACATTGCAAAATGGGGACACCACAATAGTTTTGTCATCTTTTCAGAGCTGCAGATTCACCTGTGGGTTTCAAGAGTCACTTTCCTGCCTAGAATGCAGTTTTTCAGAAGGGGACAGAGGCACAGGAAGGAAATGGTTTGTCAAATGCCACACAAGTCAGTGACAAAACCCAGGCCTCCTGCCTTCTAGCCAATAATGCAGGCTACCACCAGTCATATGGGTTTGCCAACTCATGCCATGTAGAATGCCCTGTCACTCCCCTCTACTCCTGCCCTTTCTTTCTTTGCAGACTGTGTAGCAGCTTTGTGATGTACACAGATGCAGGCTAGGCTACGGTCACGGATTGCCTACCATTGTGACCAGAGCTAAGCCATGAACTCTAGCTTCCAGATGTGACAAAAGCATTAACCCAGTTCCACAAACAGTGCACAGATGGACTGAGCTCTCTGGATCCTGGCACAGTAAGAATACTCACTGCTTACTGAAAATATAGTTTCCAGGAGTGAAACGCCAGCCACAGGACTGACCCGGAACAATCATTAAGTTCAATTTAGATAACTTAAAAAAAAGTAAATATTTGCTACAAAAGGAGTCTATTTGCCCTTGCAAGATACCAGGATCTATTCTAAGCTCAAAGCCCCATTGCCCAGTGAGTAGCTGCTAATTTCTACCCAAATCTAGCTGTGTAAGAGCCAAAGAGCATAGACAGACAACATGATAGCAGCTACTCAACATTGGGAGTTCATCTGGTTGTCTGTTAGGTGGTTAAATTCCACAAACGTGTTTATCACGCAACACCCACTCACCCACCACCACTGGCATGGGTGCAAAGGATACAGAGCTGTGGGCAAAGCACACCCACATAGGTCCTGTGACTACGTTGCAGGTTGTGCCTGCTACCGTGTGCATATGGCATTGGGCATTCCATGGAGTGTTAAATTCCTGTGCATCTCTATGGAAGGGCTGCAAGCATGATGTCCATCTTAAAAGTAATCAAACTACAGGAGAGGTATACAGGTGTGATATACACTTATATAATACAAAACACAACTAATCACACCTCTGCACTCCGTGTTCTTACTATATTTTATGTAAATGAAGCTACACAAACATACAAAATATCTTTAACAAGAAGTAAGAGACAAAACATAGATAGATCTAAGTAGACTATTTAAATAAACCGGCGTACTGCATTAGACTAAGAGGATCCTTAGGTGGAGAAGATCCCAATATATCAATAAGGGGAAAAAACCAGTCCTCAGCCCATGGATGATTTTCAATGTATAAACCAACGTTTCGTTTCTTCAAAAGCTTCTTCAGGGTTCCTTCTCTGTTTTTTCCTTCCGTGAGCTTAGGTTATGTAAGCTACGTTTTACTGATGCAGAACTATAACCACAGTACAAAGGATTCAGTATAGTACATGGTATGCAACTACAATATAAACATAACAATGACCAAAATTGTCTTCAGACATACATAAAATTAAAATTAAATGTTTATTAAATTTGACCTTTGTAAAGGGCTTTATAAAAGACTGAAACAGCCTTTGAGTAATTGATTAAGCAATGAGATAAAGCATGTTTGCTAAGGTATACAAATATGGGTACCCCTCTCTCTTTTTAGAAGCAGGTACCCCCAAGAAATTCAAAGAACTTATTTGTATATGGGTAAAAAAAAGAGAGCATGCTCGTCTTTACACATACTTTTGGTGCCTTTTGGTTAAGGCATTTTAAGTTAATTTGTCCCAGGGGAGCTATTTGAGTTGACTATGAAGACCTTGACTTTGGGAGAATGTTTAAGCCCCAAAGCTCAAACTCCCCGATAAAACTAAATTCAGTCCCTGTTAGACAAAACCAAAAGGGAAGATCCCCCTGGAGCAAAAGGGATATTTTTGTGAAAGGAATCAAAAGTGAGCAGCTTCTTTCATTTTGGAAATGTTTATTACATCTTGACCTGTGTAAAGGATCCACAAAGGACTTAACAGCCCTTGAGCATTCCATTGTTTAAACCCCATTTGAATGAAGAAATCCCTTTGGATCTTATAGAATTTAAAATATTTTAGGGAGGTTAAGAGAATGGTACCTATTAAGGGGGGGGGAGTAGAATTCTATCTATATTTGTTTCCCATTCAGGAAGAATCAGGCCCTATTTGGGCCTGGATGAATGCTGAAAATTTAGGAATCCTGGGCAGGGTGAGTCAGATTGACACCAAGGGAGCATGGGGCCAAGTATTTTATTTTATTTTAATTGTATGTATGTCTGAAGGCAATTTTGGTAATTGTTATGTTTATATTATAGTTGCATACCATGTACTTTACTGAATCCTTTGTACTGTGGTTTATAGTTTCCAAATGTTGACCACAACATACTTCTCCACTGGAATGACGTGCCTCATCACAGTGGAGAGTTCCTTTCCAGATGGAAATGCAGAGTATCTGCTAGTTACATGATCACCCATCAAGGCATGTGGAAGTTGGCAACCCGCTCCTCATCTCCCCATGTCCAAGCAGACTCCCACCAGTTGGCACTTTTGTCCTTGATCCAGAGAAGGTGAATTGTTGGCACAGCAGCACACAGCGCATCCAAGGCTGCCGCAGTGTTGGTGGTAAGGAACTTTTGCCAACTACTGCAGAAAACCATCATGCTGTGCACCGTGCAAATGCACTGTGGCTTTACCGATGCCAGAGATGTATCCTCCACTGTTCTACGAGTTTGTCTATGTGGTCCTTGTCTTTGCTGCCACCACTATTTCAGAAGTTTTCGTTGTCAGTGTCATTGTGCTAGGAACTACCAGTAGACAAGTTTCAGGGAAGCATCAGTTGCAGCATTTCCTTGGTGTGGGCCAGCCAGCAGCAAAGGGCCCCAATCATGGTCAGGAGCCAGTTGTTGTTGACAGCTGTATCAGGACAGGTGAGCATGATAAAGTTCATCATGCATCATGTCCCAATGACCACTGGTTGGCTTGTCCATTGCTTTGTTATGGCCACTCACTGGCCGGGATGTAGGCATGGGAGGTGATGTAATAATGATGCATTAACTGAAAGTACATAACTGCTGGGCAGGGTTGTCTGTTGATTTCCTAAGATCATGAAAGAAGCAAAAGGTATTGACAGGATGCACCAATTGACAGAATGGATGTGGCATGCTTGTGCTGCAGGTATCCTTGCACTTGCAGGTTGTGCAAGTGGCTTTCAGTGAAGAGTCTTGCCCTGTCAGACTTTTTTTTTCATTTTATTTCATTTTTATTTTAACTTTTCTGATACACTTTTACACTTGTTATCCCTTATGAGACCAAATGACCAACAATAACTTTAACAACTATACAAACTTATCAAACATTTACTTGCTAGGGCTTTGAACAAAGGTAGTCCAGGAAACTGAATTAGTTCAACTCTTTCTGGAGATAATCAAATCACAAAGTCAAACAGGTACAATCTCTCATTCGTTGGGGTTGCTTTCCCCTGAATCACGTTAATACATGGCAACCACTTAGTAGCAAAATGGTATTCATCACTGATTTCCGCTAAAATCTTCTCCATTGAAAACATATACCACAGCCTGTTGATCAGTTCACCTTCTGTGGGGCATGCTGGTGTTTCCAATTTCTCGCTATCACATTTATGGCAGCTAGGACTATAGATTTACAACAGTGCTGAAGTACTCCATTAGTGGGAGACCTAGATAAAGCCCCAGCAAAGGTGTTTCAGGTCTGAAAGGAATTGTGAGTTCCATGATCTCTTTCATATAGGCCCACACCTCTTGATTTTGTGGCAGGACCACCAGCAATGCAGATATGATCCCAGTTCCCCACACTCCTTCCAACATAATTCCTTTTCTGCATTGTGCATGTAACTTAATTGTTCAGGAGTAAGATAACAACATAAAACTAACTTGACTGGAGGCTCCTTAATTTCCAATGAAGTAGCGCATAGGTGCATGTGATCCCAATTTTTTTAAATCTGGCTTTCACTAAAGACCTTATTCAAATCTTTCTCTCATCTACCTATATAAAAAACTTTCTCCTTGTAGATTCTTGCTACCAGCCCCTTACTTTCTGAGTGATCAAAGAATTTTTTTCTGTCATGAGGGGGACAGCTATAATGCTGAATCCTACTCGCTACTGTGCGTGCACTCTTTAGGTGACCATATTGGAAAAAGTCTAACTTCCTCTAGAGAGCATTTTCCAGTTCGTGCTGGGAACAAAAAACTCCATCCTTATATGCTTAATATCCCTTTTTCTTTCAGGTGAGGTCTGAGAAGAGGGAGCTAGATTCCTTATATTTACTACCACATTATCCATTGGTGTGTACAGAGATGCTGCACAATTCCATTTATTTTCCTTAAACTTTCCTCCCCGATTTTCAAGTGCCAATCCTGCAAATGGGTGGTTTAACCAATGCCTCTTATCCATAGTTACCTCATCTCCCAAAACTTCTTTAAAATTATTAACCTGGTGGATGGAGCTTTCCAGTTCCTCACACTTAACCACTGATGGTTTGTGGTATCAATACTTTATGGTTTTCAGAGCAGCTGCTCTATAATACAATCTAATAGTTGGCACACTAATGCTGCCTCTTTCTTTAGTTCTATGCAGTATTTGTTTACTTATTCCGGGTTTTTCCTTATTCCATATTAGATCTGATATTATGTGCTAATACTACAGGAAAAAAGCTTTCCGGAATTTTAATGAGTAAAGAAATAAGTTTGTATAGTACTTTGGGCAAAGCTATCATTTTGAGTAAGTTTGATTTTCCAAGTCGGGAACAGGCAAATTCACGCTATGATGCTGCCTCTTCTCTAATTTGCTTAATTATAGGTGGAAAATTCTCCTTATAAAGCGCCTTTGGGTCTTTCGCAAGGGTGACACCCAAGTATCCAATTCCTTGCTTGGCCTCAACGAATGGAGTATTTAATCTAATTTGATCATGGGCGAGTTTCTCTTTGGCAAAGATTAGTGCCGATGACTTTTGCATATTAATTTTGTAACCTGACACTAAACTAAATTGGTTTTTCTAACTTCAACAGGAGAGGTATCACTTGTATGGGGTTTGAAATAAACAAAATGACATCATCTGCACAGAGAGACAACTTATGTTGAGAAGGGCCGACTTGTATACTTGTTATTGATTCTTCCTAATTGCACACACCAAAACTTCCAAAAGAATATTAAATAAAAGGGGTGATGATGGGCAGCCTTGTCTAGACCCCTAGAGGGCATAAAAGGTTTTGTTACAGATCCGTTGACTAAGAGCTATGTTTTTGGTTGTGCATAAATTGCTTTCAACCATTTCGGAAAATTTCCTTCCATCTTCATTGTATTTACTGTGATGCATAGATGGGCCAGCTTAATCCTACTAAAGGCTTTCTCAGTGGGTGATTTCAGAAGTGACGTGGTGAATGTCCACCACAGTCAACCTCAGTCAAACGCGGGGGGTGGTGAAAGCGCCGTGCATGTCTGTTTGCTCGCATCCAGATGTTCACCACAGTCAAACGCGGCCCGGGGTGAAGCTAACCACACTTCGTGCGGTCGGGGCGGGAGGAGGTCCAGAAGTGTGGTGAATGGTCACCACGGCAGGGGTGAATGAAAAGTAACTTCTGAACGGAAACCCGCAGCCGCGGTGGAAGGAATTGACCCCAGCCGCGGTGCATTCTGGGGCTCGAACCGCGGTCCACGTCTCCACTGCATGTCTGTTGTGTTCCCCCAGCCCATGTTCTCTCTGATTGCCCCCGGGCGGTGGTCACGATCCTGTCACTTCTGTTGGGGCCGCACGTGTCACCACAGCCCGCGGTGAATCCGTTCACACCGGGGTGGGATTCACTGTGGTGAATCGGAACACGTCACTTCTGAAATCACCCTGTGTCAGCAAAGATGACTAGTGCTGGTATTCCCTTTTTTGGCAAATACAGCAGATTATGTTCACTCCCTTCCTTATGTTATCAAATCCTGTTCTCTGTGGGATAAAACCCACTTGATCTAGAGTTATCAGCTCCCCAATAATTGCTACAAGTTTGTCTGCCAGAGTTTTCACCCAGATTTTAAAATCTATGTTAAGTAATGAGATCAGCCTGTTATTGCCACATTCTTCAGGTGTTTCCCCTGCTTTTAATATTATCACCATCATAGAAAGCATTGGGCATACTTCCACATTCCAGGTTAGATGGAGCACATAACTCCGCTTTAACACTGCTTTAACCATTTCTTATGCATGTTGCAGGGCTGTATTGGTGCCCTATGAAGTCCTGTAACATGAATAAGAAATGTTCAAGCAGTGTTAAAGCAGAGTTAAGGTGCATGTCTGTTTTCACTGAAAGACTAGATACAGGGTTAACTCTTCTGAGAATACTTGATAGAATACCCCTAGAAATCCATCTGGTCCCAGGGTTTGTTTTTTATTAGTTCCTTGATTGTCTCATTTACTTCATCTTTTGTTAATGGTGTGCTGAGTAACTGTAGCTGTATTGCATTTATTTTAGGTATTTTCTATTTATTTTTAAATTCCATTATTTTTTTCAAAATCTGGCCTAGATAATGTATACAAGTCTCGGTAAAACTGAAGAAATGCCTCCTGAATCTGCTCTGTCGTGGATGCCCTGAAACCATCTGAAAACTTGACTGCCGGAATAACTAATTTTTTTCCTTCTGGCATTTATCAACCTTACCAAAGTCCTCCCTGCTTTGTTGTGGTTTTCAAAATAAAAACATCTTATTTTCCTAAGCTGGCTGATCGTGTTTTTTATGTTTCCCTTGTATTTATTTCACTTCTTAATTATTGTCCCTGGATAGTTAAGACATGTAGCACTCTCCATTATTACACATTAACATTCTATTGTTTATAAAATCAAGATGATTTATTCTATCATTGTACAAATTTGCATGGAGAGTCTCTTGGGTGAAGCTGTGAAACTTTCAGGCAAGTCTGATGAGAACTGGTGAAGATACAGCCATTTAGAAATTGCAAGCTCAGGAGTAGTTTTTTGTCAGTTTCCCATTGTCTCAAATGGAAGAACTTCGGGGTTTTTAAAATGATGTCTGTGAAACTGACAACATTTCAGAAAATTCAAGCCTGCAAGTCAGGGCTGCTTTTGCTTATTTTAAAAAAAATAAAGAGTAGTTTTAAAGGTTTAAGCTGTTGAACTCTCCATTTTAGGCTACGGGAAGGAAAGTTATGCAGAGCATGCCCAGTTGCTGCCAAGAGCCGAACGGGGAAGCCGGGGACTTTCTCCTCCCTCGCTGTTTCTCTACTCAGCAGGACAGGTTGGGAAATGTAGTCCCAGCATGGCAGAGAAGGAAAATGGCAGCCCCCAGCATGCACTCTAGAGTGTGGCTTTTGAAAACATCTCCACGCAGCTGCGTGTGTGAGTGCAATGGCAGCAGTGGCACCAACAGGGGTGCACTCGCTCTTTGCTAGGGGAGAGGGGCCATGGGGGCAGTGTGGAGCAGGGAGGCCTGGGGGAGCAGGAAGGTTCTCTGAGCAGAGGGGCAATGGGGAGGTTCGGGGGCCACAGGGCCAGTAGGGAGGGGGAGGCCTGTGGGACAGTGGGGCCATGGGGAGCAGGAGATTCTGGGGGGCAGAGAAGGGGAAATGCTCTGAGGGGCAGAGCAGCAGTGGGAGGCAGGAAGGTTCTGGGGACAGTGGGGCCATGGGGCAGGGAAGGCTCTTGGAGGACAAAGCAACTGTTGAGCCATGGGGCAGTGAGGGGTGGGGAGGTCTAGGGCAGGAAGATTCTGGGGGGACGGGGGCCATGGTGGCCCAGTGGGGGGTGGAGAGGTTCTGGGGACCGAGGGGCCATGGGGGCCAGTAGGGGTGGGAAGGTCTGGGGGGGCAGTGGGACTACAGACGTTCTGGGGGCTGTGGGGTGGTTTTGGGGGTGGCAATGGGGGTGGGGAGGTCTGGAGGTCAGGAGGGCAGCAGGGCCGTGGGGGGCAGGGAAGTTCTGGTGGGGCAGAGCAGCAGCAGGGCCATGGGGCAGTGGGGTCTGGGAGGATCTGGAGGGCAGAACAGCTGGTGGGGGATTAGCCAGGCATGGTAGCTTTGCCTTGTTATGCAGTTTAGGTGCTTGGTTTTTGTTTGACCCTGCGCACTCTGCATTTTTATGTTTGGCCCATTGTTGGGACCAAACCAAATATTCCAGCCCTCAGGACAAATCAAGTTGCACACCTCTGTCTTATTGGTTCCTACACCCCAGGGTCAGTCACATTTCAGTACATTGTGAGCCTTTGAACATCAGAAATTTTACTGTTATGTTGCTCAACATTCCTAATGCACCAGCAAGAGGAATTTTCTGTATCACAACATTTTTCTTTTTTTGCTTGTTTTAATATTTTTTATTCATTAATTAAACATTCAACATTAACGTGTACATTTATAAATCCACTAACTACACATATTAACATACATTTACATATATATTGTCCTTTTTATATATTGTAATCCACTAGGTATGATCTTGTTTCTTCTTTCACGGTGTGTCCTTGTATATTCTCTGTGCAAGAGAACCATCTAGTAGTGAACTTTTTTGATTTATTTTCCTGTGTTGCTGCTATTTTTTCCATGGAATACATGTACCAAAGTCATTTTACCCATTCACTTTCAGTTAAATTCTTTGCTGTGGGGGCGATGCGCATGCGCGAGTAGCTCAGCTGCGCCGAAACCGTGCTCCTCCGGCAAGACAGATTAAGCGCTAAAAAAAGAGAAAAAACCCCCAAACCTTGAAAAATCAAACAACTGCCCCGGCTGGGGGAAGGGCTGGGGCATGGGACCCCAGAAAAAAACGGGGGGAAAAGGACCACTGACAAGAATGTGGCAGCAAAAACAAGCAGCTGAAGCTGCTCAGGAAGAAGAAGGGGTGAGTGAGAAAATGGCGGCCGCGATTCCCCCTAACGCCCCAGGCAACACAGAAACTGAGGAGCAAAACACAATAGACATGATCCTGGCTGAAATAAAAGCCTCCAGGACAGAAATACAAACAGCTAGGGCTGAAGGCCAAAAGGCCAAAATAGAGGTCCTGGAAAAAATTAACTGAGTGAACAAAGCAGTGGAATGTGGGAATAAAAAACTAGAAATCATGGCAAAAAGAATAGACCAGGCTGAGGAAAGAATCTCCAACCTAGAGGACCAGGCATTGAATACAAATGGGGACCTGGCAAAAATAAAAGAATCCCTATCCCTGCTGAGATTTAAATGCGAGGACCTGGAAAACAGATCCAGACGCAGTAACCTTCACATAATGGGAATAAAGGAAAACAGTGAAGCAGAGGGGATGCAGGAGATGTTGATGCAGATTTTCCAACACAATTTCCCAGATCAACCACAGCTCCACAATACAGAAATTGAAAGGGCACATAGAACACTAAGACCCAAACCAAAAGACTCTGACCCGCCCAGGGCCATTATAATCAAGTTCTTAAAATATAAGGACAAAGAAGCCATCTTAACAGAATCCAGAAAAAAAAGACAACCGTTGGAATTTCAAGGCGACAAAATCAGGATTCAAGAGGACTATGCAACAGAAACCGTGACACGGCACAGGGCGTGGGCAAAATTCTACAACGAACTAAATGAAAGGGGGTTCAAACCCCAATTGTGGCACCCAGCAAAGCTTGCAATCCTTGTAAATGGCAGGAGAAGGGTCTTTGAAGACACCACAGATCTAGAAATATTCCTTCATGCCCACAAACCAGATCAATCGAACAGAAGAGAAGAAAGATGAAACTTAATATCACAGGTTAAACGATTAATCACCAAAGATGTATGGGTAAAATAAAAGATTATGTATAAGAATAGATATGCATAGCGCAACAGATAATTTGGGGGGAAATGTTAAGTAATGCCGGAGGGCGGGTGGGAAGGAAGGAGAAAATAAAATACACAAGAAGCCCCCAAAGCACCCCATAAAGAAGGGGGAAAAATGGGAAATTGCATTCCCATCAGTTATATGTTGCTAAGCAACATAAGGTATAAGCAAGCAATGTTTTATTGTTGTATGTGTATGTTGTTAATGTTGTTTAATATAATTCCAGCTCCACTAGAAATAGAGTCGTTAACCACGCATACTCCCACTGCAAAGGCACCTGTGACCCCAATATAGAACAAGACAAAGAAACCCATAAGCAAACAGAATCACTACACACTCAAACACAAACAACTTAATGGCAATGACAACAGGTAAACCTCCAAATAGAAGATTTGTTTCCCTGAATGTGAAGGGCTTAAATCATCCTGTAAAGAGAAAAAAAGTCACAGAATTAATAATAGACCAACAGATAGAGGTTTTCTTTCTGCAGGAGACACACCTGCTGCAGAGAGATTTGAAAAGGTTCACATTCAGAGGCAAAGGTGATATATATGCAGCGTGTGAGAAGAAAAAAAAGGCAGGAGTCCTGATAGGTTTCACATCAGCAATCAAATTTAAACTATTAGAACAAAAAAAAACAAGGAAGGTAGATTTTTATTAATAAAAGGCCTATTAAATACACAGCAAGTAACATTAGTTAATCTTTATGCCCCAAATGAGAACACACACCAATTCTTTCAAAAATACATCCCCCTGATCACTCAACACACAGAAGGCTTACTAATCATACAAGGAGAATTCAATTCCCCCTTGACAATATTAGACCACTCCACAAAAACACAACTTACTCACACCCACAAACATATAGCAGCAACGATATCCCATCATGGCTTAATAGATGTTTGGAGATGTTTAAACCCCACAACAAGAAGCTACACCTTTCACTCGAACAGACACAACACATACACAAAAATAGACCATTTGATAACAGAAAAAGACACATTGCACTACTGCTGTAAATGTGAAATAATACCTATCACATTCTCAGACCATAATGCACAGTGATCTCTACTTTTCACTGGAATATATCTACAAAACAAAAATCTCATAGCTGGCAATTGGACAGAGGAATATTAAAAAACGAATGGATAAAACAACAACTAGAAGACGACCTTAAGGAATATTTCGACTTAAACATAGGAACGGTACAATACCCCCAAATACTATGGGAATTAATGAAAGCTGTAATAAGGGGTAAAATCATAGTAATAAAAGCAAAAATGAATAAGATAAGGAGAGGAAGGAATAAAGCCCTTCTCAAGCAACTAACAAACTTAGAAATGGAAAATAGCAGATTTCCCACCAAGAGTAACCAAATTGAAATTCAAAAGATACACAGTGAAATAGACACAATAGAAACACACACAAAAATCACACAACTGAGAAAAATTAAAAGTTTTTATTTTCAAAACTGTAACAAACCAGGCAGAGCATTAGCACAATTAACAAAAACTAAGAGAACAAAAGCTGCCATCCCAATAATAAAAAGGCAAGATGGAAACAAAACATCAAAACAGCAAGAAATACAAAGAACATTTGTAGAGTTCTATCAAAAGCTGTACACGTCCTCAAATCCAGACCCTGAAAAAAATAACAGAATTTATTAATAAATACAACATGCCCAAATTTAACAAAGATCAAATAAAATCCCTAAATTCTAAAATAACAGAAGAAGAGACCAAACACACAATTAAAGATTTAAAAAAAACAACAACAAGGCAGGTGGATCAGATGGCCTACCAGCAGAATTTTACAAAACATTTAGTAAAATAATCATACCACACATAACACATTTAACAACATAACGAGTACTCAAGAAATGCCAACAACATTCTACGAAGCAGTTATCACCCTAATACCCAAACCAGGCAGAAATGTAGAGGAATGTGGTAGCTACAGGTCAATATCCCTGCTCAATACAGACTACAAAATATTTACAAAAATATTAGCAAATAGACTAGCAGCAATAATTGGTGAAGTGATCCACACCGATCAAAAGGGCTTTATTCCAAACAGACTAGGAATCGACAATATTAGAAGAACAGTTAATCTGATTTATGCAGCCAAAAAACCCAACCAATCAGCAATAATACTATCCGTTGATGCGAAGAAGGCCTTTGACAGGGCGGAGCCAGAATGTCTATACAAAATATTAGCGCACATGGGAATTAAAGGCAACTTTACAAGAGCCATTAAATCCATCAACTTAAAACCCAGATCAAGAATATTAATTAACGGAGAACTAACAGACCCATTCCTCCTGACAAGAGGAACCAGACAGGGCTGCCCACTATCCCCCCCCCTTCTATTTAATATTACTTTAGAACTTTTGGCCTACGCTATCAGACAAGATCAAGATATGACAGGTATACAGATAGACAAGACACATCACAAACTATCGCTATTTGCAGATGATATGCTGATATATATTACCAATCCACATACGACGATACCAAAAATCCTCACANTGGGAAGGAAGGAGAAAATAAAATACACAAGAAGCCCCCAAAGCACCCCATAAAGAAGGGGGAAAAATGGGAAATTGCATTCCCATCAGTTATATGTTGCTAAGCAACATAAGGTATAAGCAAGCAATGTTTTATTGTTGTATGTGTATGTTGTTAATGTTGTTTAATATAATTCCAGCTCCACTAGAAATAGAGTCGTTAACCACGCATACTCCCACTGCAAAGGCACCTGTGACCCCAATATAGAACAAGACAAAGAAACCCATAAGCAAACAGAATCACTACACACTCAAACACAAACAACTTAATGGCAATGACAACAGGTAAACCTCCAAATAGAAGATTTGTTTCCCTGAATGTGAAGGGCTTAAATCATCCTGTAAAGAGAAAAAAAGTCACAGAATTAATAATAGACCAACAGATAGAGGTTTTCTTTCTGCAGGAGACACACCTGCTGCAGAGAGATTTGAAAAGGTTCACATTCAGAGGCAAAGGTGATATATATGCAGCGTGTGAGAAGAAAAAAAAGGCAGGAGTCCTGATAGGTTTCACATCAGCAATCAAATTTAAACTATTAGAACAAAAAAAAACAAGGAAGGTAGATTTTTATTAATAAAAGGCCTATTAAATACACAGCAAGTAACATTAGTTAATCTTTATGCCCCAAATGAGAACACACACCAATTCTTTCAAAAATACATCCCCCTGATCACTCAACACACAGAAGGCTTACTAATCATACAAGGAGAATTCAATTCCCCCTTGACAATATTAGACCACTCCACAAAAACACAACTTACTCACACCCACAAACATATAGCAGCAACGATATCCCATCATGGCTTAATAGATGTTTGGAGATGTTTAAACCCCACAACAAGAAGCTACACCTTTCACTCGAACAGACACAACACATACACAAAAATAGACCATTTGATAACAGAAAAAGACACATTGCACTACTGCTGTAAATGTGAAATAATACCTATCACATTCTCAGACCATAATGCACAGTGATCTCTACTTTTCACTGGAATATATCTACAAAACAAAAATCTCATAGCTGGCAATTGGACAGAGGAATATTAAAAAACGAATGGATAAAACAACAACTAGAAGACGACCTTAAGGAATATTTCGACTTAAACATAGGAACGGTACAATACCCCCAAATACTATGGGAATTAATGAAAGCTGTAATAAGGGGTAAAATCATAGTAATAAAAGCAAAAATGAATAAGATAAGGAGAGGAAGGAATAAAGCCCTTCTCAAGCAACTAACAAACTTAGAAATGGAAAATAGCAGATTTCCCACCAAGAGTAACCAAATTGAAATTCAAAAGATACACAGTGAAATAGACACAATAGAAACACACACAAAAATCACACAACTGAGAAAAATTAAAAGTTTTTATTTTCAAAACTGTAACAAACCAGGCAGAGCATTAGCACAATTAACAAAAACTAAGAGAACAAAAGCTGCCATCCCAATAATAAAAAGGCAAGATGGAAACAAAACATCAAAACAGCAAGAAATACAAAGAACATTTGTAGAGTTCTATCAAAAGCTGTACACGTCCTCAAATCCAGACCCTGAAAAAAATAACAGAATTTATTAATAAATACAACATGCCCAAATTTAACAAAGATCAAATAAAATCCCTAAATTCTAAAATAACAGAAGAAGAGACCAAACACACAATTAAAGATTTAAAAAAAACAACAACAAGGCAGGTGGATCAGATGGCCTACCAGCAGAATTTTACAAAACATTTAGTAAAATAATCATACCACACATAACACATTTAACAACATAACGAGTACTCAAGAAATGCCAACAACATTCTACGAAGCAGTTATCACCCTAATACCCAAACCAGGCAGAAATGTAGAGGAATGTGGTAGCTACAGGTCAATATCCCTGCTCAATACAGACTACAAAATATTTACAAAAATATTAGCAAATAGACTAGCAGCAATAATTGGTGAAGTGATCCACACCGATCAAAAGGGCTTTATTCCAAACAGACTAGGAATCGACAATATTAGAAGAACAGTTAATCTGATTTATGCAGCCAAAAAACCCAACCAATCAGCAATAATACTATCCGTTGATGCGAAGAAGGCCTTTGACAGGGCGGAGCCAGAATGTCTATACAAAATATTAGCGCACATGGGAATTAAAGGCAACTTTACAAGAGCCATTAAAACCATCAACTTAAAACCCAGATCAAGAATATTAATTAACGGAGAACTAACAGACCCATTCCTCCTGACAAGAGGAACCAGACAGGGCTGCCCACTATCCCCCCCCCTTCTATTTAATATTACTTTAGAACTTTTGGCCTACGCTATCAGACAAGATCAAGATATGACAGGTATACAGATAGACAAGACACATCACAAACTATCGCTATTTGCAGATGATATGCTGATATATATTACCAATCCACATACGACGATACCAAAAATCCTCACACTAATAAATCAATTCAGTAAGATTTCAGGATACAAAATTAACCCTCAAAAATCACAGGCCCTTATACTTACCAAAAACTATCAGGAAACCCAAGCCATCACAGACCAAATACCCTTTGCGGTAGCTGAATCTCAGTTTAAATATCTGGGGGTAAACATCACAAAAGACCACACAAAATTATACAAAGCAAGCTCCCCCCCCATTTTAAACCAAATATGTAATGAAATCTCAACATGGCAAAAACTCAAAACTTCCTGGTTAGGAAATATCAATTTGTTCAAAATGATAGCTTTGCCCAAGATCCTATACAAGGCTATGGCCCTTCCCATACAAATCCCACCCAAATTTGTAAAACAATGTGAACAAACCATGTTGGACGTAGTATGGAAGGGTAAAAAACATAGAATAAACAAACAAACATTAATCAGGAAAAAAGACAAGGGAGGTGTTAATATGCCAGATGTAAAAACTTACCTTAGAGCAGCGGCACTTAGAACACTAAGATATTGGTACCACCCTACGAAAAACACTACCTGGGTGGAAATAGAAAAAAAACGATTAGGTAACCCAAACCTACAAGAAATGATAACTACACATGACAAAATAAACTTAAGAAAAACAACAGAGCATCCATTTGCACATGCTACCATGCAATAGGGGCATTTAACACACAAAAATTTAAAAATTTCTCCAGAAGCCTCACCTTACACACCTATAAACACCCAGGTGTCATGGAAGGATAATATAGCAAAAAATTTAAGAAAAACACTAAACAAATGCAACATCCACAGAGCAGAACAATTATTCAAAGACAACCACTTCATAACAATACAAGAACTGCAAGAAACAACCAAAACAAAAATAGACACACTACAATACCTTCAAATAAAAAACAGATTCACGGATAAAAACAAAATACAACATTTTACTAGAAACCCCACGACCTTAGAAAAAATCCTATTCAGCCATACCGCTAACAAGGGATTAATAACAAGAATATACAGGGCACTGATTGAGGCCGAAGCAAATAAACCAATCACATACATAGAAAAATGGGAAAGAGAACTGGGAAAAAAAATAGAAAAACAACAAATTGAAAAAATTAGACATTACATGCACAACTGTGTGAGCTCACTTGAAATTAAATAAACCCAAATCAAGGTAATTTTAAGATATTACCTAACCCCAATCCACTTTAAAAAAATAGATGACGAAGGCCTTGATCGGTGCTGGAGGGGTTGTGGGGAAAGGGGCACCTACCTTCACTGTTGGTGGTCCTGTCCCAAGGTACAACTGTTGTGGTATATAGTGTGGACCTATATGAAAAAGGCCACAGGACTGATCATTCCTTTCCGACCAGAAACCGCATTAATGGGAATATACCCAGAAATACCTTTGATGAAACAACACCAAGAAACTTGCACACTTATTACTTTGGCCAGACTAAATATTAGGGGCGGGAAACCGGTAAAATCCGGTATCCGATAATGCCGGTACCGGGCGTACCGGCATTATCGGATTCGACCCGGTAATCCGGTCCGGGGTACCGGATTCCG
>QEPC01000699.1:564905-607906 GCA_003113815.1 Sphenodon punctatus
GGAGGGGGAAGGAATTCATTTATTTCATTGAGTTCAATGGGGACACAGCGCCCCATTGAACTCAATGAAATAAATCCGGTACCGGTATACCGGATTTAATCCGGGAATCCAGTTTTTGCAGAACCGGTAACCGGTAAATCCGGTAGCCGGTAATGGGCCCGGGGTCCCACCTCTACTAAATATAATTGCATGCAACTGGAAAACAGCAAAAAATCTATCAGAGACTGAATGGCTAAAACGACTATGGTATATGTACTCAATGGAAAAAATTGCAGCAACACAAGACAACAAATCAAAGAAATTCACTACAAGATGGTTTTCCTGCATAGAAAACATACAAGGACATACGATCAAAGATGAAACTCGATCATACCTGGTGGATTATAATATATAAGGGACAATAAAAACATACCAACGGAGCAAGTTATACTGTTAGTTTATTTAGATTTGTAAGTTATTGATGTTAAGTTTTTGTAATGTTTATGGAAAAAAATAAAATAATAATGAAAAAATAAAATAAATTAAAAAAAAAGAATAATAAATTCTTTGCTGTTTTCCAGTTTCTTGCAATGATGTTCAGTCCTGCTAGAGTCATAAGTGTACAAGTTTCTTGATGGTGTTTCATCAATGGTATTTCTGGGTATAATCCCAGCAGTGCAGTTTCTGGACGAAATGAGGCCCGTGGCTTTTGTCATATTTGACCAAATTATATGCTAAAGTTGTTGTACTTTGGGGCATGACCACCAACAATGTAAGTAAGTACCCTGTTCTCCACAATTCCTCCAGCATTGGTCGAGGCCAGACCCCTTCATTTTTAAAATGGACTGGGGTCCATTTTAATACCTTAAGATTACTTTAATTTGAGTTTCTTTGATTTCGAGGGAACACGCACAATTGTGCATTTGGTGTCCTATTGTGTCTATTCATTTTTTATCAATTTTTCCCCCTAAATCTTGCTCCCATTTTTCTATGTACGCAACTGGTTTATTGGACTCGGACTCAACCAAAACTCCGTATATTCTAGCTATTAACCCTTTGTTTGTGGTGTGGCTTAGTAATGTTTTTTCTATTGTAGTGGGTTTTCTTGAGTAATGTTGTATCTTGTCTCTATCAGTGAATACGTTTTTTAATTGTAATATTGTAGAATATCTATTTTTGTTTTGGTTATTTGTTGTAATTCCTGTAAAGTTACAAAGTGGTTGTAAACAGTTGCTCTGCCCTATGTAAATTACATTTATTTAATGTTTTTCTCAGCTCTTTTGCTATATTATTGCTATCTGATGTCTGTGTATTTATGGGTGTATAGGGTGATGCTTCTAGCAATATGCTTAATTTTTTTTAATATGGTGCCAGTGTTGTATAGCTGCATATGCGAAAGGGTGGTCTATTATTTTCTTTGTTTTTGTTTTGTCCTGGTTACTTATCATTTCTTGTAGATTTGCGTTTCCTAATATCTCTTTTTCTATTTCCACCCAGGTCAAATTTCTGGTGGGATGATACCAGTATCTCAATGTTCTAAGTGCTGTTGCTTTGAGGTAAGTTCGTATGTCTCGCATGTTAACGCCTCCCTTCTCTTTTCTTCTAATCAGTGTTTGTTTGCTGATTCTATGCTTTTTGCCCTTCCATACTGCTTCTAGCATGGCTTGTTCACACTGTCTTATGAATTTGGATGGGAGCTGTATTGGCAGGGCCATTGCCTTATAAAGAATTTTGGGTAATGCTATCATTTTGAACAGGTTTCTGTTTCCTAGCCAAGAAGTTTTGAGTTTTTGCCATGTAGAGATTTCATTGCGAATTTGGTTTAATATGGGGGGAAAATTTGCTTTGTAAAGCTTTGTATGATCTTTTGTTATGTTTACCCCATGATATTTAAGCTGCGATTCAGCAATCGCAAATGGCGTTTGCCCGGCAATGTCTTGGGCCTCCTGTTTATTGTTTGGGAGTATTACTACCTGTGATTTATGCGGGTTGATTTTATAACCTGAGATTTCACTGAATTTACTTGAGCTTAAGGATTTTAGGTACAGTGTTGTGTGGTTTTGTAATTTATAGTAGCATATCATCTGCAAACAGGGATAGTTTATGTTGCGTTTGTTTTATCTGTACACCTGTGATCTCTTGTTCCTGTCTTATGGCGCATGCTAGAAGTTCTATGGTGATGTTAAATAGCAGGGGCGATAATGGGCATCCTTGTCTAGGTCCTCTTGTCAAGAAGAATGGGTCTCATAATTTTCCATCTATTAACAGTTGGGATTTTGGGTTTACACTGATGGCTTTAATCGCCCTCATAAAGTTGCCTTTGATTCCCATTTGCTTCATTACCCTATAAAGACATTCTGGTTCCCCCCTGTCAAAGGCCTTCTCTGCATCTGCAGACAAAATTAAAGTTGGTATTTCGGTTTTTGGGGCTATGTATATCAGGTTAACTATCTTTCTTATGTTGTCAATTCCCAATCTGTTTGGTATCAATCCTGTTTGATCAGTATGGATTACCTCCCCGATTATTGCTGCTAGTCTGTTGGCCAGCGTCTTTGTGAATATTTTATAGTCTGTGTTTAATAATGATATTGGTCTGTAGTTGCTACATTCTTCTATGTCTCTGCCTGGTTTGGGGATTAGAGTAATGACTGCTTCATAGAATGTGGCTGGCATTTTTTGGGTGAGAATGACGTCATTACATGTGTTTGTTAGGTGTGGGATGATGATTTTGCTGAATGTCTTATAAAATTCTGCAGGCAGCCCATCTGGTCCACCTGCTTTATTTCTTTTGAGTTCTTTAATTGTTTGTTTAATTTCTTTGTTTGTTATTGGAGAATTAAGAAATTTCTATTGGTCTGTGTTGAATTTCAGAATATTATATTTACTAATAAATTCTTTTATTTTTTCAGGATCTGGGTTGTAGGAAGTATAGAGCCTCTGATAAAATTCTACAAACGCTTTTTGTATTTCCTGCTGCTTGTTTGTTTTGCTTCCGTCCTGAAGTTTTATTGTTGGAATCGCTGTTTTTTTCCTTTTCCTTTTTGTCATTTGTGCTAGAACTTTTCCTGGTTTGTTTCAATTTTGAAAATAAACCCTTTCGATTTTTCTTAATTGTTGTGTGATTTTTTGCGTATCTATTGTGTCTATTTCACTGTGAATTTTTTGTATCTCTAATTGATTACTTTAGGTGGGGTATTTACTGTTTTCTATCTGAAGGCAATTTAGTTGTGTGAGCAGGGCTTCATTCCTTCTTCTTCTCTGTTTATTTATGTTTGCCTTTATGGCTATGAATTTGCCCCTGCTTTCATCGCTTCCCATAGTGTTTGGGGAGATTGTACTGAACCTGTGTTCATGTCGAAATATTCCTTAAGATCTTCTTCAATTTGGTTTTTTATCCCTTCGTTTTTTAGTATTCCCCTATCTAACTGCCAGCTGTGGCCTTCTGATTGTGCGAGTATGTTCCAATTAAAGGAGGTGATTAATGTGTTGTGATCTGAAAAGGTTATGGGCATTATCTCACTTTTTGAGCATCTATGTAGTGTGTCTTTTTCTACTATGAGGTGGTCTATTTTTGTGTACGTGTTGTGTCTGTTTGAGTGAAATGTATAGCTCCTCGTTGTAGGGTTTAAGCATCTCCAGGCTTAAGATCATGATGGCTTAAGATCATTTCCATGGTCTATAAGATCATGTTCGGCTAACATTGCTGTTATTGGTTTCTGGGCATGTTTGAGTTGCATTCTTGTGGAATGATCTAGTACCGTTAGTGGAGAGTTAAAATATCCTTGAATGATCAACATTCCTTCTACGTGTTGGGTTATTAAGCATATGTATCTTTGGAAAAACTGATGTGTGTTCTTGTTTGGGGCATACAGATTGACTAATGTTACTAGATGGGTCTTAATTTTGCCTTTTAGTAGTAAAAATCTACCCTCTTTATCTTTTTTTTGTTCCATTAGTTTAAAGTCTGTTGAGGCTGTAAAGCCTATTAGGATTCCTGCTTTCTTTTTTCTCCCGCATGAGGCATACGTTTCTCTCATCCCTCTAAATGTAAACCTACCCAAGTCCTTTTGTATCAGGTGGGTTTCTTGTATGAAGAAAACTCCTATTTCTTGATCTATAATAAGTTCTGCTACCTTCTTTCTTTTTACAAAGTGGTTTAGGCCCTTAACATTTAGTGAGAGAAATTTTATTGATTGGGTTTTCCTTATGGTTGCTGCCATTTGAAAGGTTGTGTTTCATTTTGTTTTGATTTTTCCCTTTTAGGGGTTATTTTGTGTTGTTCTCTATTAAGTATGTAAGTGTGGATTACCTGGTGCTTGAACCTGCATATTGTTTTTGGTCTTGACAGATTTACAAATAACATAAACAACATTAACAATTTATATATTAACCATCTAAACATTTTGTACGTTGGCATCTTATGCCTGCTGGAATTCTTATTTTCCATTCCCCCCCCCCCCAATGAACTGGGAGGCTTTTGGGGGTTCCTTGTTCATTTTGTTTACCTTTTGTTCCCCTCCCACTCCCCGGCTATTTTCTCTGTATTTATTTTTCTTTTTTTGTTAATCGTGCTTTTAGAGTATAATGATGTAAGCATTTCCACCATTATTTATTACATTAACTTAAAAACTTTTTCTCATACCCATAAACCTTTCACTTTCTGAATCTTTACATCTTTAAGTCTTTAACCCATTTAACCCATTTTACTCAGAGTATATTCTGTTCATCCTGGCCTCTAGTAATACCTCATCTGACTCCTTCTTGGTTCTGCTGGACTGGCTTGTGAGCTTGCAGGAAGATTTCTAAATCTGCAGTATTCTCAAACACTTTTCTTCTGCCATTCACTAGAATTGTTAGTTTAGCCGGGTGCCACAATTGTGGCCTGAGCCCTCTGTCATTCAGTTCAGTATAGTATTTTGACCAGGCCCTACGTCGTGTCATAGTGTCGGGTGCATAAGTGGCTGTTTTTTTTCCTGGCTGCAGCAAGGAGGGCTTCTTTATCTTTTAGAAATTTTACTATGATGGCTCTGGGAGGGTCTGAGTCTTTTGGTTTGGGTCTCCATGTCCTGTGTGCCCTTTCTGTTTCCACATTGTGCAGCAGGGGTTGGTCTGGAAAGTTCTCTTGAAAAATTTGCATAAGCATCTCCTGCATTTCCCCTGCTTCACTGTTCTCTTTAATGCCCATTATGCGTAAATTGCTGCGTCTGGATCTATTCTCTAGATCCTCACATTTATGTTTGAGCAGGTTCACAGATTTTTTTATTTTTGCCAGGTCGTTGTCTGTATGCAGTGGTTGGTCTTCTAAGTTAGAGACTCTTTCTTCCACCTGGTCCACTCTCTTGTTCATGTTCTCAATTTTTTTGTTCCCCTCCTCTACTGCTTTGCTTACTTTGTTAATTTTTTCCAGCACCTCTTTTTTATCTTTTTGGGCTTCCGCACTTCAGGCTTTTATTTCATTTAAAATTATATTCATGGTGGCCTGTTCATCTGCCTCTGGGTCTCCTGGGGCGCTAGGAGGGGCCACGGCCGCCATTTTGTCACTCACCCCTGCTTCTTGTGCAGACTCAGCTGCCTGTTTTTGTTGCCACAGTCGGGTGAGTGGCCCTTTATCCGAGGCTTTTTTAGGAGGGCTCATGCCCCAATCGTTCCCCTAGCTGGTGTTTGCCTTTGTTCTCGTTGGAGTCGGGTTTTTTAAATTGTTTTTGGTGCGGCAGTGGGCTTGCCGGGGAGCTCAGGTTCGGCGCGTTCAGCTAGTCGCGCATGCGCATTGGGCCTGCCTATCACAACATTTTTCTTTATTGCAAATGCTCTCAAAAAACCTTTGAAATTCCATCATCAAAAAGGCGCCAGTTTAGAATAATAGTTAAGGCTTCATGCCCCCACACTTTGCATTGGTCTTTCAGTCCCAATTCTCTTCCTCTGCAGGTTGGGGGCAACAGTGAAGCTGGGGAATAGAGCAGGTGAGGGGGCCACTGCATTCTGCACTAGCTGCAACCTCCGGGTCAGCATCAAGGGAAGTCCCATGTAGAGCGCGTTACAGTAGTCCAGCCTTGAGGTGATGAAGGCATGGATCAAAGTGGCCAGGTCGGGTCTGGAGATATACAGGCGCAGCCTCCGCACCAGAAAGGCTTTCTGCACGGAAAGCCGCCTTCGCCACCACATCCACCTGGTGATCTAGACGGAGACCTGCGTCCAATAATACCCCCAGACTCTGAACCTGCTGAGCCACGGAGGGGCGCACCCCCTCCACAAGAGGGGGCAACACCTCCTCCGCTCGGCCTACCACCATCACCTCCGTCTTATCAGGATTGAGCCTCAGTCCTGCCATAACCAACTCGCCACGGCCTCCAAACACTGAGATAGCACGGAGATGGCAGGGCCTGGGTAGGCTGAAAAAGAGAGGTAAAGCTGAGTATCATCAGCATATTGGTGGCAACGCACACCAAACCCTCTCACGATCTCCCCCAAGGGCTGCATATATACATCAAACAATAAAGGAGACAAGATTGAACCTTACGGAACACCACAGTCCAGGGCCGGGGGCTAGATGTTTCTGCTCCCAAGACAACCCGCTGGGTCCTCCCCAAGAGGAATGACTGGAACCAACCAAGGGTGGTCCCATCCAGACCCCCAGGTCATGCAACCGTCTCAACAGCAGCCCATGACCCACTGTATCAAACGCCGCCGAGAGATCTAGCAGGACCAGTAGTGTTAAACGTCCTGCATCCATCTCCCGGTGCAAATCGTCCACCAGGCCACCAACACCGTCTCCGTACCATGGCTGGGCTGAAACCCTGATTGAAACGGGTCAAGAAAACGGATGTTGTCTAGGTGAACCTGGAGCTGCAAGGCCACTGCCCATTCAATAACCTTCCCTAAAAAGGGAAGGTTAGAGACGGGTTGGTAACCGGCGAGTGCATCCACATCCAAGGATGACTTCTTCAATGGGGGGCGCACCACAGCCTCCTTGAGACCGGGGGGCAAACTCCCCTGCCAAAAGGGACGCGTTGACAACCCCCACCAGCACCGGCCCCAGTATCTCCCTGGAGGCTTTCACCAACCAGGACGGGCAAGGATCTAATTCACTAGTGGCCCTAACCGACCCCAGGATCTCCACAGCATCGGCTGGCGTCACTTCCTGAAACTCATCCCAGAAAGATGGACCAGACGGCACCTCCATCACCTCACACTCTATTCCTACTGTCTCTAATCCAGTGTTGAAGTGGCTCTGGATCCGAGTGATCTTGTCTGCAAAGTAGATGGCAAACCCCTCACAGCGGGCCTGGGACAAGTCCCCGTCCAGACGAAGGGAGGCCGGACTGACCAACCCCCGCACCACCCGGAACAGCTCCGCCGAATGTGACTTTGCAGACACTATGAGGGTGGCAAAGAATTCTTTCTTTGCCATCCTCACAGCCTCAATGTAGGACTGCAAATGGGCCCTAGGGAGAAGTTGGTCGGATTCAGAGCGAGTCCCACGCCAGCATCGCTCTAGTTCCCTGCCTTTCTGCTTCATACCTCACAGCCCCTCAGTAAACCAAGGGGTCCTGCGATGTCGAGACAGGGGCAGGGGGCGTCTCGGAGCCACCCTGTAAATGGCCTCCCCAATCAAGATGTTCCAAGCCTGGATGAGTTCATCCACAGAGCGGCTGGCAGAGTCCAGGGTTAACTCCCCCAGGGCCTCCTGGAACTGTTGAGGTTCCATCAGCTTCCGAGGCCGGACCATCCTAACTAGTACCTTCCCCTTCTGGGGGTGACGCACTAAGAGACCGGTCGTAAGGAGGTAATGATCCATCCACGACAAGGGCATAGTTGTTACATCCCCCACTACCAGATCACCTGCCTCAAGGCCAGAACAGAACACCAGGTTGAGGGTATGCCCCCCCCACATGGGTCGGGCAGCTAACAACTTGGGACAAATCCATGGTTGCCATGTCGGCCTTGAATTCTCTCTCCACCACCACAAGGCCGGTGTTGGTATGGGCATTGAAGTCCCCCAGGACCAAGGTCCTAGAGGAGCCCAACGCCACCACTGAGACCAGCTCCGCTAGAGCGGAAAGGGATGCTGCTGGGCAGGAAGGGGCCCGGTACATCAGCAGCACCCCCAAATTGCCCCCAGCCAAATCAAACACCACATGGAGGGCCTTGATCCCAGGGATTTCTGGAACTGGATACCTCCTAACTGACCACGTACGTCTCTTTAAAAATCATAGCTACGCCACCTTGGTCCCCGGCGCGAGGCTGATGCTACACGGCATACCCGGCTGGAACGAGATTAGCCAAAATTGGCCCCGCCTCCTCGTCCGTCTAGGTCTCTGTTATACATGCAAGGTCCACTGCCCCATCCAGAATCAAATCCCGGATTATCGGGACCTTATTAACTACGGACCTCGCATTCAACAGCATCAGTTTTCTGCCATGGGACCCTGGACCCACTCCTGTCACAGGTTTGGGGGGCTGCACCCCCACTTTACTGGGTTTGAGTGACTCAGTTTCCCTTGCGCACAGTTCTCTTGAATCAACTATCAACTCTCTGACTAATTCAAGTGTGCCGCAATGAAACTCCTCTGCCACACAAGGGCTCGATCCTTCCCGTTCACAAACTCTTTACTCTCTGGGTTCGCAAGAGCTTGGGGGCTCTTGTAGCTCACATGTGTTCCAATATTAGACACCGCCACTTCTTCATAAAGATAAGGAGTAAGTTTATTGATTACATAAACAAGATAGTTGATACAGAGTGGTTACTAGAAATGAAAAGTAAACATAACGCATTCCTAACTTATGCTGGTTGAGTTCCTAAATTAATCTTACCCTAGCAAGGTCCAGAAGTTCTGGTTTCCCAGTCATAAAGGTAAATGACTAGGCACTGGGTTAGAGAGCAAAATCCTGTCTCTCAGTTCATGTTCCTCCAGCCTGCCGTTGCCAGGCTGGCTTTCACATGTAGATGTTCTCTGGAAGAAGCTTTGCAAGAAACTCTCTTTGTGCCTTACTGGCTCATTTCAATAGTCTTTAGCTTCCTTTGTCTCGGATTTCCCGCCTTTGGGGAATCCTGTATCAGGTCACGTAGTCAACCCAGGCAAACATGGAAGTAAATTTACATATCACAGGGCTGTCTGTCAAGTGTTCCTCAAAACACATCTTGTTATCTCTTTGTATTTCCTGTAGACTAGTGACCAGAGCCCTAATTTGGGTTCTACAGCTCTCAACTGTAACCTTACATACGTGTGGGCCCTTTTGCATTGCATATTTACCAGGCCTGTAGTCTACATGTAGTCCTGTGTTACACGTGTGTGACCCTATGTTTCTCCGTGACAAGTCCCCTGGACCCCCAGGTGGCGGGCAGGCTCTCTGAAGCTCCACAAGGACCCTAGAGTCCCATGGCGCCTGAGCCCTCTGCCCCCATCGACCATACCGTCCACAACTCTAATGGCCACCCCCTCGCCCCCATCTACACCGTCCTGACCCCCTCCTGTTGGCTGCTCCCCCAGAGGCACCCTTCTCCCTCCCACCCCCCCAATCCCCCCGCCCCCACATCCGAGCCTCCCCCTCCCCCCAAAGCAACCCCCATTCTCTCACCATGGGGGAAAGCCTCCCCCCCATTAATTCCCCCATCAGACCAGACAACCCACTGCCACCAAGGGCCACCATAAGACATCTGTCCTCCCAACAACCATTTACCCCAAACCATTGAAGATCTCGATCCCCCCCAAAAACCCCTCCCTACCCCCTAATACCCAAGTCCCCCCCTCACGAGGACGCTCATCTCCTCCCCCCAGCACCTTCCCCCACTGCCACCAGAGGTTGGCACTGGGGAACTCAACCCCCTATCCTTCTCCCCTACCTGCCCCTCTCCACCCCCTTCTTCTCCCCTTAAAACACAGGCAAAAGGACTCAACTGCATAGTATCCCCCTGGTCCCCCCGCGGTCCCCAAAGGGCTGCACCCTTTGGCTTGCAGCCCTTTGGGTCACGGCCCTTTGGCTCCCTTTGTGCCCCCCGAGCAACTTCCGGGTGTGGGTCACAGAGCCACGCTAGGACACCCAGCCCAGGTGTGCTGGTTTCCTTGGCTCCCCGCCCCCAGTTCTAACTTGTTGCTTTCTTCCCCGCAGATGGATGCAGCGGGGGAACCAAGGCGGTAACCGAGCCGGCAGCAGCGAGCAGCACAGCGGGTCTCAGCAGATGACAGGTAGGTTAAGTCTCTCCGCTCCGTTGCAGGCGGCTCCATTTGTATTATGATCTGAGAGTACTGTTGGGTATATACAACTAGAAATTACATTTGTATATTTGTTCTTTCCTATCAATATATGGTCAATCCTCGTAAAAGAGTTGTGCATGCTTGAGAAGTATAGTCTCTCTCTGTGGTATTTATGTGTCTCCAAACATCATGCGCATTCAAGAGCTTGCTAATTCCTTACTGCCAAGGATTCAGCCTCCATTTCTGAGAATAATCAAGTGCAGTCAGGGTTGTGTCCTGGAATAATTAATGTTCTCTCAGTGTTTTTCAAAATCAAAAGGTGAGTATTTTTGAAAAAACGTAATGTGTCTGCTTGTTTGGTGCATAAAGATTTACTAAGGACATCCCCGCACCCAATTTATTTATTTATTCATATTTCTATGCCACGCTTCCTGCAGAGGTTAAGGGTAGCTTACAACAGACCCTTCACCATGAAAAAATTTCCCGCACCATCCGTCAGAATTGCTTTTAGCTTAAAATCCACTCTTGAGAATTCAATTAATACCCCCTCCCCCCCCCTTTTTTTTTGCTGCACAAGAAGCGTACATTTACCCAAAACTCTTAGTGGCAAATCTAAAACGGCCTTTAGATAGCAGGTGTGTTTCTTGCAAGCAGAACACTTCTATATTTTGTTCCACCAACCAATTTTGAATTCTTTTGTGTTTTATGGGGTTATTTAGCCCTTTAACATTTAGAGTAAGGAACTTAACCCTCACTTCTCTCTCCAAGGTCAAGTCACCCATTGCAGTCTCCTCTTTATTTTGGTCACTTGTTTAGATCCCCAATTGGGGATGATTCTCATTCCCTTCCTTATTTTATCCTTGTCCCTCTCTCCTGATCTCAGAGATCTTGGTTTTCACTCTTTGTTGGCCTGTCCCCTAAATGATATTGTGTAATTTCCTAGCATGAACTCTAACACAACATAAAACCAATTTAAAAAAAATCAGTGAAACCAAGCTATGTTTGCTTGATCTTGACATCTCTGGTCCTTATACTTCTATTTACTTATTTAATTTATTTAAATAAATTTATACCCCGCACCTTCTGCCAAAGCAGCTCGGAGTGGCTAACAATTAATAAAAATACAATAAAATATAATAATACAAATAAAACATATCGTAAAACATTTCTGTCACATGGAGGCTGTCAAAAAAATGCATCCGCCCCAACCACTCTAACCCCAGTCCCACCCCCCCTTCACCCATCTCCTATGTACCTTAAATTCTTAATAAAATGTAAACAAATGCTTGGGGAGGGGGGGAAATCACAAACTAGATTGTCTCACTATACAGGTTCTTTGTTATTCATCCCCTTTGCCCCTCTCATCCTCTAGCAAACAGGGGTCAGGCCAAGGCCTCCCCCTATTGGATAACTGTGATACCTTTCAGGCTTAACAGAGAAAGATGTAGAAAAAGCATTCAAACAGCCCCTTATATTAATCCAGACCAGTACTTATTCCTCTTAAGAGGTAACTTATCTGGTTACTTCATAGAAAGTAACAGAAATTACTTTTTGCACATATCATTCTTCATCTTTCTTTCTGTGAACATGTAACCTATGAAAAGTCTCCAGGTCATCAGGATCATTGAAAACTCTTCTCTTTCCATTAAGCAGGACTGCCAGCCATGCAGGAAATCAAATTTATGTCTTCTGGTCTCTCTCGTTGATCGTTGATAAATTTGTACCACCTCTTATGCTTCACCATTGTCTCAGAAGCGTAGTCAGGGTAGATTCTTATTTTAAAGTTTTAGAACTCCAGCTGCTGCCGCTTCCTTGCCAGTTTTAGAATTTCCTCCTTGATGCCAAAACTTAGGAACTTAACAATAATGGCCCTGGGAAGTTCTGAAGCTTTCAGTCTTGCGCACAGGGCTCTGTGTGCTCTCTCTATTTCAGCCATATGAATATTAACCTGGCCAGGAAAGCATGACTGCGGGATCTATTTTTATCAGCTTTTATGTTCCAGCTGTTTCCAGCCCTTCTCTAACCCCCATGAACCGCAGGTTGGACCTTCAACTACAGTATTCCAATTCCTTGCTTTTTTCCAGGAGGTATGAAACTGTGTCTTAATTTTGCCACCAGGTTTTCTAAACCCAGAGATTGATTCTCCAAGTTGGAGATCCTTTCTTCAGTTACATCAAGCCTCCTTTCTAGTTTCTTACTGCCTGCTTCTACGGGAATTTAACTTTACTTCTTTCACCCAGAAGCTTCTTTCTGTCCTGTCTAGCTTCTTGGTGAACCGCCCTGACTTCACTCAAAAGGAGCGCGATCTGATGGTTTTCGCTCACCAGGTCCAGGATCTCATCAGCAGTTCCATCTGCCACCATATTCTCTGCTATTTCTGGTGTGCTCTGCTCAGTCTCCAGAGCTTTCTTCAGCTGACAGTAATGGCTAAGGGAGTTTCTGTCTTGCAATTTCTTGATCCCCTTCATCCTCTGTGCTTTAGCTTCCATCCCCCAAGGATAATTTTGATCTGTGCTGCTTGAAAACGATATCTTTACTATTTAAGCAGGAGAAGTGGAGGTTCCACGCTTCTAGCAGACGCGCAAGCTCCATGCGCCCCACCTGTCTGACATTTGAAAGCAGCAGAATGTCTGGAGTTCACTGAGAGAACCAGCCTTGCTCAAACTCTACTCCTCATTGCTTGGCTAATGCAGGCATCAGGCTTTGATGTCTGCATGGAGGATTGCTGTCTGTGCATACTAATGCTGGAACTGAAACAGCATGTCCCTGATGGTGGGTCCAGAACTGTGTGGAAACTGCAGGACATCCTAGCCATCCTCAGTGTGTTGGAGTAGTCTATGGTGCAAGTGACAATGCCAGAAATTCTCCTGCTCAATGCTATCCAGTGCCAGCTGATTGGTGGGGAGAGGAGAGGAAGATATGGTGGGTGCTAAAACAACAGCACTACAGCTGCTGGACTGCGGGGCTGGGAGGACAGGTAGTTGTGATGCAGTGAATCATAGCCTAGAAAGAGTGGGCTCACATGGGACATTTCGCCTACCCAAGGTGCACAGTTAAACCATTCTATGGTGCATTGTGAGTGGAGTATGAAATGCAAGATGGGATACTCAACTGGGAAAAAGCACGGGGGAGGAATCCAGTGGGTGAGCATGAAAGTACAAGTACCCACACAAAATGGAAGCCATCCGTTAGGCATGCCACTCGATGGAGTGGTACAGATTTTGGATTTATTTCAATTAGGACAGATAAACAAGAACATCTAGTCAACGGGAAATTACTCTTCACAGTAGTGAAAAAATCAGCTCACATCATGCAGCAAAGTCATCCAGCAAGGCTTATTAGCAACTAATCAGATTGTAAGGCAGTTATTAGGATACCAAGCATGGGTAGCCTTCCACATCTTCCTTTCTGTCCATGTAAATCCAATCAGCTCTGGCTGATGCAGGATCCTAACTTAGCTCCCCTTTGGTTTCAGCACTCACTTGCAACTTTGCAGGTACTTACCTTAGTCACCTCACGCTTGTGTCACAAGCACCTCCTCAGCATGGCTCCCGATTGCCAGTTAGACACCACAACTGTCTGTGGAAAGAGTTATTTGATAAATTCAGCTTGAACTAAGTGTGGTAACTGAAGCTCACAGAAATTCTTATATGAAAATAGCTTTGTGAGCACAAAAAATATGGTGCCGCAGTGCAACACTTGCCCTCCCACAGCTGATCCATACTGTACCTCATTCCTCAGTAATCAAACAAAGAGATATAGCAGCTCCAGCAAAACACCACTGGGTTAGTTTTCTTCAGAAGGAACAAAAGTCGGTATCCCACAGTGCTTCAGTGGAATCTATAGGTCTTTCCCAGATGACAAGATATATTTTATACACTCCCTGACCCTTCAGGGAGTCAACTTCCTAGGTTTTTAGTATAAAGTAGAATAGTTGTAATTACAAGTTTCCACCCTTTAAGAACTCCTTTACACCCCAGAGAACACGGTCTGTGCCAGTCTCTGGAGAGAAGCATTTCTGAAACCCTTTCCCACACCCAGTCAAGGGTATTTCAGGGTTACTCTCAATCATCATATCTCCAGAACCTGAGAGTAAATGAACTTGAGCTCTTCCCCTTGCCTGCACTAGGGACACACAATTCCCTTCCTGTTGTTCAGCAACACACCTACCAAAGGAACATCTCCCATGTCCAGGGTTCTCTGATTAAAATCCCAAGCACACAGCTCACGTGTTTTGGAGTCCTTGACTGAACGCAACATATTTCCATACCAAAAATCAAGTCAGAAACAATTAATTGCTCCTACCCCTGAGACTTGGTGGGATAACTCTCTTGACTAAAATATCAGCTTGCTCTGGAACAACAGGCAAGGGAAAAAAGGAGGGGGAGGGGAGATGTCGCACTGTATATCAAGAAGAAATACACTTGTACGAAGACCCAAGAGGGGAGCAGCAGATCTGAAGAAAGTATTATCCAGGCATGGGAGTGCCTGTATAGTTAAGACATTATAACAAACAAACATTTATTAAAAAATTGAGATAATTAATGCTACCATTCTGACATTTTGCATGGAGGGTTGCTTGGGTGAAGTGTTTAACCTGTGGATATGTCAGAAAATATCTGATTTCAAATGGCTGAGATACAGCCATTGAAAGGCTGGAGGCTGAAAAGCAGTTTTAAAAATACTTTGCGACTGCCTTGCTTTGATCAACCTAGGTTTTTTTTATTTATAGGTCAAGACTTGAATATATTTTAGAAAATTCATGCCTGCGGCCTAGGGGTGCCATGGCTTGCTTTATTTATTTATTTATTTATTTATTTTTAATTGATTATAATTTTATTATCAAACACAACACACATACACCAAATAAAAATAAACAATTGAACACACACATGTCAACATTGTGGGTTTTTCCCTATTGGTGTCCATTATGCCTTTTACGTTTCATACATTGTAGTTTACCAGGTAAGATTTAAATTCTTCTTGGAGGGTTTTTCCTTGGATGACTTCTATGCATGTGAACCATTTGGTTGTGAATTTCTTGGATTTGTTCTCTTGGGTGGCTGCTAGTTTTTCCATGGAGTACATGTACCACATGCGTTTCAGCCATGCCGTCTCTGAGATGTCTGTTGTGTTTTTCCAGCTCCGGGCAATGACGTTTAGTCCGGCCAGAGTCATTATTTTGCAGGTGTCCTGGTGGTGATTTAACAGCGGAATGTTTGGGTAGAGCCCCAGAAGCGCTGACTCCGGACGGAAGGGCACCTCTATCTTGGTGGCCTTTTTCATGTATGTCCAGATTATGCGCCATAGAGGTTGCACCCTGGGACAGTTCCACCAGCAGTGAAGGTACGTACCCTGTTCCCCACACCCCCTCCAACACGCACCTGGGTTTGGGCCAGCTGCCTTTTTGAATTGGTGGGGGGTTAAGTAATATCTTAGGGTTACTTTGATTTGGGTCTCTTTTACTTCTAGGGAACTGGCGCACTCATGCATGTGTTGCCAAATTGAGGTTACCTGTTTTTCATTGAAGTTTTTCCCCAGCTCCTTTTCCCATTTCTCTATACAGGGTGTTAGTTTGTCAGTCCCCATCTCGATTAATGCCCCATAGATCCTGGCTATCAACCCTTTATTTGGGCCGTGGCCAAAGACAATTTTCTCAATGTTAGTGGGGGGTCTGGCATAGTGCTGGACTTTATCTTTGGTTGTGAACAACGCTTTTAGCTGTAAGTATTGAAACGTGTTTATTTTTGCCTTCGTTTTAGTGCTCAGTTCCTGGATGGGTAGGAATCGTTCATCCTGGAACAGGTGTTCTGCTCTTAGGATTTTGCATTTGGTAAGTGTTTTGTGGAGGTCTGGGGCTAGACCAGATTGTTTTGCTTCCTGCGAATTTATAGGGGAGAATGGGGAGGCAAGAGGGGACAGCTTCAGTTTATGTAACACTTGTTGCCAATGGTGTATAGCTGTGGGTGCAAATGGGTGACTCTGTATTTCACACCTCTCACTGGTTCTATTACTGGTCAGTAGTTCCTGGAAGTCCGGTACAGCCATTATGTCTTTCTCAATTTCTACCCAAGTGGTGTTAGCAGTAGGGTGGAACCAGTATTTTAGGGTTCTGAGGGATGTTGCTTTAAAGTAGCTTGTTAGGTCAGGCATATTGATCCCTCCCTTATCCTTTCTTCTAATTAAAGTTCTCTTGTTAATTCTATGTTTTTTCCCTTTCCAGATTGCTTCCATCATGGCTTGCTCGCATTGTTTAAGGAACGCTGCAGGTAAGTGTATTGGGAGGGCCATTGCCTTGTATAGGATTTTTGGTAACGCTATCATCTTAAATAGGTTAACGCAGCCTAGCCAAGAGGTTTTAAGTCTTTGCCAAGTCGCAATTTCAGACCGGATTTGATTTAGTATGCTGGGAAAGTTGGCCCTGAAGAGCTTTTCATGGTCACTGGTGATATTTACCCCTAAGTATTTAAACTGGGATTGCGCAATTGTAAAGGGGGTCTGCCTTGCAATGTTTTGCTTTTCTTCCTTGTTTTTTGCCAGGATTAAAGCCTGGGATTTTTGGTAGTTGATTTTGTACCCTGATATTCGACTGAACTGGTCTATTAGTTGGAGGGTTTGGGGAACTGTACTTTGTGGGTGTGTAAGGTATATGAGCATGTCGTCTGCGAACAGGGAGACTTTGTGTTGGGTCTGACCTATTTGTATGCCAGTTATGTCTTGTTCCTGCCTTATTGCGCACGCTAGGAGTTCCAGGGAAATATTAAAGAGAAGGGGAGAGAGGGGGCATCCTTGCCTCGTGCCTCTAGTCGGGTAAAATGGGTTAGAAAGGTTGCCATTGATGAATAGGCGGGAGCTTGGTTTTAAATTTAAGGCTCTGATTGCTTTTAGGAAGTTCCCCTTTATGCCCATACATTCCATTACCTGGTATAAACATTCCGGCTCCGATCTGTCAAAGACCTTCTCCGCGTCTGCTGACAGTATCAGGGTCGGGGTGCTGGTCCTACGTGCAGCTATTATGAGGTTGACTGTTCGCCTGATGTTATCTATCCCCAGCCTATTTGGAATAAAGCCTGTTTGGTCCGTGTGTATTACTTTATCAATGATTGCTGCTAATCTGTTGGCCAGTATTTTGGCGAATATCTTATAGTCGACGTTTAGCAGCGATATGGGTCTGTAGTTGCCACATTCCTCTTGGTTTCTGCCCTGTTTAGGGATAAGGGTTATCACCGCCTCATAAAAGGTTGGGGGCATCGTTTGCACCTCCATAATATTATTAAAGGTGTTAGTTAGGTGTGGAGTTAAGATGGCACTGAATGCTTGATAGAACTCTGCAGGGAGTCCATCGGGGCCGCATGCTTTATTTCTGACTAGCTCTTTTATTGTCAATTTCGTTTCTGCATTCGTAATAGGGGCATTTAGAAATTTAATCTGATCTCTGTTAAATTTGGGGATATTATATTTATTAATGAATTCTTTTATCTCTACAGGGTCCGGCTTAGATGAGGTGTACAATTTCTGGTAAAAATTAACAAACGCGTTCTGGATTTCGTTTTGGTCGGAAGTTTTTTTCCCTCCCGGGAGATTTATTACTGGGATTGAAGTTTTTTTTTGCCTACTTTTTGTCATCTGGGCTAAGACTTTGCCTGGCTTGTTACAGTTTTGAAAATAAAAGCTTTTGATCTTTCTTAATTGTTGTGTGATTTTTTGTGTCTCGATTGTTTCGATTTCACTTTTTAACTTTTGGATTTCGAGTTGGTTTTTTTTGGATGGGAACGCACTATTTTCGCTTTCCAGAAGACGCAGTTGCTTATGGAGTTCTGCGTTCCTCTCCCGCCTATTCTTGTTTATCCCCGCCTTTATTGCTATAAATTTGCCTCTGACTACTGACTTTGATGCTTCCCAAAGTGTTTGTGGGGATAGCACAGATCCCATGTTTAAATCAAAGTATTCTTTCAGGCCTGAAGCTATCTGCTCTTTTATCCCCTCGCATTTTAGTAGACCCCTGTCGAGCTGCCAAGTACGTTCGGCCCTCTGTTCAGAGGTCCCCCAGGCGAAAACGGTCAGCAGTGCATTGTGATCCGTGAATGTTGCTGGGATTACCTCGCTTTTTAGGCATCTATACAGGGAGTCTTTTTCTAATAGGATGTGATCGATTTTTGAGTATGTATTGTGCACCATGGAGTGGTAAGTATAACTCCTGGTAGAGGGGTTTAAACACCGCCAGGCATCAATCAAGTCATGTTGTGAGATCACAGCGGCTACATTTTTGTGCGTTTTCTTAAGTGGTGCCCGGGTGGAGTGGTCTAGCTCTGTCAGTGGGGAGTTAAAGTCCCCCTGCATGATGAGTAGGCCCTCTGCGTTTTGGCTAATGATGGGGGTGTATTTTTGGAAAAATTGGTGGGTCTTTTCGTTTGGGGCATAGATATTGACTAGGGTTACCTGTTGGGCGTTCAATGTGCCCTTTATTAACAGGAATCTGCCCTCCCTATCCTTCTTTGTAAAGGACAATTTGAAGCTTACTGAGCTCGAGAAGCCTATTATGACTCCTGCCTTCTTTTTCTGCCCACACGAGGCATATATATCTCCCAATCTGCGATTGGCGAATAGGTGGAGGTCTTTGTGAACCAAGTGGGTCTCTTGTAGGAAAAAAATCTCCGCTGCCTGGTCTATTATTAGGTCTGTCACCTTCCTTCTTTTAATGGGGTGGTTTAAGCCCTTAACATTTAGAGTCAGGGATTTCAGGTTAGGCTTGGCACCTTGTGTCACTGCCATGGGGTTGGGTGAAGTTTCCCTGCAGCTGGGCTTTTTATTTTTTTTTCTATGTTAGACTGAGTATCTGTCCATTCTCTGAGAGGGTAACCAGGGCTTGATACTAGGGTGGTGTTTGACATGTGTTTTGGTGTAACAAACTTAATAAACCTTAACAACATTAACATATAACAAGCTAACACACTTAACAGTTTTAACATGTGAGTTGGCAACCTGTGCCCATTGGAACTATACGTTCTTTTTTTCTCAGTAATACTGAAAGATTCCTTGGGGGGCCTCTCATTTTTCTCTTTAATTTTTTTAGGTAGATAGCTACCTATGCACACACGTACACGCATTTGTGTATATGTGAGTTTCCCTTTTGCTTTTGCAATTTTTGTTCCCTTCTTCCCCCCGGCATTTCCTGTCTTTATTTTTGCCTTTGCGTCTATTTCTGTACCTTGTTTTCTATCGGGCTAGGTGGAGACTGGGGCTCCGCCATGCCCTGTTACTTTTGGCAGTTAACATTTAATTGCGCATTAGAGTACAATGATATAAGCATCTGATAACTAAACATTATATTTGTAACCAAGAAGCTTTAGAGGTTAATAAACCTATGTATAAGAGAGACAAGTAAAAGGACCTATCTACATTAAGCTTAGCACTCATCTGTTAGTCCGGCTATCTCTAGCCTGTGCTCTGTTGCTTAGGTTTGTGTGCTTGGATGAAAATCTCCAGGTCTGCTGGGTCCTCGAAGATCTTCCTGCGGCCGTTGATTAGGATGGTCAGTTTGGCCGGGTGCCAGAGTTGAGGCTTGAGCCCTCTCTCCGTCAACTCGGTGAAATATTTGGACCAGGCTCTGCGTTTCCTCATTGTGTCAGGAGCGTAGTCTGTCTGCAGTTTGAGCTTGCTGCCCTGGTACTCCAAGCCTTGATTTTTTTTCCTCGCGGCTCCTAGAAGAGCCTCTTTATCTTTAAATTTCAAGAATTTTGCTATGATGGCTCTGGGGGGGTCACTTTCTTTCGGTTTGGGGCGCAGCGTTCTGTGTGCCCTCTCTATTTCCACGTTATGGAGGTGTTTCAGGTCAGGGAAGTTTTGTGCAAATATTTGATGTAAAAGTTCCTGTACTCCTCCTGCCTCAGCCCCTTCCTTCACCCCCATAATGCGCAGGTTGCAGCGCCTGGACCTGTTTTCAAGGTCTTCGCATTTGTCCCTCAAGTGAGACAGAGATTCTTTTATTTTAGCCAGGTCGCTTTCAGAGTGGAGGGACTGATCTTCTAGGCCGGAGATACGTTCCTCAGCCCGCTCCAGCCGCCTGCCTAAGTTTTCTAGCTTTTTGTTTCCCATCCTCCACCGAGCCTTTTGCTTTACTTATTTTTTCTAGGATTTCTTGTTTATCTTTTAGGGCTACTGCCCTAGAGGTCTTTATCTTGGCCAGTATGATATCCATAGCGGTCTGGTCCCTTTCAGAGTCCCCTGGGGAGTTTGGCCGCCATTTTATTATTCACCGTGTGTGCTTGCTGCCCTGGCTCTGCCGACCGCCTTTGTTGGTAGAACCTTGTTATTGGCCCCTTCTCCGCCGGTTTTTTAGCTGGGCCCATGCCCCGGTGTCTCCCCTGCCTGGGTCTTGGTTTTGTTTTTTATTTTATTTTTTAAAATGTTCGCCGTTTTGTGTGCTTTTGCTTTGGGAGGAGCGGGATCTCGGCGCTCCTAACAGCTGCGCATGTGCATTGCACCTCTGGCTTCAATATTAAGTACACTGACCTGAAGATCTTTTATTCTTGACTCAGCAGCAGCAGCCATTTTGTCCTTCAAGGTGGGAGTTTCAGCCGAGCAGGCCTCAGGGGAAGGACGCTGGGAAATCAGCTTTTTCCCCTTTTGAGAAAAAATTTTTTGCACCCTCTTGCGCCTCCGAAGTTTAGATTTCAGTGGCTATCCCTTGTTGAAGGGAAGATTTAGTTTTGTAGCTTTCTGGGATCGTTTTAGGTATAGGCCTCACTGGAGCTCTAACCAGGCACAGCTATTCCCAGCGCACGCCCCCTGGTGGCTCCGCCTTTATTTATTTATTTTTAAAAAAAACTGCATAGTACTTTTTAAATTATAAGGAGCTTAAACTCTCATTTTAGTCTATGGAAGAATGCAAAACTGCCCTTATGCAATGCATGTGCAGTTAGAACGTCTCCCACAGACTAAAAACCAACTAGCTACCAGCCCCCACCCCAGTTCCCTTGGCAGCAGCCTGGGCAGGGGAGTGGGGGTGAAAGAACTAACCCTGCCCCTTTCCCCCCACTGCCTGCTTGCCCACCCATGTGTCTGGTTCTTGGCTGCCCGCCCATCTACCTATTGGTCTGGTTGCTAGCTGCTTGCCTGCCACTGCCACCAGAACTTTCAAAGCCCCCACGCTGCTGGCCCACTCCCATGAACATACTGGGGCACCACCATCTTTCCTACTGTGGCATGGTGAGAAGTGTAGTCCTAGCATGTTGCTGCCATGTTTCCTACTGTGGCATGCTGAGAAGTGTAGTCCTAGCATGCTGCTGCCATGTTTCCTACTGTGACATGCTGAGAAGTGTAGTTCTAGCATGCTGCTGCCATGTTTCCTACTGTGGCATGCTGAGAAGTGTAGTCCTAGCATGCTGCTGCCATGTTTCCTACTGTGGCATGCTGAGAAGTGTAGTCCTAGCATGCTGCTGCCATGTTTCCTACTGTGGCATGCTGAGAAGTGTAGTCCTAGCATGCTGCTGCCATGTTTCCTACTGTGGCATGCTGAGAAGTGTAGTCCTAGCATGCTGCTGCCATGTTTCCTACTGTGGCATGCTGAGAAGTGTAGTCCTAGCATGCTGCTGCCATGTTTCCTACTGTGGCATGCTGAGAAGTGTAGTCCTAGCATGCTGCTGCCATGTTTCCTACTGTGGCATGCTGAGAAGTGTAGTCCTAGCATGCTGCTGCCATGTTTCCTACTGTGACATGCTGAGAAGTGTAGTCCTAGCATGCTGCTGCCATGTTTTCTATTGTGGCATGCTGAGAAGTGTAGTCCTAGCATGCTGCTGCCATGTTTTCTATTGTGGCATACTGGGAAGTGCAGTCCCAGGATGGCACACAGAAAACTACAACGGCAGCCCCAACATGCACATGGCCATGAATTGGCAGCGCGGGGGCTTTGAAAGTTGTGGTGGCCCTTCTCCCAGCCAGTGTCCCCACTGCTAGTAGCAGTGCCCTGCACTGGGAATCGGCATGAGCGCTGTCAGGAACCTGGAATGCAGGGAAATCCAGCACCAGAGG
Source organism: Sphenodon punctatus (assembly GCA_003113815.1). Classification (NCBI taxonomy): domain Eukaryota; kingdom Metazoa; phylum Chordata; class Lepidosauria; order Sphenodontia; family Sphenodontidae; genus Sphenodon; species Sphenodon punctatus. The sequence continues at coordinate 587,108 of QEPC01000699.1, forward strand.
CAAACTTTTGGAAAATGGATCCAAGGCGTTTGGGAGCAAGATTGCCAGGAGAGAACTACCCCCTCCAGGCTCCCCGCCCCATGTTTGTACCATTCAGAAGAGAGGTTGGTGTAGGGGGATCCTTTGGTGCTTCAGAAGAGAAGCAATGCTGTTTAATCGCAAACAAAGGCACCAGAGACCCACCCACCCACCCCCATTACTCCAGCTCCCAAGTGCCCCTGGGCAGTGGGGATGGATGGAGCCCTCTTATTGTGGCTGCATCTTCAAAGCTCTTGGCACTGCATGCCCTGTGCAGGACCTGGCTCTGCCTAGAATGTCACTCTGCCCTGCCTGCCTTGTGCTGGGAATTGGGATGAGTGCTCTCAGGAACCTGGGCTGCAGGGAAATTCAGCACCAGAGGCAAACATTTGGAAAGTGAATCCATCTGCTTGCCCCTCCTTCTCCACATGGAGTGGTTTGCAATTGCAAGGTAAATGCAGTCGATGCCCAGCACGCACTGGAGACTGGACTTTTATTTAAGCAGGCGGTAGTGATTCCCATGCTGGTATCATTTCACGACTGGGATGATTTCTATGACTGGGAGACACTACATTCAAAGGGACTTGTGGAAAGCACGTCCTTAAATGTGGGCATTGGTGATTACCCTCTCAAGAAAGGACTGATTTCATGGCACTCAAGTTGAAAAAATTAAAACCGAGTCTTTTTATCCTAAGGAACTTGAGTCAAAATAAACTTTTGAAGTTGGAAAAAAAACACTTAAAACTGAGAGAAGTTGACCCATATAAAATTACGGGTGTGACATTAGTGGCTTTTTTTCTGACAGAAATTTCAATGATGTCAATTGCTGTTCTGCCCTAGTACACATTGCTGAAATCAGTCCTAGACCTTGACAAAGTCTGTTGAAGTCGGTGGTAAGACCTTTGTGGTTTTTGTTTTGTGTTCAGGTTGCTATTCCTGAAGAGTTTGAGAGAGACAATATTTTCCACCTAAAATATTTGGAGAGAATCAAATTAAAAAAACCAATAATCTGGTGCTGTTTTTTATTCTATTTTTAAGGAGATGGACGAAATGAGTTTAATTTCAGTCTACTTATTGCTTGAGAGGTGGAATATATGCAAAGAGGTGCCAGGTATATTTTGATGCAAAGTCAGAGGTTCCCAAACTGAGCTCATTGCCATCTGTGTCTGGAGTTGCAACGGAAGGTGAAGTTTGTTCCTGTCTAGAATTGCAGGGTTACGTTTTGGTCTCAAAGTGAGGTCACACAAGCGAAATGCTGGGTCTAGGTACTTAACTTCCATTACTGTAGTATCCAATAATACGTAAAAATTGAAATGTATGATTTGTGTTGTCAGGCTTCTTGAAATCTGGAAGTTCAAAACCACCGTGTACATATTTTTCTTCAGTGTGCAAGCAAAACTTCTCACAGGCTTTAGCAGTCATGCCAGTCTTACAGATTATAAATCTAATTCAAAATTGAGCTGGAAGGCTTATTGGCATAAAATGCAGCATAACTCTTTGGTGGGATAAGCTGTCTCCAGATGAAGTTTGCCATGACTTTTTGTGGTGGAGTGATGTATGGTAGGGTAAACTTGCAGAAATGTTTCTCCTTTTAGAACCTTTACCAAAATAAGGTCTGTCCTGTGGTGCAGCCTAGGATCAGGGCCGGCCCCAGGCATGTGCCATATGCGTGGCCCAGCTGGGGCCCGCACTTGCCTGGCTGGGAGATCGGGGAGATAAGGCTGTTTGTTTACAAACAGCTCCTCCCCACGTGCTGATCAGAAGGTTGCTACCTTGTAAAGAAGGTTCTTCGAGATGGCTTCCAACATTCTCACAACTGGGTTGTGCACGCTCACCCTATTCAAATAATAGACCACATGATGGACTCGAGCTCCTCTAGCATAAAAAGAAGAACCCTCCCCCTCTGAATGACAGTTCCTTTCAACCCTTTCTAGAAATATAAGAAAATAATTCCATCCGGGGCTGGAAGGGTGGGTATTTGTGCGAATGTTCGGAGCCATCTCAAAGAACCTTGTTTACAAGGTAGCAACCTTCTGTTCTTCGAGTGGCTCCTCACATGATATTTTTACATGGCTCCGCCGGGTGGGGAGTCCGTGGATGCACCAGTGCATGGATGGGGCGGCTGCACACACATCCCCACTCACCCAGCACTCATCCACACCCACATAGTAACCACCGTTTCCCCTGATTGCTCCGTGCGTGGGGATGAGTGGGGTATGTGTGAGTGGGATGCGTGTTAGGCGAGCGCGCACGCACCCCCACTCACCATGGGCGCGTACATCACGTCATTCACACGGGGTTCCCCCACCCATGAACATACAGAAATCTGAGTGTTTGTGGCTGGGAGGAGAGGCCCGTGTAAAAAGGGCCACATTCTCACAACTGTCTTACTTATACTATCTTAGGTAGGAATTTAGGATGTAAAGCAATATCTATTCTGTCTTGGAAAATAAATCTGCAAATATGGTTCTGAGATTATTATGGCTGCTATTTCACTAACTCTTCTTAATGAAGTTATTGCTAACAGGAATACGGTCTTTAAACCCGCACCCCATAACCAGTTCATTTGCGCTCCCATATAATCAATTCACGCTGCCCCGTGGGCACAAATTAAATGGTTATGGGATGGGGACAGAATGAACTGATTATGGGGGCACAACTGAACTCGCTATATGTCTCTTTTCATGGCATAATGCGCTTAATATGCTAGCTGCTTTCTGGGTGTCTTGTGCGTGTGATAGCAGCACCTCTGGAGTGGTCGCACCGCATGCGTACACAAGGCACAGGTGGCACCGGCAGCAAGAAACAACAGGCCCTGGGGGCCAGATTGGCTAAGCTCACTCCCCTCCTCCAGTAAGGTAGTGGATGCAGTCAGTCTCTGTGCCTGCCTCACTGCCCACCCGGCTGCCCCTGCAGTGGAACCACTCCTGGGAAGTGGTGGTAGACGCTCAGCTGGGGAGGGGGGGAAGCATTAGGAGGCCATGCTTCTCCATGGTTGCTCGGAGGGGTGGAGAATGGGAATCCTTCCTGTCCACAGGGAGTAAGTTTTATGTAAATGTATACATTTGCATAATTAGGTCAGGCCTAATTATGCAAATTAGGCCCTGCACCAAGACTTTGCACATGGCCTCACAAACCCTGGGGCCGGCCCTGCCTAGGATAGCAAACTTCAGATGTTCTTAGGCAAGCGCGCCCCCCACCCCCTTACTTAACCATCATGCATGTTGCAGGGTTGCACAGGGTGCCAATGTGGCCCTGTAACATGCATGATTGGGGGGGGGGTGATTAATGGGGAGACACTTGTCTAAAAACACCCTTCGAATGTGAGTTCATGATTAAATACCTGACCAGTCATGAACCCTTTGGGCACAATTCTCTGCAATTAAAGTTGATGGCAAAACTTTCATTTACGTTAATCAATAGTTTATTGCGGCCGGAGGCCATATAAAAATATACTAAAACATAAAATCACCTAATCAGAGTAGTTCTTAAGTTAGAACTCTCCGACTATAAAAGAAATAATCACTACAAACAGTGAAAATATAATACTTAAAATACAGAAAATTGACAAAATCTCCAAAATTTATAAAATTATTAATTTACAGAAACCCAAAAATAAATCTTAGATTTAAAATGCCTTTTTACATTATGAGCTCGCTGTGTCATGACTCTTCCTCATATACATTCAAAGGGAGTTTGAAATTCAAAAAGTCCTGTCTATGGATAAATGCCAGCTTCAAACATTTTGCTACTGCTTGAGTGATTTCAGTATTTTTATCACTCAGTGCTATTGTTAACCAGGAGATAAGGGTTCTTCCCAGGACCTTTCCAATCCAAAAGGATAAACATTTTTCTCTTAGAGTATCATACAAGCCACATTCAAATAATATATTTTGCATAGTTTCTGTGATTATATTATCAAAAGGACATCTCCTGTTTCCAAAAGGTACCCCTTCAAACCTCCCCTCCAGAACTCTGGAGGGTAGTGCATTAAACCTTGCTGATAAAAATAAAAACTTTTCATGAAATGTAAGAGATGACCTCAAATAAGTCGCCATTTCCCCAATTTCCCGGGGCCATAGATAATACCCCTGCATGTGCCTAGAGCTATCCACCCTGGCCAACTCATCCTGCCTATTTATATCCCTCAATTTTGTAAGAATCTCAGTTCTAGCTTGCCTGGGGTCTTTCATTTCTAAATACTCCAAGAGAGGCCAAGATCTTGCATGTACTTGACCACGGCTTTGCACCATTTATCCTGGCAAGTGTCTTCAAACAAAAAGCTTACCAACCCTGAGCTAGACATCCTTTTCAGTCTAATCCAGAGTTTTAAGGTAAGTTCTTTTGCAATATTTTGCCACGCTCTTTGCCCTGTCTCTAGCCTTAATGCTGCAGCAGGAGTGCTATTTGGAGCTTTCAATGATCTTTGCAGAAACTTGGTCTGGGAGCTATTCAAATTTGTTGCCACTAAGGGGGACCACAGATCTGCCCCATATAAAGCACTAGCTCTAACCTTGCTATCAAACATGTTTATAGCAAGGTAAATTTTATCTCGTCCCATTCCAGCAAAAAATCTCAATATGGCTTGGGATTCTGATTTAGTTACTAATTTAACTTTCGAGAGCTGCTCACCCCACTGCCCAGTCGCCTGGAAATTTATTCCTAAATATTTGAAGGCTCTAATCTGCTGCAGTTTTTGCCCATCGAGTTCCCAATTGTATACCTTACGGCTATTAGAGAAGATAACAATTTGTGATTTTTATTTATTTTTAAATTGTTTTTATTGAATTTTCAGCATAAAGTAATTACAATTCAGTTACATTATGTTTTAACCTTTGTCAGTACATATATTTCGTTTTATACCTGCTGATTCTATGCTCTCTGATTTAATTAAACCCATCCTTTCAACTTTAAGGATAACATTCACTCAGCTGCTAACTATACTGAGTGCTGCATCAACTTTAATAGGTCATTTTTGCATTTTGGTTGCACAGTTCCTGTGATCTTTATCTAAAGCAGACTACCTTCTCTTTTTTTTAAATGTAGAAATCAAACATATACGCTCTTTCATCCTCTGTCAGAGGCTTGTCCTGCATCTGTTGTAGGCACTGTCTCCATCTGCCGTGTAATTTGTCCATTTTGTCATGTAATTTTGCCAGCAGTCTTTCCATTGAAAAAATAAACCATAATCTGTTTAACCATTCTCCTTCTTTGATGTTTTTGTCTGATTTCCAGTTTCTGGCTATTACATTAATTGCCGCCAGACAGAATATTACACATTGGGGTTTTATTTTCTTGAGTGCCTCGCTGTTGGGATATATTCCCAGTAACGCCGTTTCCGGACGAAATGGGATTATAAATCCTGCCATCTCCTCCATATTTGCCCACACTACCCTCCATAAGTCCTGAACCTTTTCACAATCCCACCAACAATGTAGTGGGGTTCCCTCTTTCCCACATCCCCTCCAACATTTCCCGGAGCTTGCTTTGTCCATGTGTTTAAACTGGCTAGGTGTCAGATAATATCTCATGGACAGTTTTACTTGGGGTTCCCTAGCTTCCAAGGAAGCTGCACAGCTGTCGTAATGGGCTATTATTTCTTTTTCTTGTTGTTCAGTGAATGTTTTACCCAGTTCCTTTTCCCAGGCCCACATGAAGCCATAATTTTTTTTATACCATATTTCCTTTAAGGCCTTATATATTCTCCCCAGCCTGCCTCTGTTATTGTCTCTATCAAAGAGGACCCTTTCCATGTTGAGGGGTGCTCTCCCATACTCTTCTACTGCTCCCTGTCGTGTGAGGGCACTCTTTAACTGGTTAAACTGGAAGGGATCAATTCCTTCCTGTAAGAACAGTTCTAGATCTTCTTTGGCGAGCATTTCCCCCTCCTTAAATAGTTGTCCCATTCTCTTGATCTGTTTCCTCTGTAATGCTATTCTAAGTTTCTCAGCTATTCTATGCTCTCTAAACCTCCAGAGATTGATTGGAGTATAAGGGGACTTATTCCTTTTGCTTTTAGTTTTCTTTGTTACCTGCTGCCAGTATTTCCAAGCTATTCCTGCAAAGGGGTGTTCCTTCCATTTTTTCTCCTCTATCACTCCTTCATCTACTATGTATTGCGCAAAATTATCTATCCCCAGTATATGTCCCTCTATTCTTACCCAGTCTTGTTGTTCTGATTGATGGTACCAGGGTTGCAGGGTGCTCAGAACAGCTGCTTTATGGTACAGCCTAAAGTCTGGTAGGTTCAGCCCTCCTGCTTCCCTTGTTCTATATAATGTTTCTCTATTTATTCTGGGTCTTTTGTCGGTCCAGATCACCCTAGCCAGTAATTTGTCTATGTCCCTGAAAAAGGACTCAGGCAGTTCTATAGGTAGTGCCATCATGGGGTACAATAGTTTTGGCAATGCCACCATTTTAAATAGGTTCACCTTTCCTAGCCAGCTACATGCCAGATTTTTCCAGTCCTCTATTTCTTTGGTTACTTTATTCAGTGTTCGTGGGAAATTACTAGTATATAGGTTTTTGATATTTTTGGTTAAGTTAATCCCTAAGTATTTAATTTCTTTCTCCTGTACTTGGAATGGGCTATCCTCCTTTGTCACGTGATCCGCTTCCCCCCTTCCTCTGAATATAAATGCGTGTGATTTCTCGAAGTTAATCCGGTAGCCCGCTATTGTACCAAATTCCTTTATTAGATTAGTCAGAACTGGAAGGGAGGTCTGGGGCTCACTGATGAACAGCAGCATGTCGTCTGCGTATAATGCTAACTTCTGTTGTGTTTTTCCTATTGTTATTCCCTTAATTTTGTTTTCCTGTCGAATCGCTATAGCTAGGCCTTCCAACATCAGATTAAATAGCAAGGGTGAGAGTGGGCACCCTTGCCTGGTTCCTCTGGTCAGTTTGAATGGCTCTGTAACCGTGTTATTAATTTGCAGTCTGGATATAGGGTTTTTGTATATTAATCTAGACCAGGTTAAGAACCTTCGCCCTATCCCCATCTTTTTCATAATTTGAAATAAAAATGTCGGTTCCGCCCTGTCAAACGCCTTGTCCGCATCGGTAGACAGGACTATGGCCGGGGTCTTATTAGTCTGTAGGTTATGGATGATATTTACTGCTTTTCTTATATTGTCCATTCCCAATCGCCCTGGGATGAATCCTACTTGGTCTTTATGTATCAGATGTCCTGCGATTGCTGCTAATCGGTTGGCCAAACATTTTGAAAATATCTTATAATCGCTATTCAGCAGTGAGATCGGCCTATAGCTTCCACAACTTTTTGGGTCCCTTCCTGGTTTGGGAATCACTACTATCCTGGCTTCATAAAAGGAGGACGGCAAAGCTCCTTCTCTCAGCGCTTGATTAAAGACTGTTGTCAATGGGGTTATCAATTCTTTAGCAAAACATTGATAGAATTCGGTCGGTAGTCCGTCAGGGCCTACAGCTTTATTTTTAGGGAGGTGTTTTATCACCTCTGCTACCTCCTCTATCTCTATCGGGGCATCTAGAAATCCTTGTTGGGCATTATTTAGTTTTGGAATCTCATATTTCTCTAAGAATCTGTTAATATCAGTTATTTGGGGGTTCGTGGTACTATAGATGTTTTCATAGAATTTTTTAAACTCTTTTTGTATTTCATCTGGATCTGTTGTTGTGGTACCTTCTGGCCTGTTTATTTCCTTAATATTATGCTGGGTATTTATTTTCTTGGTCAGACGGGCCAAGATCTTGCCAGATTTGTTATTTTGTTCAAAGTGTTTTGCTCTGATTATTTTCAGCTTTCTTATTGTTTTATTTACTTCTTCTGTGTTTATGGCTTCTCTTATTTTTAGCAGTTGCTTGTGGCCTCTCATTGATGGGTTCTGCTTCTGATCCGATTCCGCTATTATCAGTTGCTGATATAAGTCTTTTAATATTTCCCTATTTCTCTTTTTAACTGCTGCCCCCACTGAGATTATGTTGCCCCTTGTTACCGCTTTTGCCGCCTCCCACAAGGTATTCCATGAACTCACTGAGCCTCCATTTAATTCAAAATAGTCCTTGATGCCTTGCTGTATTTGGGTACAAAAGAATTTATTCTGTAAAAGACCCCTATCCATCTGCCACGAGTTCTTTCCCTGTCCTGGCCCTCTTTGCCCCCAAGTGAAGATCGTGATTAGTCCTTGGTGATCCGATATGGTCTGATGTTTTATATATGCCTTACTGCAATTTCTGAATTCCTCTTTTAGCGTGAGGGAATGGTCTATTTTTGTAAACACCTTGTGGGGTATTGAATAATACGTGTACTCCCTCTGTGTGTGGTTTAGTGTCCTCCATATATCTATCAGTCCATGATCGGTGAGCCATTGCCCCACTTTATTCTGCCATCCTTTTAGTGGTTTATTGTTTGAGTGGTCCCTCCATGTTATCGGGGAGTTAAAGTCCCCTTGTATGAAGAGTTTCCCTTCTAGATTCCCCTTTATGTCTTTTATGGTCTTGTGTAAAAATGCCAGGGTCTCTTCATTGGGGGCGTAGAGATTTACCAGGGAGACACTTTCTCCTTTTAGTGTACCTGTCACCATCAGGAATCGCCCTTCTTTGTCTTTCTTTATTCTGTTTGGACTGAATTCTATACCTGTCCTGATCCCAATCAGAACTCCTGCTTTCTTTTTGTGGGCGCAGGAGGTGAATATATGCCCAAAGTGTCTGTTCTGAAATCTGAATATGTCTTTTTCTACTAGGTGTGTTTCCTGAAGGAAGAAAACATCACAACGTTCCTCCCATATTAATTCCTTAACTCTCCGCCGTTTCACCGGCTCGTTTAAGCCTCGTACATTCCATGTCAATGTTTTAAGCGTATCCATCTTTTATTTTGCTTGTTTTTTGCCTGCTCAATAAAGTTATCTTGTCTCGTATTGGTGTCTGCTTTGCTGTTTTAATTCTATTTTGTGCCTTGGGATGACCTATAACAAAAACCCCTACCCCCCCTTCCCATCCCCCCCTCCTTTCCCCCTTTCTACTTTTTCTTGCCTGAGCATGCATCGTGGTTGCTTTTCTTCTCTCCTCTTTGGGTCCCCTCCCAGGTCCCTATGTCCAGGGTTTCCCCCTCTTTCCCCTTTATAGGGTTCATTTATGATTTTGTATCTCGCTTGTCTGGTTGGGCTTTTGTCCTTTGGTTTTGGTATTGGTGTCAGGCTTGCACTGTCTTTTACAGCTTATCTTCTGTTCCCCCTGTTTCAAGACTACCAGCTTTTTTAGCAGATTAATTCCCCCCTACCTTCCCTTCCAGCTGGGCCTTGATGATCTCAGCCTTTGTTATAAAAAAAACAGAAAAGTGGTTAGCTTTTCCACATTTACAGGTGTTTCTATTTGACAGTGGAAAGAGGATTAATGTCTCAGCCCTCCACCTACTGGTTTACACTTCTATGTTTGTAATTGCTTCCAACATTAACATTAACATTTCTCCCCTTGTATTCAGTGCAGTTCTCCATTGCCCTCGTCTGTATTGTTCTATTCATTTTTCTAAGCCAATAAACCTTTGGGGGTCTCGTTGTCCCCCGCCTTTAATTCTAACTGTACCTTAATAACCTTAACCTTTATTGAATCAGTAGCTTATGTTCCTATCCTTTCAATTGCTTCATACCTACAATTAAAACAGGTTAATATCCCAGCCCTTAAACAATTAATTTACATTTCTGCTTTGACGCTTAGTTCTGTCATCTATTGAAAACATTGCTATTATCCCCCTTGCTAACTTTTAATATTTGTTAACCGTATAGAGGCCATTTTCTTTAGCCTCTCCACTTTTTAAGTTTCTCCCCTCTGGGTCCACAGCTCAACAACTCATCCCTTAAACAGCTGAATTAAATTCCTGCTATCAGCAGTTACCTCCCAACTAAAATGAAAAAGGGAATGACATCTACTCCCTCAAACAAGTGGATTCTGCCCCTCTGGGTCCACCTCTCAGCAGTTCATCCCTTAAACAGCTGAATTAACTTACTGCTTTAGCGATTACCTCTCAGCTAAAATGAAAAAGGGATGACATCTACTCCCTCAAACAAGTGGTTTAACCTGCTGCTTTGCAGTTGCTTCTGTCATACCTAAAACAAGGGAGTTAACAGTCCCATTCTTAACCTTCTGGTTTAAATTTCTGCATTAGCAATTTCTGCATTAGCAAGAACACTTGTCAATACATAAAAAGGCATTAACATTTCAGCCCTTAATTTTAACCTTAACCTTTGTCATCCTTGTGAAGGCAGCCCTTCTCTGCCTCTCCTCTTTTTGTTAGTCTTTTGTGTTTTTGCTTCTTGCACGTTGTCACGTCCACTCCGTGGTATTTTTAGTTCCAGGTCTTTTGTTTCTTTAGGCCGGGTTACTGTCTTTTAGAAATATTTCCAAGTCCTCGGGGTCAGTGAAGAATTTTCTCTTCCCTTTCCACGCAATGCTCATCTTGGCTGGGAACATCAGTTGAGGTTGCAGTTTCTTTTCGTGTAGTATGGCGAAGAATTTCCCCCATTTTCTTCTCTTGTATATTGTGGCTGCTGCATAGTCTGGGAAGATTCTGATCGCCTTTCCCTTGAATTCTAGTTTCTGCTTGCTCCTTGCCAGTCTTAGAATTTTTTCTTTTGTTTGATATTCCAGAAACTTGACAATGATAGTGCGTGGGTAATCTCCCTCCTTTGGGGCTTGTCTGGCTGTTCTATGTGCCTGCTCCATTCTGGCCTGCTGGATTTCTGGGTCCTCTGGGAAGAGCTCCTGTAGTAACTCTTTTATAAGTTGTTTTGCATCTCCCTTTTCTGATCCCTCTGCTAGGCCGGTAAATCTGAGGTTTGATCGCCTGGAGCGATTTTCTAAGTCCTCTGTTTTCTCCTCCAAGTAATCTATCTTCTCTTTCATTTTTCTTATCTGATCTTCATTCCCCAGGGAGTTATCTTCTAAACTTATTATTCTGGATTCAGCAGTCTCCATTCTTTTGGAGAGTCCCTCCAGTTTTTTTATGTTAAGTTCAGTTGTCACCTGTAGTTTATTGACTTCAGTTGCCAGCTTTTCTCTGGCTTGTGCCGCAGCCCCCAAATCCTGCCTCAAACCTTTAATTAAGTCTTTCAGTTCCCTGCTAACTGCTGGGTCTGTGCCTCCCTCTGTCTGGGTGATTGCATCAGCCATTTTATTCACCAGGCTGGGCTGAGAGTGCTGCTGGGCCTCGTTTCTGTCCCGCAGGTAAAATCTCTCAATCTTAGGTTGGTTTGCAGTTTTTCTTTTCCCCTGACTTACCCCCGGCATTTGTTGATTTTTTTGGGCTGGTTGTGGTGCGTCTCGGCGCTGAAAAAGCGAGTTTAGTCGGGCCTGGGAGGGGAGCCTTGTTTCCCACATCTGCCTAGAGCGCGCACATGCTCAGTTCTCCAACAATTTGTGATTTAGTATAATTAATTTCCAGCTTGTTGTTATTACAATAAGTTTAAAATGCTTTTAACTTTCTTATTAATCCAACCCGTGTCTGTGATAAAATTGCTAGGTCGTCTGCATGAAGCAGACACCTACTGATTTAGCTGCCATCTTGGGAGGAAAGAAACTGTGTTGCGTGAGGACTGGTATTACATCATATATGCACAGGTTAAACAATATTGGCGCCAGGACACAGCCCTGCCTAACTCTCCACATGGTATTCAATTCTTTAGTGAGGTATCCCTCTTTATTTAATTTCACTGCCATAGAGGAATCTAAATACATCTGTCTAATCAAAAACATTAATCTCTTATCAGTGGAGGACTTTTCCAACTTTTCCCAGAGTATTAGTCTGTCAACCGAGTCAAAGGCCCCTTTCAAATCAAGGAACGCAACAAAAAGTTTCCCATTTAATGCTCTATATTTCTCAATTAGGTGGAACAACATGAGATACTGTTCAATCATGCTTCTGCCTGATTGAAAGCCTGCCTGCTCTGGAAATATTATTTTTGATTGATTTAGCCATGTAGTTAGTCTTTCTAATAGAATAGAATAGAATTTATTTCCAGCATAACCATAGGCCATTGCTTATACAAACAACATAAAGCACAAGTATACACATGTAACTGACCCTCAAATGCCATGGATCAAGACCCTAAAGATCAGCTCATAATAAATTTTTTAACTAAAACTAAAATCTAAAATAAATAACTTGGGATTCTTTACCTAAAATAACCAAGTACAATAATAAAGTCAATCTGAGATCTACCTGGCAGTAAGTATCAACCCATAGAGCCTTGTACTGTCGACCTGCACATAGCATCAACAGCCATACGCTCTTCAAGAACTGAAGCTCCTTTGCATGGGAATCCCAGCCCTTTTTTAACCAAACCATGGTTGTCCAACCCGGGACTTAACACTATGGGGCATTGGGACTGAAATGTCTGCTGCACAGACAGAGAAGTACTTGGAAGTGAATATGCAACCTGAGCCTGGGCTATAGGTAAGCTTACATCTTGAGTTTGAACGGTGACTTGGTGAACTACCCCCAGGGGAGGGGATCCACCAGTTCTAGGGGAAGAATAACCCAACTTAAATAGAGAAAAAGCCTAATTGGCCTTTGGTCCAAAAGGCAGGGCAGGGCCAGTTGGAACAGCAGAAACTTCAGGCTGGCCCTCAACTGTAGGTCTATTTGTATCTGGGGTAACCAATGGGGAACCTAACTTCCCCCTATGTTGTTGGTCCAGGTTAAGGTTTCCTGCACAGGGCGCCAATTTAATCTTCCGGACCTGTGGCAATAATGGGATAATCCCCCTCTTCGCATAGATGTTGGCCAGATAGACCCCCCCCCAGAAACGAAAGAGGTGGACCTTGGAGAAAAGCCTTGCCACTATATCTGGAGTGCGGAAATAGATGACTAACCTTAATACCCCTCCCCTATCTGGGAAATAAAAGAAGCGAATTATGTGAGAGGGAAAAAAGGAGCAACTCAGAATACTAGAGACATGGTGGGCAATCCGAAATTTTGAATGCCAAAGGGGAAATACTCCAGACGGCAGGGGAGAAATTGTAAATACCAGGGCATTGGCTATGGCAGTGAGCTCAGCTACCTTACAGACTGAAGGCCCGGAATGGCCTGAGTCATGCAAGGAAGCGGTTTGACTTATCCTGTCCCTCCGGGAGCCCATCCCTATCCCGTCTCCTCTAGACATGTTTACACGGTCCCAAACCCTGGTCACCTGCTGCTGGATAACCTGAAGTTTGGTATCAAGCCCCTCCATATAAGTAATAAGTGTTTCAACCTGTTGGGAAAACCCTTGAACCTGGGCCTGAATCCCCTGGATTTCAAGCGCTATTGTACCCAAATTAACACTAGGTCCTGAGCAAATATCGCCTCCCCCTCCTACGTTCCCTCCCAAAGGAGGCTCCATCTCCTCTACCTGGTGGGGGTCACCAGCAGCACAATCCTCTTGTAATTTGGGGATAGTAGCCCTTAACGTAATCGCCGTACTAGAGGGCATAAATTCCCCCTTCTCTGTATTTACTCTAATTGGTGACTGCAGGACACCCACCTGAACTCTCCTATAGAGTTCCCGCTACCCATAGTAGGCCAGGCTAGGGAAGTCGGGGGGACTTCCCTAGCCTGGCCTACTATGGGTAGCGGGAACTCTATAGGAGAATTAATCATCTCCAAATCCCCCTGCCCAACTACATATGGTCCCTGCAGAGGATTGACCCCTACCATTGTTTGGACAGCTGGGACCCAATATCCTCAACTTGAGTTTGGAGAGAGCGAATTTTGTCCCCCATAGCTGAAACTCGGGAACTTGAAAGTGAAGTCTGGGAAGCATCCCGGGATTTGGCGGCCAGAGCTAGCCACCTTTCTCCCTGCTGCTTAAAGGCCTGAGCACACTTCAGCAAAGATGGATCTAAGGGTGTTGGCCTAGGTAAAGTGAGTAGCCCAGACCCATTGCAGGGCCTTCCCGCCCCCGATCTTGCAAGTCCCTGCAACAGGGTAGAAGGCGGGGTAGACATAGCAGTGGTCGGAGAATGCCGACCTATGTTAATTCCCTCCAAAGGAGGGCACAAAGGACTTTGCATAAGACCATCCCGCCTAAGCCCAGATGAAACTGGTGCCGCAGCAAAGCAGTCAGANCATAAAGCAGACAACCTACTGATTTAGCTGCCATTTTGGGGGGGAAAGAAATTGTGTTGAGTGAGGACTGGTATTATGTCATTTATGTACAGGTTATACAATATTGGCGCCAGGTCACAGCCCTGCCTAACTCCCCATGTGATATTAAATTCTTTAGTGAGGCATCCCTCTTTATTTAATTTCACTGCCATAGAGGAATCGAAATACATCTGTCTAATCAAAAACATTAATCTCTTATCAGTGGAGGACTTTTCCAACTTTTCCCAAAGTATTAGTCTGTCAACTGAGTCGAAGGCCCCTTTCAAATCAAGGAACGCAACAAAAAAGTTTCCATTTAAGGCTCTATATTTCTCAATTAGATGGAACAACATGAGACACTGTTCAATCGTGCTTCTGTCTGATTGAAAGCCTGCCTGCTCTGGAAATATTATTTTTGATTGATTTTTATCCACGTAATTAGTCTTTCTAATAAGAGTTTACCATATACTTTACTAATCACGCTCAAAAGACTTATCGACCTATAATTTGCTGGATCTGTTCGCGGACCCTTTTTGTATATGGGAACTATTATGGCTTTACTCCAACTACGTGGTATTATCCCAGAGTTATTTATAGCCGTAAAAAGGGCAGTAAGTATCAGAATCCACCAATCTTTAAAAGCGTTGATAAATTCTATTTGAACCAAATTGGGTCCAGGCGCTTTATTCTTTCTGAAGGAATCTACAAGTTGATCAACCTCTTGCTAAGTGACAGGCTGCCATTCAGGAAGGGTCTCTATCCAACTCCTACTATCTAGTAGATGAGAAGATATCTCATCCATAACATGCATTGTCTTCAAATAATCTTCCCAAGTATCAGAGGGAATTAGGAATACTTCTACCGTTCTCTCTTTTCACACAGAGCTTTCATTTACTTTAATAGCGTAAAGTTGCATCCTACCTGTGTCCATCAACCCCATCCAGCATGGAAAGGGGAAAAACTAGCTTTCATTGTCAGTGGTCCTTATGAAAGGGAACTGTATTCATTAACGATTTGGAAAAGGGTGTTAAGAATGAGGTGATCAAATTTGCAGACCAAGTTATTCAAGGTAGTTAAAACATGAGCAGACTGTGAGGAACTGCAACAGGATCTTATGACACTGGGTGCCTGGGCACCTAAATGGCAAATGAGATTTAATGTGGACAAGTGCAAAGTGATGCACGTAGGGAAAAATAATCCAAACTATACGTACACAGTGCTGGGTACTAAACTAGGAGTTACCACTCAGGAAAAGGATCTAGGGGTGGTTGTGGACAATACAATGAAATCCACAGCACAGTGCGCAGCAGCGGTCAAAAAAAGCAAACAGAATGTTAGGAATTATTCGGAAGGGGATAGAGAATAAATCTGAGGAGGTCATAATGCCTCTATACAAATCAATGGTGCAACCGCACCTGGAATATTGTGTGCAGTTCTGGTCACCACATCTCAAAAAAGACATCGCTGAACGAGAAAAGGTACAGAGAAGGGCAACAAAAATGATCAAGGGCATGGAAGGGCTCCCGTATGAGGAGAGGCTTCGTAGGTTGGGGCTCTTCAGTTTGGAGAAGAGAGAACATTCCCCATTGTGACCTGTTGGGTGCTTCTCTCAGGCCACCGTGATTGGCCACTGTCGGAGACAGGATGCTGGGCTAGATGGACCATAGGTCTGATCCAGCATGGCACTTCTTATGTTCTTAAACCTTGCCCTGACAGAAAATATGGCTATACATCAGGTTGTCTGGAGGCCTAACCTCTGATTGTCAGAAGCAGGGAGTAAATAGCAAGGAATGGATCATTCCATTATGATCTGTTGGGTACTTCTCTGGAGCAACTGAAGGTGGCCACAGTCAGAGACGGGATTCTGGGTTGGAGGGATTACTGATCTGATCAAATCTGGTG
This sequence comes from Sphenodon punctatus, assembly GCA_003113815.1. Lineage (NCBI taxonomy): Eukaryota > Metazoa > Chordata > Lepidosauria > Sphenodontia > Sphenodontidae > Sphenodon > Sphenodon punctatus. The sequence continues at coordinate 603,126 of QEPC01000699.1, forward strand.
GTACTTATGTTTTAATTGAGGCGAAATATAGCTATCTCCCCTCCTGTTGTATATGGGGCTGGATCAGCTCAATGTAACTTCTGACTTCAAGCTACTATTTCAGCTCCATTATGGCTGTGCAGTAACGAGGAGAGCATTGAGTTGCTGAAAAGATCAATGGTTAGTTACTGAAGAAAACAAGATACCAAGAAGCCTGTCTCATAATAGCCCTTTAGTTGAATGAAAGCAAAATTTGTACAAATGCTTGCCTTTGGGACCTGTCTCTCAGCAAGGGAAGTGGAGAGCTGTTGCTAGTTGGTTCCGAAGTATCATTTTGCCTCCCTACAAAGTCAGCAAAATGATCATGAAAAGTATCATTTTGCCTCCTTGAAAAGTTGCTAATTGGTTAAGAAGTGCCAATTTGCCTCCTTGCAAAGGAGGCATGGAATATCCCAAAGCATCTTTACGCAAAAGAAAGCTGTGGGGAGTGAGTGAGTGAGTGTGTGTCTGTCTCTGGTTGGGGGGTGGGGGGAATGTGTGTGTGTGTGTGTGTGTGTGATTGTGGGGCAGTGAGTGCGAGTATCAGAGAGGGAGTGGGGAATTTGTGTGTGTGTCTGCTTGAGGGGAGTCAGTGAGGTGGAGCGTGTGCATCTAGTTGAGAGAGAGAGAGAGAGTGTGTGTGTGTGTGTGTGTGCGTGCGTGCGTGCGTGCGAGAGAGAAGGGGAGAGGTGTTGTGGTGTGAGGGTGGTTGGTTTGCCCCGGTGCATGCTGCATTTTTATGTTTGGGGCGGGGGGGGGGGCAGCTTTACATTGCCATGTGGCTTGGCATACTTGTTTTGACCCGGCGCACTCTGCATTTTTATGTTTGGTGAGGAGGTACCAGCTTTGCTTTGCCATGTGGTTTGGGGTGATTGATTTGCCCCTGTGCAGTCTGCATTTTTATGTTGGGGTGTGCGTGCCAGATTTGCCTTGCTGTGTGGTTGGTTTGCCCTGTTCACTGTGCATTCTTATATGTTATGGGAGGCGGTGGCAGTTTTGCCTTGCTATGTGGTTTGGAGTGCTTGGTTCACAAAATTTAATCAAATTAGGGGAGTATGCAAATTAGGTGGTGGGCAACATGTGGCCCAGCATTAGGACCAAACCAAGTATTCCGGCCCTCAGGACAAATCAAGCTGAGCACCCATCTTATTGCTTCCTACACCCCAGGGGCAGTCACATTTCACTTTATGGTGGCGACACTGAAACGGGGGAATGGAGGGGATGAGGGGGCAGCGAGAGAGCTGGGGGGAGCCTGGGGCTGGGAGAGCAGGGGCTGTGGGTGGGGATTGTGGGGCACCTAGGTTGGTGCACTGGCATGAACACCCTATCTCCTACTCATGGTGCTGCAACAGCCTAGCTGCCCTTCCCAGGTCTCCTGCTACCCTCAATTCCCACTTGCTGCCCCTTCAGATCTTCTGCTGCCCCTAAATTCCCATCCACAGTTCCCCATGTCTGCTGCTACCCCTCACTATCCACCTCCAGCGCCTGGTCCCTCAGCCCTGACTTTTTCCGAGCTATGCTGTTGTCCCTCAATCAACACCCGCAGCCCACTCCATGCAGCTCTGCTGCTGCCTCTCAATCAACACCTGCAGCCCCTGCTTCCCCAACCCTGCCTCCCAGCTGTGCTGCTGCCCCTCAGTCCCCATTCTCATTCCCACGCTTTCAGCCCTGAGCTCCTCCCCAGCTCTCCTGCTGCCCCTCAATCCCCACCCACAGGCCCTACAGTTCTCCCTCTGCCCTTCAGTCCCCACCTACAGCCACAGTTCCTCCAGCCCTGAGCTCCCCTACCACTGCCCCTCAATCCGCACCTGTAGCCCCTGCTCCCCCAGTCCTAAGGTCCCCAGAGCTCTCCTGGTGCCCCTCAATTCCCACCTGCAGCCATAAGCTCCGTCTCCAACATTCCCACTGTCCCTCAGTCCCTACCTGCAGCCCCTGCTTTCTGAGCCACGGGCTCCTCTCAGCTCTGCTGCTGCCCCCTTACCCCCTCCATTCCCCAGCTTTACTGTTGCTCCCAACCTGCAGAGGAAGAGGATTGGACTGAAACACCAATGTAAAATGTGGGGGCATGGCGTCTAAGTTGAAATCAAGCATAATATGTGAGACTATACAACGTCTTTACTACTTACATAGCTCGCAAGTTAAGGCAAGAGCCTTGACTTGCAATTTCCATGCTTTTTAGTGCATGATTTAATTTGCAAGAGTCTAGCCGTAACTATTATTATAAACCAGGTGGATTTTTATTATCAAATCTAGATATAGTTAAGAAAGGAAAATAATTGTACTGCTACTGCTCCTTGGAAATGCCCCCTGCTTAGAGCTGAAAGAGGGTACTTGCAAAAACAGGTAACCCATAACATTTTCAGTACCTGAATTGATCCAATCATCATCGGGTACCAATCAGTACCCGATTGCAACCCGATTCCAGTACCTGATGTCCCGGAATGTCAACGTTCAGTCCCAGAATGTTGACTTCCTGCACCAATTTCTTGAGCTTTATGTCGATATACTGGCTCCCAACACCCATTTTTTTGTTTTCCATCTCATAAAACCAAATTCCAGTCCCAATTTTAAAAAAAACAACAACAAAACTTTCCCCTCATTTATCAACTTCTGACACCTTTTCTTGTTTCCGTCCCGGAAAATAAACTTCTGGTTCTGGAAAGACAGCTTCCAGTCCTGAAAAAACTACTGGTCACTTTTTAAAATTTTTGTGCTGATTTGTCATTTTTCTGAACTGATATACCGCTTGTTATACCAATATATTGACCTGGAGTCGGCAAATACAAAAATCAGTACTGGAAGTTACCTTTTTTACGGGTATACAGGTATCAGATGCAGCACCCGAAAATGCGGGTATTACCCGTGGGTACTAAATTAAGTCCCTGTTTCTGCTGTACTCCTCCCCCCCCCCGGCCTCAGTTTATGGTATTCTAATTTTTTATATTTATTTATTTATTTATTTATTTGATGCATTTATATCCTGCTCCATCCTGCCTCCAGCAGCTCAGGGAAGTTCACAACAATCATAATAAATACAATAAAACCACTATATAAAAAATAGAATGAATCAGCAATATAAAACCATACAATAAAAGTAGGGCTGAGTGCATGAATATAAAAGGAAACCCTACCCACCCAGCCCATAACCTCCACATAACCATCCCCTCCACTGAAAGCCTGACAGAAGAGCCGTAGAGACTTGCATCTACGTTGAAAAACAAGGCGAGTCGGGCTGAGGCAGACACCCACCAGGAGCGAGTTCCACAGCGATGGTGCGACAACCAAGAACACCCACCTGTTGGTCCCCACCCAACGGTACTGGGGAGCCTCCAGGAGAACATCCCCTGACGACCGCAGGAGCTGCCCCGGAGCCTGGGAAGAGATAGATAGCCAGGGCCCAGATGTTTAGGGCTTTATAGGTCAAAACCAGCACCTTGAATTGGGTCAGGAAGATTATAGGCAGCCAGTGGAGAGCTCGGAGCATAGGTGTAATATACTCTTGGTGGCCCATCCCTGTAAGTAGGTGGGTTGCTGCATTCTGCACCAGCTGCAGTCTCTGAACCGTCACCAAGGGCAGTCCCATGTAGAGGGCATTACAGTAATCCAGTCTCAAGGTGACAAATGCATGGATGACGGTGGCGAGATCGGAGTCCAAAACATATGGGCAAAGCTGCCTTACCAGATGTAACTAGCGAAAAGGCAGACCAGCCGACACCTGGTCATCTATGCACAACGGCGAATGCAGGAGTATCCCCAGGCTTTGCACACAAGGCACCAGAGCTGGGCCACCAATAACTGGCAATATCCTGTTGCCCGGACCATCAACCCCACCAACGAGCATCGCCTCTGTCTTGTTGGGATTCAGTTTCAATTGGCTAGTCCTCATCCAGTCCCCCACAGCAGCCAGACCAGGCACGGTGTGCCTCCGGGGTGTCAGGGGCACTTCCTCTCCTGGCCCCCAGAACTCCCAATCCCCCCTGCAGCAGCTGATTGATTTATTTAAAGCCCAGTCTCCGCAGCCACACCGGCCCACACCATGCTGCTTTGAAGCAGCTTCCAGATCAGCAGCACCGGCACTTCTGGGTCTGCTGGGGGAGGATGCACGGTGGCGGTGCACACCGATCGGACTGCTGCTGGTGCTGGCCGGTGGCACTTTGTTTGTTCTCAATCATCTGACACAGCTGCTGTGCCTGCTTAGCAGCAGAATGGCTGGGGTGGTCTGGGACAGTGAGGGGGAGGAGCCAAAGTGCTCAGTCACAGTGAGCTGGGCTGTAGTGTGGGAGGAGCCAGAGGAGAGCGGATTAGCCTGATCTGACGGGCAGAGACCAAGGAAAAGGAGGAAGCCTCTGAGGACCAATTGGTCCCATTTACAGTATGGGCGGCTGGCTCCATAGTCCATACAGCACCAATTGCCACTGGGGGCAGAATAATAGAAGAGATCTATCGGAGCTGTTTTAAAGGGTGCCTGAGCAGCTGCAGCCAACGCCCAGGGCCCAGGCGGGAGGGAGGGAGGAAGGGGGGAGTGGAGGGTGGCGACTCTTGCCAGCCACATGACTGGCTGGAGCTGTAGGCACATGTGGGCTTTTTCAGCCTGGGAGCCTTGCAGTAATCACAAGGCAGCTGAGCACACAACATGGCACAGAGGAGCACAGTAAGAAGCACCAACGGGGTTTCGAGGTTCTGTAGGGGGAAGACGGAGAGAGGAGGGGGAAGAGTGAGGCATGCCATGGGGTCAAGAGAGAGGAGGGGGGATTTGGGAGTTC
>QEPC01000699.1:614627-647255 GCA_003113815.1 Sphenodon punctatus
TGCTGTGTTCCGGGCGCCCCTGCCCCCCCTTCCCGACCTTTCCCTTGTGTGTGTGTGTGTGTGTGTGTGCCCGGGCGTTTGGTCATGCAGTGTGTCCCGCTGCGGGTCCGCTGTGTGTGTGTGTGCGTGTGCTGTGTGTGTCGGCTGTCAGCCTGTTCTCCCTCTTCCCCACCTCCCTTCCCGTTTCCCTTGTGTGGGCATTCCCTTGTGTGCCTTTTGGCTTCGTTTGCCCTCAGGCGACCATGTCTGCCTCCTGCCGTTCCCGGCACGTCTGTTTGGGTCGCTTTTTCACCCCTGCACGTGGTTGCGCTGTTCACCCCCCCTGGGGGTTCACTGTGGTGAACCGCCCGCCCGTAACGTCTGAAATCACCCAAGGTTGGAAGAGCCAAAATAGAAGCAATGCTGCTTTATGGTGCTGAACTCTGGGGATTGGATTCAAAAGCTTTGGAGATCGTAGAAAGGATCCAAGCAAATTTTCTTCAGAAGATACTGGCAGTGCAGAAGAGTACACCACGTTCTGTGGTTAGGGTGGAAACAGGCACTGTCAACATTGCTACCAGAGCTAGACTTAAACCAGCTTTGTATTGGCTAAACCTAGACCCTTTTCATCAGTTAGATTGCCTAAGCAGGCTTTAATTGAGAGGAGTGTCCCAGATATTTGTCCAGGAACATGAATTCAGGACATTGCAACATCTCTTGAAAGAGTGGGGTTGGGTTACCTTATGTTTGAAAGGCAGCCTATCCCATTGGTTAACGAGAAACCTCTTATTCTAACGGAGCGTTTTTAGATATTTCAGCTCAGAATGATCTTGCAACACCAGGATATTTAGACACATACCATTTTACCAGCATATTCGTTTTAATAATATACAGCCAAAGTATATTATTAAATATGCTTTGTATATTTAATAATTATATTAAATATATTTTAATAATTATATATTATATAATTAAAGTATATTATTAAATATATGAAGATATTATTAAATATACTAATCTTTCAGTTATTACTCAATTTTCTCACAGAGATGCTCTAACCAAACTTCGATTGAGCCAATTGGATCCTATGGTACAGGAGGGAAGATGGGCAAAAATTCCTTACTCTAATAGATTATGCCCATGCTCCATGGGAAAGGTGGAAGATACAGTACACCTCTTATGGGTGTATCCCCTAATCAGGTACCCAGGGAGAAGTTTCTTTTTACCAGTTGTGGAATCAGTTCCTTTCTTTGACCTGTTTGAAAAAACCGATTTGGATACTTCACAATGAAACCGTTATTGTTCATTCTGCTCTGGCCAAATACAATTTTTATATTTTTATTTCTATTGCGTTTAGGCTATCTCCTCTGTAGCCGAGCTGTGGGTGCTGGAACATATAAGTCCTAAAACTTGGGCTTTGCTGCGCTAGAGCATTATCGAGAGAACCTGTAAGGAAGTCCGCTCAACAAATTCAGTTCTGTGGTCAGGGTTATTGATTATGGATCTGAGATCACGAGCAACTGGGCGTAAACCATCGCTGGCCGAGGAAATAGCGCAGACTGCTGGTAATTCCTGTGGCATATTTCCTCTTCCCTTTAGTCAATCTCAGTTTACGCTGTTTTTTCAGCCCAATAGCAAGAGGGGAGGATTAGAGGAAGCCCCTTTGGGGACACACCCCCCCACAATGTACAAGAGGAAAGGTTAAGATTAAACTGCCCCAACTCTACTGAGTCAGGGCTGAAGCGGATTATGGATAATATGGTACTAAATTCCAAATTCGATAATCTAGCTGTTAGGGTGGATCTCGATATGGATACTCATTTCAAGGAATTAGAAGGTAAACTCAATTACATGCACGAGCTTCTCCTTGCAAAGGAAGGTCCTGGTAGGAGGGCTTTGGCTGGAATTTGAAACACAGGGTGATTTCAGACATTATGCGGTCCCGATTCATCACAGTGGATTCCCAGCGGGGGTGAACAGATTAACCACCTCCCGTGGTCAAGGAAAGCCCCGAACAGACATGATGGGACCAGGACCACAGCAGGGAATCGGACCACCGGACCATGGCCCGGGGCAGCGCAACAGTCATTATGCCAATCCCGGGCCAGGCCGTGGTCAAAGAACCCGGACGGCGCCGGGGCGGCTCATCCCGGTTGCTGTCGTGTGCCCTTTAAGTCTCCCTCCCCGGTCTGTGTTGTTGCTGGTTGCCTGGCAGCGACGCTGCACGCTTTGTCCCCGGCTGGGAATCATTGTCTTTGGTTCCGGCCAGTGGTTGCCGTTCAGACATTACTTTCTTTTTTTTTTAAACTTGTTTTTATTCAATAATTTTTCTGGTTAACATTGTTCATTTATACACCATATTGCAATGCTCTAATACATTCTTTTTCCCAGACCTGAGTTACAGCTTTGGTCCATGTCTCTATTATGACGGTGTATCTTTCTCTTCTATCTTTATGTCATTTCTTAGCTGAAATTCGTGTAACATACTGTATAGTTCCTGTAACAACCTAAATCTACAAACTCCAACCCTCCCCCCCTATTCTACCAGGGCACTCTCAATCACAAGTAACGATCAAATAGTAATGTCTTATCGTTCTTAGGTAGTTCAAATCCCTCTATGGCTTCCAGGATAGCCAGCCATTTTGCTTCATAGTCATTTTTTTGTTTCTTCCTGCTTTTTTCCTTTTTCTCATCCATTTCGTCTGTCTGAATCAATAAGCTGTTTTGTATTTTGTCCATGGTAAACAGATACCAGACTCTTGAGATCCACTCCTGGAACGGCAGGGGTCCCTCCGACTTCCAGTGTCTTGTTATGGTATTGAGCGCTGCCAAACACAATGTTGTCAATGCATCCTGGTGTCTTTTTAATGTATTACTTTCCGGATACAGGCCCAGGACCTCTATTTCCACTCTAAATGGTACAACCCCCTTGTTCACTTTAACACTTTCCAAACTTTGCTCCAGAACCTATTAACATCCCACAGACAATGTTTAAGATCAGCTAATTGGCCACATCCTTTCCAGCATCTCCTCTTTTCGTTTCTATCCCCACCATGCTTAAGTTGTGCAGGAGTTAAATAGAATCTAGTAACTTTTATTTGTGTCTCCCTCACCCCTAGCGCTGATGAGCATTTATACATGTGCTTCCAAATAAATTCCCTGTCCTTTTCTGTGAGTTCTCTATTCAGGTCACTTTCCCATTTTGGTATGTAATTATGTTTAGGTGGGTATGTGAGATCTTTCAGATCTCTATAGATCCTCGAGAGTTTACCCCTGCTTCCTGTGAGACTGAAGAGAGTTTTTTCTATTTCACTTGGCTGTCTCATGAAACTAGCTGCCCAATTTGTGTCCAAGAAGACACTTTTCAATTGTAAGTATTGAAATACATTAATCTTAGACTGGGTTATTTTTCCTATATCTTCTAATGATTTAAATTTGTTTCCATCGAATAATTGCGCTGCTTTCTTAATCCCTTTTTCCTTTAGTGCTAGGACCAACTTATGTGCCACCCGTGTTTCTCTCATGTTCATTTGTTGGATAGGTGAGTATGGTGACGCCTGTTTTTTTATCCCCATTTTTTTGACTACCCCTGCCCAGACTGCTAACAACTGTCTTGCGAACGGGTGATCTCTGGCTCTTTCGCTTGTTAGTTTCCCTTCATCTACCAAGAGATCCGCTAGTGTTACTGAGTCCGTCAGGTCTTTTTCGATTGCAATCCACTCTGGATTACTAGGTTCCTGGTACCAATATTGTATTGCCCCGAGCACTGCAGCTTTATGGTACAACTTGATATCTGGGGTATTTAATCCCCCTTTTTCCTTTGCTATAAACATGGTTTCTTTTTTAATGCGCGGCTTTTTCCCCCTCCATACCAAGTCTCTGACTAACTCATCTACCTGCTTAAAAAAGGAATTGGGAAGAAGTATTGGGAGTGCCATAAATTTGTAAATGAATTTGGGAAGGAGTATCATTTTAAGCAGATTGATTCTTCCTGACCATGAGCATTCTAAATTTTCCCAATTTTCGAAGTCCTTTTTTGCTTTATGAATTCCTTCTGGAAAGTTCGCTTTGTAGAGATCTTTACAGCTCTTTGTTATTGTTACTCCTAGATACTTAATTCCCTTTGGTTTTTCTGGAAATGAGCTAATATTTTAAATTGCTTCTAATTCCATTTTGTTCTTTGCGAATATCAGCGCTTGCGATTTATCTTTATTTATTTTATAACCCGATACTTTTCCGAAGTATTCTACTGTCTGAATTAGCTCTGGTAAAGTATGATGTGGATCTCTTAGAAATAAAATTAAATCGTCTGCAAAGAGTGCCAATTTGTATTCTTTTTCTCCTATCTTGATTCCTTTAATTTCTTTATTTTGGCGAATTGCCACTGCCAACCCCTCTATTGCCATATTAAATAATAGTGGGAATAGTGGGCATCCCTGACGAGTCCCTCTCTGGGTTTCAAATGTGTCTGATAATTCCCCATTGATTTTTAACTGTGATCTGGGCTGTGCATATATTGCCTTTATCCATTTCAAAAAATTGCCTCCTACTCCCACCTTTTTTAGTACTTCAAATAGGTAATTAATTTCTAAAAAATCAAAGGCCTTTTCCGCATCATCTGCAATTATCATCGAGTTCAATGGTTGTGCATTCCCTTGTTGCGCATAAATCAGATTCACTACTTTTCTAATATTATCCACCCCTTGCCTTCTAGGGATGAACCCTGTTTGGTCCGGGTGAATAATTTCCCCTATAATTCCTGCTAACCTAGTTGCCAGTATTTTAGAGAAGATCTTGAAGTCGTTATTTAGTAAAGATATTGGGCGGTAGCTTCCACACTGATTTTGAGGCCTTCCTGGCTTAGGTATTAATGTAATTTGTGCCCCATAAAATGTGGGTGGCATTTTCCCATCTTGTAAAATGTCATTATACACCCTAGTCAGATGTGGCACCAGAATTTTGCTGTAAGTTTGGTAGAACTCTGCAGGGAAGCCGTCAGGCCCATTGGCCTTATTTCTTTTTAAATTTTTAATAACCTTTGTCACCTCTTCCACTGATATTAAGGCATTTAGAAAATTGGATTGGGCTCTATTGAATCTGGGAATTACTAATTTGTCCACAAACTTTTTTATCTCCTCAGGATTTGTATTTATAGAGGCATATAGTTTCCTATAAAATCTCACGAAGGTGTCCTGAATCTCCTCCGAACTCGATACTTCCACGCCATTCTCCCTAGCGATGTTGACTATAGTGGCTGCTGTATTTTAACTAGCTGGGCTAGAGCCCTACCTGCTTTGTTACTGTTGTTATGATAATAAAATTTTATCCACTTTAATTGTTTTGTGGTTTTTTCTAATTCAAGAACATTTATTCTTTCTTTTATCTTCTGGAGTTTATTTGCTGCCAGCTTTGAGGGGGTGCATTGATTGATTTTATCCCATTTTTTAAGCTCTGCATATGTTTCCATTCGAATTTCCTTTTTTTTAATTTGAGCTGTAAGTGCTATGGCTTTACTCCTTATTGTGGCTTTTGCTGCTTCCCACAAGGTAGATGCTAATTCCACAGACCCCTGATTTAACTCAAAATATTCCTTGATTTCTTCCTCTAGTTTAGTTCTACTATCTTTATTTTTGAGAAGAGTTCTATCTAGCCTCCACTGTGTTTTGCCATGCGGTGTTTTGGCTTCTAGCTCTATACTGATCCCCAACGCATTGTGATCCGTAAATACTAATGGTATAATAAATGCTTTTTTACATATCCTAGTCTCATTTTTGTGTAGCAGTATGTGGTCTCTCTTGGAATATGAATTGTGGACATTAGAATAAAAAGTATATTCCCTACTCTGTTTATTAAGGTGTCTCCATATATCAACCAAACCCTTGGCTCAAATAAATCTTTTATGGTCTGCTGTCTTTTGTTTAGTGGTAATGTCTTTGAGGTATCTCACTTAGTTAAAGGAGTGTTTAAGTCCCCCATGATCATTAGTGTTCCTTTCATGTTTTGGAATATTATTGGGATGAAGTTTTTATAGAATTTTACCTGGTCTACATTTGGTCCATACATATTAACTAGCGTTACCTCTCTCTTTTGCAGCATCCCTGTGACTAGTAAGAATCTTCCCTCTTCATCTTTTACTATTTTATTTATTTTGAAATCACACGAATTCTGTATAACTAGAAGCACCCCTGCTTTTTTTCTGCTTGGCACATGACGCAATTACTTGCCCCATCCTTTTGTGCATAAATCTATGCACTTCCCCTTCCAGTAAATGTGTCTCTTGCAAGCATAAAATATCTATCTTATATTCCTTTGCCAGTTCTCTTACCCTTTTTCGTTTTTGGGGTGAATTGAGCCCTCTCACATTGAGGGTTAACATTTTAATATCATTCATTGACTTTATTAATATTCCCTTGGCTATTGTCTTCCCTTCTCTGCCTGCTCCTTATTGCCCCCTTACATTTTACCTTTCTCCTCCCTGCCCTTTCTTTAGCTGAGTTTTTACGCCTCTTTTCCCCAACACCGAGGCCTCCCTCACCCTCCCTAACCCAACTTTCCCCAAACTCCCCCCCCGTCATCCCCTCTCCTTCTCCCCCCTTCTCCTCTCGCATCAGCAGCCTTAACATGTTTTTCTTGTTACTAAGCCCACTAAGCAACAGAAACATTCTCCCACAAAAAGGCAAGTCTTACCCCCCTCCAAGCTTCTTCCATGCTAGTAGTCAATAGCTGGAGGCCTGAAATAAGCCCCCTTGACTCCTAGTTATATTTTGGCCCCAAACTTTAACTAGTACAGTTTATACTTTAACTTTGGTTCTCAGTTAATGTCTTTTGATGCTAAGTGAAGAAATGCTTCAAGCTCCTCTGTTTCCATGAAGGACTTGAATTTCCCATTTATGTTCACCACCATCCTTGCTGGGAATTTTAATACTGGTTTCCATCCTTTCTCGTTTAACACCGTGAAATACTTGGTCCACTTTCTTCTTTTATTCATGGTTTCCATTGCATAGTCTGGAAATACTTTTATGTTCTCATCCCTGAATTTCAGGTTTCTTTTCCTGCGAGCTTCTTTTAGGATCTCCTCCTTTGCTGAGAAACTAGCAAACTTAACTATAATTGTCCTTGGCTTTGGAAAATTCTTGCTTGGCATTCTCCCTGTTCTGTGGGCTCTGATGATTTCAGGTTTCTGTAATTTTTGAATCTCAGGGAACTGGTCTCCCAGGAACTCCCAAAGCAGCTCTTTAATTTCACCTTTTTCAATCCCCTCAGGGAAGCCCACGAATCTCAAATTGTCTCTCCTGGACCTATTTTCTAGGTCTTCTGTTTTTTGCGTGAGCATATGTACTTTCTCTTGGAGCATTGTTACTTGCTCCTCATTACTGACCGCATGGTCTTCTAGGGAAGAGATCCTCTCTTCAGCTGTATTCAGCCTCTGCACCAGCCCCTCCAGTTTTTTGTTCCCTGCCTCTACTGAGGCTCTTAGTTTCCCCATATCTTTTTTAAAATCCTTTTTTAATTCCAGCAGCAACCTCATAATTGGGCCCCCCTCGAGTTCCTCCTCTTCCATTTCGTTCTCCTCTGGGGAATCCTCCCCCTCTGTGGCCTCGTTCACCCCCGCCGCTACTGCGGGCGCCATTTTGCTGCGTTCTGCAGCCCGGGCCTCATCCCTGCTCTTTTCAATGTGGCGCAGTTTCACGAACCACTCCATCGGAGTTTCTCTCACTCCTTTTACTTTTTGTTTTCCTTTTTCTTCCCTGGCTTTTGTTGGCATTGTCCCTACTCACTTTTTTAAAAAGTTTTGTTGAAGATTTGGCGTATTTTGGGGCCGATTTCTTTTGCCGCTTTGAGGAGCGCTCGCTTATTCGCACATGTGCACTCCTCCAGACATTACTTTTGTTTGTTTCCTGTTGGGAATCTCTTGGAGATGGTCCGGGCCGGAGCTCCGGAAGCGTGGTTGATTTTGACCCCATGTGGGTATTGACTGTGGTGAACATCTGGCGGCCGTCGAACAGACATGCAGGGCGCTTTGGCCCCGCCGCTGAATTGACCGTGGTTTACTGTGGTTGAGCGTGATCTCGTAACATCTGAAAATACCCATGGACAGGCAAAATGGGAGTGCACCAGGTTAGAGGCTTAATACAAAGAGATGTATCCACCCAAACACCATCTCCACAGGGGGAGCGAGAACCTAAGCCTAATGGTAAAGAAAGTGATAGTGGGAGAATAGAATCTCTGACGCTATCCGTGGTGGGGCAGAGGGAAAACCAGAGACGCCAGGAAGTTAGCTGTTTTGTAGAAGGGACAGGTGGGTTCGAATCAGTGTTTCCGAAGGAGGCGGAAGCAGTTGAGACTGAAATATTGGGCAGACCCCAGAAGTTAACCATGTCGCTCTCCAGCCCATGTAAACTCTGGCCCCAGGAAACGAGTAAGAGGTGGGCGCCGGTTATGCTCTTCCATTTCAATGCAAAAAGGAAATTTGGTTTCCTTAAAAATGGAGCATTAGACTTTGTGAGTTTTATGGAGTTTCTGCAGGAGAAAATGGGGATGGCGATGTGCCCTGAGGAGGTGATTGAAATTACTCCCCTGCTTAATAGAGGTAGGTTCCGCAGATGGGAATTGGAATTCAGCTCGGTATCTAAGACACAAAGAATATGGAGGGCTAGATCTAGTTTAAGGAAAACAGGTGTTTTTATGAGCAGAGTCGAAAATACATTAGCTAGGGCTCTGCTCTTTCAGAATCCTACGCCATTATTGGATACAGATGTATTCCCCCCATTCTAAACTGACCCTGATTTCAATATCCCAGAAATGGCTAGTATTAGAGCAGGTAGGCTCCCCAGATCCGATGGGTTCACCGGAAGAGGCAGCCCTGTCCCCCAATGAGGAGAGGGAGAGGTTGGGAAGGAGTGAATGGGGGGCTAGCCCCAACTTCAATTGTTTTGATGCCTCAAATCTGGAGGATACGGTTATTATAGTGAGCTGCCGTTAGGTGAGAACCGCCACACCATGTTTCAGGATGCTATGGAGGTGGGGGCAAATCCGAGGCTCTGGGAGGGGAGTTTGGTCCCCAACTCTCAGCAATGACTATTGGCAGGCTGAGAGTTGAAGTGTATCTCATGGAATATAGAAGGACTTAAAGCGAAGTTGGGTGACTGTGAATGGAGGGACTTTGTCAGGAGATATGACATTATATGTTTCCAAGAGACGTGGCTCTTAGTGGCGGAGACTGTCTCCTTTGCTTTTATAGACTGTGTTACTTGGGGTGATTGAGGGTCATCTTTAAGCCGGAGGGGGAGAAGATCAGGGGGAGTACTCACTTTGCTCTCCGCAGATTTGGGTGCAGAAGCAGAATGAATTAAGACGGCGCTTAAGAATTGTGTTGCGGTCATTTGTAAGATGCCTGCTTTGGGTCAAGTAGTTCTTGTTAATATTTATATCCTGCCAAAAGGCTCCTCCTTTTATGAGGAGACCTGCTGGAGTCAGCTAAGTGAATTGCTCTCCAAGCTCCAGAGACAATACCCCCGCAGTCACATTATTCTGGTAGGCGATTTTAATTCGAGAACAACACCCCAGGAAGAGGAATTATTGAATCCTGCTATTTACTCTCTTGGGACCTTGCCGCCCAGACACTCCTGTGATTTGAAGGTAAATAACCACGGGAGGAAATCTGCTCAACTACTTATGGAGCAGGGTCTTGTTATAGTAAACGGGCGTACGCCTTCTGACGCGATGGGCGACTTCACGTTCAACTCCTTTATAGGAGCGAGTGTGATAGATTATGTCTGTTTAGCGCCAAAGATGTTTGAATTGGTTCAGGATCTCCAAATTATCAAAAGGCCGGAAGGGTCGCATTCCCCATTGTTACTGGAACTCGCCCAATCAGAGCCGCGAAATATAGAGGGAAGAGGGGCGATATATATAAGTGTGACAAGATGGTCCGAGGCTGTCTTTGCATTGCACAGCTGCTGTTCTCTAGCGAAGGGGATACATTCAGAATGGATATTTTGAGTGTGCAAGAGGTGTCAATATATTGGGCATGGTTGCGGGAGTTTTTAGGGAGGTTCTGTTGTTTTATCAAGTTACCCCCCTCTATTGGCAAGGGTCGGAAATATGAGGAAGCTACAGGATGGTGTGACAAGGAATGTAGGACAGCAAAAAAAGATTTAATCAGGGCAAAGAATAGATGGAGTAGGTATAGGGTAGATAGTGAATGGGTAATATTCATTCAATTGAGGAGGAATTATGCAAAATTGCTGAGGGAAAAGAAGAAGGTGAAGGCTTCCCAACTCTGGGCTAAAATCCAGGTGGCAGCTCGGGTTCGAGATTCCAGAAAGTTCTGGAAATTGGTTGGCGGTGGGATGGCCTCTTGGGGGAGTGGAAAAGGAGTTTATATAGGGGAGAAAGTATGCGTAGCGTTTTACTCTGAGATGTTTACTAGCTCCCTCCTACCCGCAGGAGATCCAGGTAGTGAGCTGAATCAAGTAGTTAGAGGAGGAGATAATTTTGTGTTTACGCCCTTTGTGGCAGAAGAGGAGGTTAGGGTGGCAGTAGACAAATTGGTGTTGGCTAAAGCAACAGGGATCGATGGGCTCCCTCCAGAACTTTTTAAGCACTCTAGTGCTTGGTGGGTTCCTATCCTGGCTCGTTTTTTCACTGTTGTGAATACTAGTAAAAAGATACCGCCAGAATGGGCAGTGATAGTGCCGATTTTCAAACAAGGGAACCCATACGACCTGGCCTGTTATAGGCCAATCAACCTTTTGCCTATCGTGGGCAAATTGTACACGAGAGTATTGCTGTCATCATTAGAAAATTGGATTACCCTGGATCACCCCCTTAAAGAGGAGCAGGCGGGCTTCAGGAAGACCAAGTCAACACTCCACAACTGTTATGTGTTGTAGCACTTGATAGACAAATATGTAGGGATTAGAAGGGTGTGTGTGTGTGTTATTTGCCACGTTTATAGACTTCACCAAGGTGTTCAACTCTGCTTATAGAGAGTGACTATGGGCAAAACTAAAGATGATGGGTATTCCCGGGGACCTGCTGGAGTTGCTAGTCAATCTTCATCAGGATACCAGGGCGGTCGTGAGATTGGATGGGAGGAGGAGAGTTACTCAGCAGTTTCCCCTCTGTCGGGGAGTCCGGCAGGGGTGTTTGCTTGCTCCCCTTCTCTTCAATTTGCACATCAACGACTTGGTACCCGCTATTGATGGGAGCAACCCAACGCCTCCCCAGATAAAGGAAAGATCTATATCCTGTTTACTTTACACCGATGATATCGTTATTCTCTCGCAAACGAGGCAAGGACTTCAGCAAGCCCTATCAGAGCTGCAGGGCTATTGTAAAAAGAATGCTCTTTCTATTAATATGACTAAGTCGAATGTCATGGTATTTGGCAGATTGTGTGACAATCCCAATTTTAAGTGGCATCTTGATGGACAAGAATTTACACTTGTTAAGCAGTATACGTATTTAGGAGTGGTTTTTACAGCTAGGAACTGCTGGAAGAAGAATTTGGATAGGTGTATAATTAAAGCGAAGCAGGAAGTGGGGGCGCTTTCAAGATTATACTACGCATCTCCAGTAGCCCCAGTCAACCTAATGTTAGACATTTTCCAAACCAAAGTGGTTTCTGGTCTTACCTATGGGGGTGGGGTGGGGTAATAACTGCGCTGGCCCAGGGGGGCAGAGCTGAAGTTCCCCAGAATTTCTTCTGCTGAGCTATTCTTGGAGCCCCCAGAGCAACGCCTTGCCCTATGTTGAGGCTCGAGTTGGGTATGCTCCCCATATCCGCTCACCTCAACCTTCGATTTCTTTTTTCTTTTTTTTGGAAGCAATTGGTTAAAGAGGATTTGAGCATAGTGTGTATCTGCTATAAAGGAGCATCAAGGGGTGCTTCAGTACTCATCTATGAGATATCTAAAAAAATTAGCAGTCGCCCTTGACTTGCCAGTTGGGGAGATTGGGGTTCCAGTAGGGAGTCTCGGTAAGCGAGAGCTTAGAACAAGAGTTGAAGGATGGGCTTGACAAAAGGATGTAGAGCTACTCCATGGATACAGTTCAGCGTACAGATATCTAAAGGTTAAAACGATGTTTGGCCTAGAACCCTAATTAAGCCAAATACAAGATCCCAGAGCTCGGAGACTAGCCACGTTGGTGCGGTTTGATTTATTCGATACCACTGAAATAAGGGGAAGAAGAGAGCTAATTCCCAGGGAGGAGAGGACTTGTAGGTGGTGCCCAGATAGTGTAGAGTCTTTACCACATATGCTTTTCATATGCCCGCAATATGAAACATTAAGGGAGCAGTGGATTGGTGATTTTATTTCCCCAAGCACCCAAGATCTGGAGGAGATGCTTGCCGGACTATTCTCTAACACAGATGTTCCACGAGTTAAGCAGATTGCTATGTTTGTGATGGCTGTGCAGCAAGAGCGGAGAGCCCTTTAGCCTGTTGAAAGCCATAAGATGCAATCTTGTGCTAATGACACTAGCGAAAATTTACATGAGCTGGCGCTGGTCATTTTAACCTACGATTTGGATCTGATGTTTTAATCTGCATTTTGATGTTTGCCCTGGGGACTAAGTTGTCTTCCCCTATTTTATTTTATGATTGTAACATTATTAAGTTTGTATAGTGTGTCTTTACTGATAATAGCAAATTTGCTGATCAATAAACCTTAATCATCGGCTCTGGCCAAATATATATGTTAAATTTGGAAACTTCGTAAGTTTTCAGTTAAAAAGGCCTGATTGGTTTTGTTTGGTTTTGACTGGATACCTAGTCTGTATTTGTTTGATGTTATTGTATTATAGTATTAATATATATATTGTATTTGGCTAAAGCTGTAAATAAATTTATTAATTAGTATACATAAGAACAGCTATATTGGATGTACCTGCACTGGTGCAAACTACGTGACAAGTTATATGCTTGTTTGAGGAGGTAAACTGAACATGCTGGAAAGAGACATTGATTGCAATTAGCTTAAAGTGCAAACACCAGAGGTTTTGGAATTCACCAAGTATTTTTATTATAAAAACTTGTCATTTTTAAACTTATGGTAAAGCTTAATAGTAGCTTGTCTCTATGCATATGTTACAGGCTAGGTATCACTTCCCATTGGCTGTTGGGTTTTGTATTTTTTCATGCAAATTCTCCTAATCTTTCTGATTAGTTTCTTGGATTTATGTAATTTTGCTGTAGTGTAGCTGGAAATGGGTGTTAATATTGCCAACTGAATGGCAACAAGCTTTCAGTTTGTAGGGAGGACTGAAAGTGCTATATCAGAGCTGGGACCGTGGGAAATCTTTTCCTTCTCAGGGACCAATTGCAGCATTTATGGTGTGCATGTTAGGATTCCACATAATCCTGGTTTCCTGCATTTTGGTGTGCCATTTAGGATTTCACATAGTTTTGTTGGGTTTTGCAGAATTCTCTGTGCATTTTAGTAGTGGCCTATGCTGTGTGTGCGTTTCAGATATTGTAATGTTGCTTGAATTGCTGCTTAAGGTATTGGACATTTCTGTAATCTGGGCTAGCTGTTATGGTACTTCTGTTTTCTCTGGCTTTGTACTCCTGCCATTGAACACATTCAGATTATTGGAGACAGGTCCATGCCCAGTGAGCTAATAATCTAAGAACAAGCCCTGTTTGTTGTCTCTATGCACACTGGATGAGAGAGGTTTGGGGTTGCCTGGTTTTACCTTGGGCAGGTTTGGGGTGGAGGGAAAAGATTTGTGGCTTCTTTGTGCCCCCCTGGTTGCACCCATGCACACTGAACTCGCTTGGTTCTGTTTTCTAAAACTGCTATCCTTGTGTGCATGTTCTATTCCTTGTGTGCATGTTCTATTCCTTGTGTGCATGTTCTATGCCATTGATCATGATCATGTAAGTGTGCAATTTTAGGCTAGTCTCCACCTACCGTTGGCCTTGCCCCGCCCACTTCTGGCCCCACCCTGTGTCTCACCAGCCGCTACCAAGCCAGACACTGGGAAAGCGTCAAGACTGCAGAGCCTGGGTTGGAGGAAAAAGAGAGGTACAGCTGAGTATCAACAGCGTATTGATAATATCGTACCCCCATCTACGTACAACTTCCCACAGCAGCTGCATATACACATTGAACAAGAGGGGGGACAAGATGGAACCCTGCGGAACCCCACAGAGGAGACCCTTGCGGGATGAAATACACTCCCCCAGGACTGCCTGTTGAGATCTGTCTGCCAGAAAAGAATGGAACCACTGCAAAACCATCCCGTCCACTCCAGTTAGGTCCCATAAGCAGGTCACCAGCAGCTCATGGTTCTTGGTGTCAAAAGCCACTGAGAGATCAAGCAGAACTAGCAGGGTCGACTGTCCCTTATTGAGCTCCACTCATAGGTCGTCGACCAAAGCCACAAGCGGAGTATCAGTACCATAACCCAGACGAAAGCCTGAGGTCCAGAAAACTGACGCAGTCCAGATGTGTCTGCAATTGATGGGCCACCACCCGTTCAATAACCATAGGGGAAGGTTAGAGACCGGCCGATAGCTCGTCGGGGCATCAACAGCAAGGGATGATTTCTTGAGCAGTGGCCAGATCACCACCTCCTTAAGTGAATCTGGCACCCTCCCCTCCCCAAGGGAGGCACTGACAACCCTGGCCAGCAACGGCTCCACCGTCTCCCTGCTGGCCTTAATGAGCCAGGACAGGCAAGGGTTCAGTTCACACGTTGTGGCCCTAACCAATCCCAGCACATTCCCCACCCCAGCAGGCATCACCAATTGAAATTGATTTTAAAAAAAAAACAACCTATGGTTTCAAAAAACATTAAAGGTAGGACCATTTCCAAAATAAAAAACGTCCTTCTTAAACAACTTTCCACAAAATACATTTCCCCCCTAACTTACACTCCAAAACCCATGCAAATTATTTTCATATACAATTTAAAAAACAATTAAAACTACATTACAAAACCTACATGCGAAAAAGCATGGAAATTATTTACACTCACTTATCTATATTGCATAACATCACTGTTAACATAACATATCTACCTTCTTTATTACTACAACTAATTACTCTTTTTACTGGTAACTGAACTAGGACATTCTTACATTATATGTACTTAAATGTCTACGTAATTCCATTATTTACAAGTACTTACATTGTTCATTAACTTCAAACTTAAATATCTTTCATTTCACAAATTCTTATATTATGTACACATCTTAAACATATTATTAACACTTGCCTACAACAATTTTTCACAACAGGTTAACTCTGTCCCAAGCCAGAAGCTCCTCTCCAATGGGCTTCCCACCCTGCTGTGCCAAGAACCAGGAAGCTCTGCAGTTGGGGGATAAAGGGACCTGTTCCAAGTGGGGGAATACAGTTCCTGATCAAGGAGGGTAACGCTCTGAATTCCCCATCAGAATATTTCAAAGGACCATTGGGGAAGAGGGGGAATCCCAAATGTCCAAAAATCACAAACTCAACCTTTTAAAAATCACAAGACTGGCTGTGAAAATCATGTGATCGTATAACTAACTAACTAACTTTGGGGACTCAAATGGATCTCTTGGTTCAGGAACTTTCAGGAACTTTGGGGACTGGGTGTTGGGGTCACAACAGCAGTCCTGTTTCCAAACTTTTCTCCACAGAGACCTGGCTTGATGAGCCTGTAGAGACAAGCCAAGAAATAAAGCCTGCTTTAGAGGCACTAGTCTCAGAAGTGCCTGTTAAGCTGCCGTGACAGAGATCCAGGGCTCCTATCTTAGCTCAAAGCACTGATTGAGAAAGACAGCAACTTTCACCATGGAGGTTTAGTTACCTTGGTAACATGCTTTAACTGTGTCTCGGCTCCATGCAAGAGCTCATCTCCACTTACTTTTCCCTTGGTCCGAAGGTGGCTTTTTGCAGAAACATTATGACCGAAGCCCTGGCAGGAGTTAAGTCTCTGGCTGCAGTCCTGAGAGTGTGTTTCAGGGCACAGGTGAATAGAGCCTGGGGGGGAGGGGGGGGGACTGGAGCTGTGATAGAAAGTGACAGTGTGAACCCTGCTTCCCCCACCACCTTAGGGGCTACTCCTTGAAGCTGCCACACCCGTCTCTTTCTGTATGTGGGCCTTTGGGGGGGGGAGGGAGGAGAACCCCAGATGTCCAGGGACCAGGATGCCTTATGAATAGTCCAACTGCTGGGTACAATTGGGAGCAGCTCCTGACCCCCAAATCCCTACCCAGTCCCTTCCCTAGGCTGCACCTGCTGCTTGTTACCCCCTGCGGAGGCGGCAATGGGGGGTGGGTGGCATTATCCATCCCAGGCGGAGAGCTGAGCTTTCCCAGGTGGTGGTGCGGCTGGGAGGCAGCAGGGCAGATTGGCGGCAGGGGTTTAGCGGGGCAGGAAGAGGTGCTTGAAGTGGGGGAGGAAGAGGGCCCTGAAGCAGAGCGTAAGCAGGGCTGAGAGGAAGAGCAGGAAAAAACCAGCAGGGAGACGAGGGGGCAAGCGGATCAGTCTGAGCACAGCAAGGGGCCCCTGACACCCCTCTGCCAGGGTTGGGTGGGAGGAGGAGTGAGGCGGGAGGGAGGTCAGTGTGGGGCTCAAGGAAGGTGTACGGGGAGATCAGTGTGGGGCTTGGGGNGGGGGAGGTCAGTGTAGGGCTCGGGGAAGGTGTGCAGGGGGGAGAGAGAGGAGTGGTGGGGAGGTCAGTGTGGGGCTTGGGGAAGGTGCATGGGGGGTGGGGAGGTCAGTGTGGGGTTTGGGGGTGGGAAACAGATAGGAGCTGTGGAGTGAGAGCAGGCGGACGGGAACTTCCTCTGGAGCTGCCAGCCTCTAGAGAGCCCTGCAGGGGGCTCCGGCCTGTCTGATCCCCGCTGCCTCCTCCAATTTTTAAACAGCAGGGATGTTTAACCCTTGGACCAGGCCGCCCATAGAGATGGCAGAGTCCCCGTCACTCCCCACCCCTGCCCTGACCCAGCAGCCAGAGCAGGGACATTTTGGAGTCTCCCATGCAGGGGAGCAGCAGACGGCGGAGGGCTAGTGGCGGATAGCAGCAGTGAGCAGGACAGCAGCAGAGTGGGAAGAAGGCGGTGGCTAGGCCTTCCCTTCCCCTCAACAATGCTGCCCAAGCTCACCACCCGACTCACCCCCCTGAACCCAGCAGCACTGATCGCTGCTGGAGATAGCGCGTGTACGCATGTGTTCCCCTGGGAGAACAATTTTAAAAATCTGTAATAATTCCTTTTTCGCTGCACCAAACACTATGAGACTACAGCAGTTGGTTGACATCTCAGACTACAATACTGCAAAGTCTTGGGGCTCAACTCGATCAGGGTAGGGAGATATCACTAACAACAAATACTCGGGAAACTACATTTTGATCACCAGTAATTAATGTATACATTGTTATAACTTTGGATTTCCTGGCTTGATCTTGTTAGAAATTTGCATAGACACACGTCTCTAGGGTTATAGCACACCGTTAAATTTTCAGAACTGCGGCTCAAGCGGTTTCTGAAATATAGAGCACCCTCTTGCAAGTTCCATCATTGACACAGGTCCATACATCCCAGGTATGCAGAGAAGTGTTCTCAGTGGCTGCTCCAAGGCTTTGGAACTCCCTTCCCTTGGAAGTTCACCTAAGTCCTAGTTTGAGTGTCTCCTGGAAGCAGCGCGAGACCTATTTTTATTTGGCCAGGCATTTAATGGACAAGGGTAAATGGGGCAGGTGGGTGTATTATTAGTTTTTTATGGGTTTTTTGGTGTATTTTATATATTATATTTATGATGTGTGTCTCCCTGAGCCTAAGGGGATAGGGTTAGGTAAAAATCTAAATAAATAAATAGGCTGAAAAACTGCACTCCAAAAGAATTGATAGGCATCACACGGAGATGGGTATCAAGTGGAGTCCCACACAAAGTCTGTCCTGGGCCCAGTACTTGTTAACATTTTTGTTAATGTTTTGTAGAAAGGGGTGGAGAGTATACGCAGCAAATCTGCAGATGACACAAAACTAAGAGGGGTTGCAAACATTTTGGAGGACAAGATTAGAATTCAGAACTATCTACTAGGGCTGTCAGAAATAAAATGAGATTTAATGAAACAAATATAGCTGGATGTGTCAGAGCTACCTTGTGCTCAATTCGGGGAAGGGCAATGTTATTTTGGTGGAGACACACATCCGGGGAGACACATCCAAGGAGGATGGCCTCACCTCTCTTGGGCCCATGGAAGTTTGAAGGGTTGCACGTAGAGGTAGTGGGCCAAAGAACTTGAGCGTCATTTTCAGCCATGCTCTGCCCATGCAAACTCGAATCAAATTTCAAATACTTTAATTTCGCATAGCCTCAGCCATAGCGTATAATACAACCAAGTAATTATGCCATCAAGGCAAATACATAAGAAGAATTTGTACAAATCTAAGATAAAACCATGTATCAAACATACAAAGACAATGTTAACTTATGTATTAAGCATCATTGATAGGTTTAAAAGTAAGAAAACTTCTCCCTAACAATAAAAACATCTACTAAAAATGACATAACTGCCTGCGTTGTCTCCATAGTGCTATCCATCAAAAGATGATTCACTATTTCTGAGGTGGCTATGCCCAGGAGGTATTCTAGTATCTTTGCCAGCCATAAAGCGCTTATATTATTGTATAGATGGCAGTGGCAGATAATATGACCCACAGATTCTGTTTCAAGATTATCAAGGACAGAGTCTCTGATGATAAGGGAAGGCTCTGAATCTCCCTTCCAGAACCCACGAAGGAAGAGCATTTAGCCTAGCACACAAAAATAAATATATCTTTCTAAAAGAACAAGCTTAAGATAAATAATGAGCCTGAGTTGCTGCATTCGAGGTCAGGTCTTTATAGTGAGCTAGAAACCCACACGAAGCAATAGAGGCCAGGTTCTCCTGTCTGCTAAGGTCTCTTAGACAAATAGAGACCTCTGCTTTAGCTGCTGCCAGTTCTTTGGTTAGCAATGCTGGTATAGACAGACCCATAGAGCAAATCTTTGCTGACACTATCTTGCTCCAGGAACTTACATATGAATCTTCATGCAGAAGAGAAAATACACCATTACCCAAAATGTAAGGATGGTTTATCCGTAGCCATAAAGTGATAGCCTGCAGCCGGATCTCAACACTCCAGGATGATTTACTCATTTCGAAGCGAACGACCGCTGAGGGAACACTATTGGGAACCCTCATCATCGCATGCTTTTTGCCTGGAGTCTATTTATATCAGACAGGTACGGCAAGGCCCATACAGCGCACCATACATACGTTGTGCTTAGCCTCCAGGACCCTAAGTGCTGCCAGCAAAAAACCACTTTGCGTCCTATAGAAATAACGCAAGATAGCAGAAACACTGCCTCTAGCTCTCCCCCTTGCTAAATTAAAATGGTGGTTCCACTTCTGAGAAGCTTGAAAACATAGACCCAAATATTTATAGGAATACACCTGGTCTAAACTCGACCCTTTTATCGTCCACCTGTAAGTTTTTTCCCCTTTCCGAAAATCAGGACTTTAGTTTTGGCAAGGTAAATGCGCAAATTATTGGATTGACAGCAGATGGCAAGGGCGGCTAATTGCCTCTAATGACTGCATCATCTGCATATAGCAGGCAGCCTACCGGATGAGTGTTCAGCCTACGTAGAAAATACATCCGTTTTGACAGACAAGGGATCAAATCATTAATAAAGAAATTAAATAACGCCAGGGCCAGTATGCAGCCCTGGCGGACCCCCAACATAATCTCAATATGTTTAGACATGTTGCCTAGCTGGTCTGCTCTAACTGCCCATGCAAACTCAGGTTTTGGACATGGTTTAAAGATGCTTTTTTCAGCTGCACAGTTTGCATAAGCTATGTCCCATTTATCCCAGGCTGACCTTGCCCCAGCGATCCACGCTATGATGACCACAAGAGTTGATTTTTGCAATTCCCTCCTCTATGGCCTTCCAGCACTGCTCCTCCATGCCTTGCAGCCTGTTCAGAATGTGGCAGTGGGTACCCATGATCATATTATGACTGCCCTGCATTCTCTGAATTGGCTGCCTAGACAGAGGTGGACTGTATTTAAGATTGTGCTGCTGGTTTTCAGGGCCCAGGCTATATTCAAGACCTGCTCCTGGAACCTCTCCCTGATGGCTATCTCCATTCAGTAACCATCCACTGTTTGGGAATCCTGCCATTGCATCTTAAGTCAATGGACAATTGGGCCTTTGTTGTGGCAGGTGCCTCAGTGGGGAATGTACTCCGCAGATGTACATCTCAGTTCTTCCCTCTTCAAGTGACTGAAGACTTTTTGGTTTCTAGGTGTTTTTGAGAATCCTCTACTGGTATTTATGGGTAATACTTTTCCACTTTCCTTCCCCTTTTAAACTGTTTTGACTGGATTTTGATGTATGGTGTGAAACACTCAAAGCATAATTTGGCATGGGGACACTATAAATAAAGTTGTTATTATTAATTATTATTATTAGGAATACACATAGGAATGACAAACAAGCCAAACTGGGAGAAAGATCTGGGGACTACAGAGGATCAGACACTGAACATGAGTCAACAATAAGACACTGTTGCAAAAAGGGAAATGCCATTTTGGGCTGCATTCGCAGAAGCATCCTATTCAAGACATAGAATGTAATAGTGCCAACTTACTCAGCACCAGAGACCCCTCATCTGGAGTATTGTGTTCAGTTTTGGCTGCTACGTTTCAGGAAGGATGTTGACAAATTGAAGAGGATTAAGAAAAGAGCAATGAAGACAATAAAGAGGTTGGGATGCAAGCCGTAAAAGGGAAGACTATTGAGACTATTTAGCCTAGAGAGAAGAAGGGGACAGACATGATGGCAGTTTTCAAAACGTTAAGAAGTTGCCACAGAAAAGATGGAGAATAGTTGCTCTTCACTAATACAAAGGATAGGACAAGAGGGAATGAACTTAAGTTGCAGCAATGTAAATTTTGCTTAAATATTAAGAAAAACTTCCTAGCCATAAGAACAGTTCTGCAATGGAACAGGCTTTCGAGGGAGGCTGTGGAATCTTCTTCCTAGTACATTTTCAAAAACAGGCTGGACAAGCATCGAAGGTATAGGATACCCAGGGCACAGATTCTTCCACAGAATGTGTTTTTCAAATTCCATGGGAGTCTGCGGGCCTCCCGGCCCAGTTCTGCAGGTCCCTGTCCCTCACCCCAACCTCACAGCACTGGACTGGGTGGGGTGGGGCTGCCTCCTCACCCCCACCCTCCTCATCCTGTTTGGGCCCAGGTGGCGGCAGCAGCAGTAGGAGCCCTGAGCGCTGCTGCTACCCTCCCCCTCCTCAGTCCAGTCAGCGGGGTTTCTGAAGGGGCTCCCACCAAGTGGGCCAGATTGGGCTGGGTGGGTGCCAGGAGGGGCCTCCCCTACCCCCCGCAGCAACTCACCCGGGTCAGCCGCTTCCAAGTCCTACCCAATGGGGCCTCCCAGGATGGGTGTGGCCAGATGATGCAATCAGCCCACACGCCCACCCTGGGAGGCACCATTGGGCGGGGCTAGGAAATGAAGCTGCACCACCAGCTGGGCGAGTCCCTCCCTCTCCCTGAGATTCCCTCCCCTCTTCCCCCCCAGGCTGGGTGCGGGGGTGTGCGTGCCTGTGGTTGCCTCCCCCACCCACCTTCCTCAGCCTGCTTGGGCCCCTCCTCCTCCGTGGAGCCTCAACTCACCCTGTCTGCGACAGCAGGAGCCAGCGCTGCTGCTATTCTCCCCCACCTCAGCCCAACACGCTCAGAGTTCCTGAGCAGGCCAGGCTGGGGAAGAGGGATGCCAACCCAGCTGACATCACAGCGGGTAAGCCTCTGATTGGCTTCTGTGTGGTGATGTCACTCATCAATCACTGCACACAAGCCAATCAGAGGCTTACGTGCCATGATGTCAAAGGACAAAAGAAATTTCACAGGGAATTTCCCCCCGACCCCAATTCTGCACAAAAAACATGATTCACCGTACCACATTTTACTTGTGGCCCTGAGGATATCTTGCCTTGGAGCAGGGACTGAACTAGACAACACTTGATGTCTGTTCTGTGATTCTACACAGCTTGGTCTCACGTCTCCAGCAAGCTATATTCCTCTCCTGCTATTACTGTGCTGTACCTGCTTAAGACTGGGGAGAAATATTCCTTCTAGTCCTCAACAGATTATCCATTTACAGCCTTGAAACAAACAGAAAGCAGTTGCTGCCTTTATTTTACCTAATGTCACCGAAGGTGGTGCATCTGCATCTGACCTCACTCTCTGCTTTGATATCTGCAGCAGGAAGTTCCAGAAACATTACGTTGCCTTGGATCCATTCTAATGCCATTGCCCAGGATACAGCTATATTCCTTACCTTATCTTTTCCTCCTGACACGCAGAGGTCTGACGTAAGAGCAACCACAGAAGTAACAGCATCCATATGAGCGGGGCTGTATTGCTGAACAGTTTTAAGAGAATTGTTCTCTTCTCCACAGCCATCGACCCTGCCGAACAGAGACAGCAGCAAAGCTTCAGTACATGTTACAGAGAAGCCAATCCTAATAGGGCTGTTATGGAATAAAGTGGTTTGAGGATCACTTTCCCCTCTCCCCATTAAACCAATGTGATATTGTGTCAAATTAGTCTATATTGTAAGGACGGGAGAGCTTTATTTGCAGCAAGCACCACATCTCTCAGAGCGCTATGCCAAAGTGCCACCTCTTGAAGATACAAAGAGGGACGTGTAGACATGACATAATCAGCCTTTCCCAAATTTCCAGCTCCACTCTTGGGCATGGGGCAGAACTCTTTTCAAAATTTCACTAGAGTCTGCGTGCCAGAGTAGCGTGCGGTGACATTCTGCCTCATCAGTCATCTTCACAGTTGATAGAGCTTTTACTCAGAGTCCCCTATGGGTAGTGTCCCTGTCAGCTTTTATGCTGCTCTGCAGCTTTGGCTTCAATATCTCCACGGAATGGAGATCAATATTTCCAAGGACTGGAGAAGGGGTGCATGGAGCCATGTATGGCAGTTGCTCAGGCTGGGAGTCTCTCTAAGGCTGCTTTCCGACATTAAATGGGGGAGCGGTGGATTTATGCAATCGCAATCAAGGCCCTGTAATTGTGGGGATTAGCATCTGTGAGAATGTACTAATCCCCTTTTATCACACGAGAACACAAGCTCTTGTAAAGGCTACATTTGGGGACCTGGTAATGTGCGAGTGTTCTTGTGTGATAAAAGGTAATTAGTGCATTTTCACAGGTGCTAATCCCCACAATTACAGAGCCCCTATTACACAAGTCCCCTCCCGCCCATCTAACATCAGAAAGCAGCCTCATTCAAAAGGACACTACATTGCTGCTAGACGGGTTACTGGTTTCCCACCCACAGATGATCACTCCCCCTCTGTTGCGGCATATCCCCACCCCTACAGCAGTCCCTTCCAAATGGAAGAACTCCCCTTTACTCCAATGTAACAGTGTTCACATGATGTTCTGCTCCCCTGCAGTATTTTGCCAGTTACCCAGGGTACACTACCCTTCTTTGAGTGAGAAGCTAGATCTCAATTCACAGTATTAATGAGCTGTCCAGAGCACTTGGAGGCGAGTCAGAACACGCTGGGGTAAATTACTGCAAAGTGTCTGCCTCATGGGAACAAGCCCTCTGATCCCAACACACTTGCCTGCATCACTACCAGGTTGATGAAAGGCATCCCCTTCCTCTGAAGAGCTGGCTGACTGCATCACAGCTGCAGCACTCCCATCCTTCGAGAACAGCCCTCCTCTTGCTGTCAAGTACTGCAATACTGATCTAAACCATACAGGTCTGAGGCAGGTAGGAGGAGTTCTCCACTAACCATGGAGAAAGCCTGCATTTGGAAACCCATCTGTCATCACCATGTGGCACTAATTGTCAACAAAAGTATTTGCTTATAGGTGGCTGCCTCTTAACTCTCTTTAACCTCACATAAGTACAGGGGCTAAAGCAAGGATAATGAGGAGAGGAGGGTAATTACATCCACAAACAAGCAGGGTTAAACTGGGGAGGGAGCAAGGCTCTTTCTGTAAGGGTTATGCTCGCATGTAGTTGACCTGCATATCATAATCTGTGATACGATTTCCTATGTCAATGTGGACCTGGTGTTCATGTGCACTTGTTTTACCTGTACTTTGAGGTGCTGTAGTTGGTTTTGCTCTGCAGTTTCCCCATGATACTGCACATACAAGCAGCAGAGAGCAGCTCTGTCAATGCAGCTAGCAGCATTCAGCATCAAAACATCAGCATGTCAGGCAACCTAAGGCAGAAAGGGAGCTAGGAATTAAAGGTTGCTTACATTACCAGGAACTTAATACAGCCTGTCCAGTGTTTACACCCATCTGGTAGAAAGATTAAAATACAGCTCTTTCATTTCAGCCATTGAACATTTACTAGTTTCCCCACATTTTCCCATAGCTGTCACCATTCATTCTAAAAATGTTATGTGATCTTCTTTCCACCCGAGGCAAGCTGGGAGATGTGGCATCATCCAACATAGGGAAGTTGCCATCTTACATCTTTCTATTGGAAAACATTTAAATGTAATCAGGTGTTAGCTTCTTTTCACTGTATTTTGTGAGACGGTGAATTGGGTACTGGTGAAAAGTGTCACTTGGGAGGCCTTGGAGACCAACATGCTTTGTTCCACATGCCCATGAGCTCAGTCCTGCTCTGACCCATTTACCTTCACGCAATCTTCTGTTTCTGAGCGTGCCCATTAGGGCCAGCGTTTAGGGGGTGTTACAGTTATCTGTATTCCAGTAGCCATCTAAGGGCACCAGCCATGAGTCAGGCTGCTACTCTGCTAGGCACTGCACAAATACATAAATAAAGTGACAGTCCCTAAAGTGCTCCTAGTCCGAAACAACAGATACGAAACACTGAGACAAAGAGTCAACAAAGCAGCAACAAGATAACAGCGGCCAGCACAATAAAGCAGAGGGCTCACCACAGTGATTTCCTAGTCACTGTCAAGTCGACACCTACCAACTTATTGGTGTAAGAAACTTCTGGATATCAGCCACAGAGACCCAGAAATAAAAGGCTATGTACCCCATTCCCAGTCCCCTGATCCAACAAGTCTCCTTAACAACAACAATAAAACTCAATAAAAATTGGGCTGAATGCGAGCTTTATGCTTACCCCCTTTGTAAGGAGGTGCCTGCGCTGCTAAAGACAATATGCCGAGTGATGCCAACAGGCTCCCTTCCTGGCAGTCTCAAAAGACTAGACAAGCATTCAGTGAGGTCTGGAGGCTGAATCCCTCCGAGGACAACTTCACCAGCTAGAATATTGGTGCACAAGGCAGCGTTCGTGAAGCTTGCCCTGCCACTGTCATGCTCGATCTGCTCTGTGGATACAGACTGCAGGCACTCCAGAACCTCTTGCTTGTACTGAACTTGCAAAACAAAACATTAAATACAATAAGAAGAGAAAGGGTATTTATCCAGTCTCAGTAGCTGTAAATTAGCAGGTCCAGTAATTGGATTCTTCTTGGCTGGAGGTGCTCTAATTGGATTGATTTTCGCCCACGCTAACCGTACATTAGAGTCCTCATCTTCTCAAATGGCACCATCCCACTGGAAGTTCAGGAACAGCATTTGCCAACTTGCAATAGCAAGAAGTTAAAAATAATAATAGAAATAACCTTCAGATGACTAAAGACAAAAGTCTGGAGAAGGCTTGCCGGAATCATTGCGTCACAGTCGATAAGGGATATGTCCTAGGAAGCTAGTCTAATTTTATCTTGCTGTCCTTTGCAATTAGTAAGAACTAGTTAAGCTCTGCTTGGTCTATCCATATGTTTGTATTTACAAAAGGTTTACAGGGTAACCAATCTCATAGCTCAGGCATTGTTAATGTGGTAACTGTAAATTCAATTGTATTCTGCTTGAACACGCCAAACTGTGATTCTGATAAGATTTTTTTTTTTTAAAGAAAACTTTTTGTTTTTAAATTTCCCCCAGAAATTTTGAATCTATCAATAAAAAAGAAAACTGAACAATGGTCTAGATTCAAAGTGCCGCTGCAAATATTAAAATTAACAGCATAAAGTAAGTAGCTGGAAGACAGAAAGCAGAATGCCAAAGGCTTAGATCTTGGAAGAAACAATCCCCATCTATGTTTGAGAAAAGCTGAAATACATCTGGTACATGACTAAAATGGAGCGATGGAGACATATATATTCTATGCAAAGAAAGAGGTGTTCCATACTACCTGGGATTCTTTTAAAGTCATCCAGATGTACAGTATTCACTGTGTATACCTGCTATTATGATTTAGATGCATTTTCCTCTTTCCTCCACACGCACCCACCCCCTCTTTTCCCCACCTTGGCTTTCCTGTCATGTGAACAAGTATTCTCACAACTGTAGACTGATAATATGGTCCTAAGGGAATTGATAGGGCTATAGCAAGATTTTACCTTGACCAGTGCCACTCTAGCTAGGAGGCTGTACAGAGAGAGAGAGAGAAGATAGGAAAACCTTTCCCCTAAAGAACAGAGACCAAGTTCTCTTAAGATGACTTTACTATAAGAAGTTAAAATTGAATACAAGTTAAATTGAAAAAAACTTAAGTAATAAATCTGGATTCAAACTTATCCTAACCTAAGTACATAGAATAGGCAATAAGAAATAGTACAAATGTCTCCAAAACGGACAGAATATATATATATAGAAATACAACTGAAAATCTGAACAGAGATACACAAGAAGAAATAATACAGATATGGTCATATGAAGATAGAGTATAAAGTAAAACAGAAACAAAGTTATAGAACCTCTTGCAAAAGGGGTCCTTGAACTCAGACCGTGACCAGCACAAGTCAGGAGCTAAAGAACACTGAACTCCACTAAGAATTGTCTTTATATACCCTTACACTTTCCACAAACATGCCATAAAGAATGGTTTTGATGTAGTTAGTTAGCACATATTCACTGTACAAACAATTTCCTAGTCCTTATCTTAAAAAAGTCTAACTTCACAATATTCTTGTTATCTCATAGTTCCTGTCCCACTTAATAGATTTTCATAACCAACAAGTAGAAAATAAATTCCATAGGAAAAGAAGTTATTTGTTCCTCTTGTGGTAATTATATTCTTGATACAATCCCGCTTAAAAAGGTTATTATTCATGTAACTGTGGGTACCTCTGCCCTACATATCACAGACAGTGTTGAACTAGCAACTAGGTTATTTCAAGAAATCACCAATTCAGTGACTTTTGAAAACACATTTTTTAGTAAAATGTTCTAGACCTTTGCCAATAGCAGAACTTCTTTATGCTCAAACAGAAGTTTTTTTCATACCATTCTCTCTTTATATTGGCATGTCAGCGAAAGTCATATACAAGGAAGCAAAAGTAATTTTCCCCAGAACAAAAAGTGAGGGAATAGACACAGAAAAAAACCTTCACCTCAGCATCAAAGCAAATCAGGGAGCATTTGTGAAAGATTGACAAGTCTGACTTATGGGGTTCTTTTTTATCTAATTTCCCAACAACTTGATGGGACTTGCACATGTCTAGAAGCTAGAAGCTAGAAGCAAATGATTTTTCTAGCTATAATCACAATTTTCATATTTCTCCTATGGCCTGTCCCTTTCAACAAGGTACTAAGTGGTCAGTTAAAGGGATGTTAAATTATGATGGGGCTGAAGTTGGTTCCTTATTCCCAGTTCCTTATTCAAAGTTTGTTCCTTATTCACATTTCTAAAGGTAGAAACAGCCAAAAAGTACCTGCACCAGACCCGGGCCGCGGTTTCGGCATGCCACCCTGGCATACACCCCCACCCCCCGGACACGGATCTAATTCACAACTGGTGGCCCTAACAGACCCCAGGACATCCACCGCATCGGCTGGCGTCACTTCCTGAAACTCTTCCCAGAAAGATCGACCAGACGGTGCCTCCATAACCTCATGCTCCTCACTTCCTGCTTCTAACCCGGTTTCGAAGTTACTCTGGATCTGAGCGATATTGTCTGCAAAGTAGGTGGCAAACTCCTCACAGCGGGCCTGGGACAAGTCCCCGTCCAGGCGGAGGGAGGCCGAACTGACCAGCCCCCACACCACCCGGAACAGCTTTGCAGATGTTATGAGGACAGCAAAGAATTCCTTCTTTGCTGTCCTCATAGCCTCAACATAGGACCGCAAACGGGCCCTATGGAGAAGTTGGTCGGATTCAGAGCGAGTCCAACGCCAGCGTCACTCTAGTCTCCTACCTACCTGTTTCATACACCGCAGCCCCTCAGTAAACCAAGGGGCCCTGCGGTGACGAGACGGAGGCAGTAGATGTCTCGGAGCCACCCTGTCAATGGCCTCCCCCAGCAAGATATTCCAATGCTGGACCAGCTCATCGACCAAGTGACTGTTTGGCTATACAGCAGATAGCGGGGGTGGGGTGGGGGTGTGTGTGCGCGCGCGCGCATGCCAGGGTGGCACGCCGAAACCATGGTCCGGGTTGGGAAGGGGTCCGTCCAGAGTTCTTGAGGAGAGTCCCCCCGCGACAGGGAGGTGTGAAGTGGGGTGACTCAAAAAGGTTTTTGCACAGTAATCCCAGCCCAAACCCAGGTCCTTATTCGAGGCTATGTATATAGCAGATAGTGGGGTGTGGGGTGGGGGGGAATGCCAGGCTGGCACGCTGAAACCACGGTCCGGGGTTCTTTTTGGTCATTTCTACCTTAGAAATGTGAATAAGGAACAAACTTTGAATAAGGAACTGGGAACGAATAAGGAACTGGGAATAAGGAACCAACTTCAGCCCCATAAATTATGTGGAATTTAAAGCTAAATACTTATAAGCCTTTCATTCTATTGAAAGACATGGCTCTTTAAGACAGCTGAACAACTTATATACAAGAGTTCTAAAAAGCAGGCTGAGGCGTTATGTAGCTGATCAACACTAGTTTTTAATACATTCTGGAATACTAGGAAAATTCCAGAAGACTGAGAAAAAGGATGTTTTCAGGCGAGATGCCACCCTGCCTGGCAGCCACAAAGCCGACCACCCATCTGAATGCTGAGCAGCTGGATGTGTACTCCTGTGAGTCTCAGAGCACCCACTCATGGCCATTCATGGAGCGCTGTCAGGAAATCCGGAGTGCTCCATGCAGGGCAAACCAAGATCAGTGGCAACGAGAGGCCACAAAGCCCCTGTCCACGTGAACAGCAGCAGTCAGGTCTACTGCTCATAGGCACTGGGGGCGAGGCAAGTTACAAGAACTGGTTGGGAACTCTGGGGAGCCCAGGGTCTTGCAAAGGCCAGCCCGGTTTGCTTTCCCCTCCCCCATGGTCTGTGGCAGGGGGAAGTGCATGGCAGCTGCCTCTGGCCATGTCCATTCCCATGGATGCCACCTGAACGGTGCTCCGCAGCAGACACTTGGTGGCCACGCCACCCCCACCCCCAATAATCACCTTGCTCATCTGAACACACCCAAAGTTAATGTTACACCAATTTCTATCAAAAACAAGTGGGATGTCTCTAGGGTAACAAGTTGGTTAGTATTATGGCATTGATCCCCAGTAGAACAACAAATTAGATGGAAGGCAGAAATAGAATGCCAACAAATATTGCTTTAGGAAAATTTATGGAGTCCTTGTTTTTTATTTAATTAAAACTGCAATCCTGACTCCATTTAAGTCAGTGGGATATACTTAGGATTGCAACTGAAATCAATGGCTCAGCTCCCATTGAGTTTAACAGGTGAGGTTCACCCCTTTGGCAGATTAGCACTAGGCAATATCAATAACACACAAGCTTCCATGGATAATAAACTGGTTGACTGAGATCCCTCAGCAAGTAATTGTCCACGGAGCATTATCACTGCATGTGGGGGTTTCTAAGGGACCCTGCGGGGATCCGCTCAGCTCCGTGCTCAATGCGATACACTGGTTTTACCCGCGATCTAGAGGAGCATAAATCTTGGCCGATGAAGCTCGCAGCTGACACAAAGGTTAGTGCAAGCCCAGCCCGCTACCCTCGCGTGCGTGCGCCCGCCCGCGCGACTCACCTGTCCCGGCTCTGGCTGCCAGCTACGGCCAGGAAAGGCCGAGTGAGGCGAGCCGAGCCCATCCTACTCTGGCTGCCTAGCGACCGGGTGTCCGGGGCGGGGCGTCTCTGCCGTCTCGGGGGCGGGACTGCTCCCTCAACGGCCTGAGCTGCTGTTCCTGGGCGCGACTGCGGGGGCGCGGAACCGGGCAGGGAGGACACTCACTGTCCGCAGCGGACGGTGATTCCCCAGCAGGTGCTTTCAGCCGTTGGTTGAGTTGGGACGATTCCTCTCAGCTCCCCGGGGAGCTGTTTCTTGCTGCCAGAGCCCCTTCTGCTCCCCACGCCGCGTAGCCTGTGCCACCTTGAGTTACTCCCTCGCCGACTTCCCTTCAGTCTGCTCAGTGCCTTATAAACGGAGTCAGTGCAGCCAACCTGTGTCCCCTGTTGTTGGGGGCCAGTTGCTACGTGTAATGCAACCGTAGCGGCAGACGCGCACAGCACACATAGGTGGGGTTGCCACTGTCCTTTTGCAGTTTGACCTGGGTGCTTTTATACGGGGGTGGGGTGTCAGTGGCCACTCAGTGGTCCAGCTGCGGAGCAGGGCTGGCCTTAGGATTTCTGGTGCCCAGGGTGAAGATAAAATGTGGAGGCCCTGGTAGCCCCTCCCCCTTTGGGGGGCAATATCTGCAGTGTCCTGAAGAGGATCATATTTGGGGCCCCACTGAGAGAAAGTGGCTCAAGGGAGCGTGCAATCCCCACAACGCCATCAGATGGGTAGTTTTCCTGGGTGGCCATGAGGGGGTAGCATCTTGTTTAAAAACAAACCCCGAGACTCCCATAGCCCAAATAGGAGTTGCAGGGTCAAATTGCAAAAGGTGGCAACCCTACACGTAGGAGATGGAGGGGCAGAACTTACCTGCAGCTGAGCCCAGGAACAGAGGTGGCAGCAGCAAGACCCTGGAGCAGCAGTGACTTCTGTGGGTTGGGGGAACCCAGTGACATCAGGAGTAGAGGTGTGGCTGGGTCCCAGGGAGTGTTCGCAGAGGGGCTCCAGGACACTTGGGGTGTTAAACAAGACAGTAGCCTACACTAGGTAGGTGTGCGCCTGCTGTTTATTAGGTGTTCACCCTCACCAGCCACGTGGCCACCACCTGCCTGGACACACAACCCCCACTCATGGCAGGG
This sequence comes from Sphenodon punctatus, assembly GCA_003113815.1. Lineage (NCBI taxonomy): Eukaryota > Metazoa > Chordata > Lepidosauria > Sphenodontia > Sphenodontidae > Sphenodon > Sphenodon punctatus. Next base: position 645,802 of record QEPC01000699.1, read on the forward strand.
CCCCAGAGCATGCGGAGCTCACCATGCAAGCAAATGTGGGCTAATATGTGCCCACATCCCATCAATTAGATTGCGTGCAGCCTCCGCCCATAAAAGTTCACCAGCACCATAGAGTCGCAGGTGAAAAGCCTAGGGTGTTCTGAGGAGTGACCACTTCCAGCCCCTCTCTTCACTCTTGCTCTTACTGGTGCACACATAACATCTGCCTTAAAAGAACACAACACCATTTCCAAACATACGTTCTCTCAGCTCTTCCTAGTTGGCAGTATGTACCTGATGCCTGCTCTCTCTCAGATGTTGCATTCTCCATAACAACTTGCAGCAGATTATCATCACTGGGGCCGTGGCTCAAACTGACAGCCAAGCAACAACCAGCTCTGCTACCACCACTGCAAAATTGTAATTGCTCTCTGCCTGCTGATCCATCCACCAACGCTGATTCACTGGACCTAGGAAAAGAACAAGGCCTTCTTTGCTCTATGGGGGAGCAAAAGGCAGGGGCGTAGCTACCATAGGGACAGGTGGGACATTTGTCCCGGGGCCCACCATGGCTGGGGGGCCCATTCCTATGGTAGCTAAGCCACCCAGCCCCGGCTGCCTGTCCCTGAGTTGTTGGTTTGTTTTTTTCAAAAACATTTTTCCCGCCCCCTTGTCTCACCCCCGCTGGCTGACAAATGGGCCCCCCTCCCCCTCGGGCCCACGCCAGCGCAACGTGCTTGCTAGGCCCCCCATTGGTCAGTTGTGAGCTGACATCACCTTGACCCGCCCCCCCATAGCCATGAATGGCTATGGGGGGGGGGGCATGTCAAGCATGCAAGCCCTCCACATGGCAGAGACCTGGAGTTACTTCCAGGTCTCTGCCATGTGGCTTGAATGTTAGGGTGCCTGGCAAGCTGGGATATGAGCTCCCACTGAGAGGCGATGGGGCCGGGGGCGAAGCTCCAGCCAGTGGCGGCAGGAAGAACAAACTTCCCCTTCCCTCTCCACCCCAACCGCTTGCACAATCTCATCTGGCCCCTCTGCTCCGACTGAGGCAGTGGGGCTGAACGCGCGATCATTGCTGCAGCTGGTGGTACATACGGGGGGGGGGCGCAGCAGGGAGTCTGCCTGCCATCCCCGCCACATCCACCCTAACAACAGTGGCTTGGCTAGAGGACCGGGTGGCGCAGGGCGGGAGGGACAGGAGCCCCCCCCTTGTCTCTGAGCCGGTGGTCGATGAAACAGGGACAGGGGAAGGCGGTAGGCAGAAGCACCACATGGCGCCCAGTCCTGTGGCTTGCTCTGCTGGCCTGGTGGGGATGGGGAGCAGGGAAGGAAGAACGTGCCCGCCTGTGTGCAAGGCGGGGCGGGGGCCGAGAGAGGGACCCGCCCAGGCTCCGAGATGGGCTAGGGCAGAAGGAAGAGGAGGGCAGCGGCGTGTGGATCCGGAGTCGGGGGGGAAGAGAGAGAGAGAG
>QEPC01000699.1:650994-669631 GCA_003113815.1 Sphenodon punctatus
CCACAGATGATTTGGGACAGGCCCATGGTTGTCATGGAGGCCATGAACTCATGCCTCGCTCCTCCAAGATCGGTGTCAGTGTGGATATTAAAGTCCCCCAGGACCACCAATCTAGGGGTCCGGAGGATCACATCTGACACCAGATCAGCAAGAGCATGTAGAGATGCCACCGGGCAGTTGGGTGCACGGTACACCAGCAGCAAAATCCTGGCCAAATCCAACACAAGATGGAGACAATCAACACCTATTGTTGCATCCTACCTGTTTGGCTGTGCCTTTGTAAGGGGCCAGAAGCGGGCAGATACGGCTCCCTCACTGCCTGCTCCTACTGCTACCATGGAAGCCATGACCACTGCAGAGCTGGCATGTGTCAACACACTGAGTGTGACTCTCATGTCATAAGCTTGAGAGCCAGTCCTTGTTTGAGGAGTCACCCAAGATTCTGGTTGAGGGCACGAAGGACCTTTGTGGCAGAGGAGAACGGTAAGTAAATGCACCTGAGTCACATTTACTTTAGGGTATAAGAATTTATTTGTTTGGCTATTGCCATATACAAAAAGTTTACAAAATAATCACAATACATACATACAACTTATTCAAACATTTTATAAAAGGAATCCCATATTAGTACATTCCCACCTCTGATTACAAAAGACCAAAAATAAGTTAAAGCAAAATAAAAATAAATAAGGGAGATCAACCCGTTTCATGGTCCTTATTTCTCAATACTGTCTAGACCAACCTGTGATACCAATTTTTTCCTCAAAAGGGAAGCTCTAAAACCAAATTTAGCAACCATCTTCGAGACACAAGTAAATTTATCTGACAAACAATAGCTTAAACATTCATCTGACTGAGGGGGGGGGGATGGGGACCTATCTCATCCCACATCTCCTGTCTGAGCATGTCATATAGGGGGCAAAAAAGGAGGTAGTGGGTCAGGTCCTCTACCTCCTCGAGTCACATTTACACAGCTTCATGATAATAAAGGCTTCCACAGGACCACTTACTATTATGGCTTGAGGTTTCTTTTTGAAAATGTAACCATGTGTTCTAGTAGGTGGGAGGGTCATATATGCAAAATTTGAAGAAGATCCATTATGGTAATCAAAAGTTATAACGATTTAAAAGTTAATTGGCAGTGTTCAAATTCGCTTCATCCCTACCTTTTTGTGCAGTTCATATCGTGCTTGCCTTTGCGAGTTGAGCCCCACAAATTCACAGTAATGTAGCCTGAGACGTCCATCGAGTGCTGTTGTGGGCTAATGGTGTTTACGTAAGCCAAAAAAGAGTTATTAATGTTTTAAAATTTAGTTATTTCAGCCAATCAGTTGGGGAAACCTGGTGACATGGCAGGGAGAGCTCTCCAAAGGTTCATTTGCAGCTTCTGCAGCAAATGGGAGCACAGCTTTAAGGCAGAGCAGTCAACACCCTGCAACCCCACCCACTGTCTGAGAGTTCATTGATTTAATCTGCAAAACAAAGGGTTTGGAGCAACAGGACATTTAGTGCAATGATGTCCTCAATGGCTCAGCTCCCATAGACTTCCATGGGAGAGGACTGCTTTCTTAGTCTCAGAATCTTTATTCTTTTGGGGGAATAAATTGCAGGTTTGAGAATATAACTCTTTCCCAGAGAGCAGTCCTGACAAGCTCCAGGAACAGGAAGCTCTGAAACAGAGTTCCTTCCGGGGTCTAATACCCAATCTTAGCTTAAAGGGGGTCTTTAAGAAAACAAAACCACAAACAAATCATTCAGCATTAGAATCACAGAGTTGGAGGCAACCATGAGGGTCACTGAGTCCAGCCCCGTTTGGTGCAAGAGTACACACACACCTCCCGCACCTTGCATGCTCTCAGAGCATATATGGAGACATACTAAGACACATTCAGTTTTTTTCAAGGCTTTGCCCAGAGTAAGGCTAAGGATATAATTAAAAGCCAGTTGTGAGACATCTATTTGCAAGTTGAATTGGCTGCCCTTCCTTTAGCTAAAACTGCTCCCTGGTATTGTAAGTTCAAATCGCAGCATTAACTTGAACGTTACTTGATCATTGTTAGTAACTTCACAATTCATAGGGTATTGACGTTTCTAAGGTTTCAGCAGATGCCCTCTGCAGTTCTAGAAGGTAGATACAGAGGGACTTCTGGCCAGAAGTTATGCTTTTGTGGCTTGGAACAAGTGGAGGATCTTCCGTATTGTTTATTTGGCTGTATAGCCATGACAGAAACACATACCAAATTACTGTCTCCTCTTTTAGCTGGGAAAACACACTGGGACACAGTGCTAAAACTTTCCTGTCTGTTGGCTAACCCTATAGATCAGGTTATGGTGAAAGTGGCTAATTTAGCGCATGCTTTTGCCATCCAAAGGCGCTCTCTTTTGGCCAAGGTGAATGCAGACATACCTTCTTAAGGAATCTGGTTCCCTTTAACATGTTTAGCTGTACTTATTTTTGTAAAACATTTTGTTTCCAGGGGTCAGGCCTGGTTGAACCTGCACTCTGCAAAGGAGCAAGACAGTTGTATATTCCCTTCACTCCCTTGGCTTTTGTGGCTCTGTCCATAACTGGTTCTCCTCCTACCTCTCTGACCGCTCCTTTAATGTGTCTCTCTCCAACTCCACCTCCTCCTCCTTCCCCCTCTCAGTTGGTGTTCCTCAAGGCTCTGTTCTTGGCCCTCTCCTCTTCTCGATCTATACCTCATCCTTAGGCAAACTCATTGCCTCCCATGGCTTCCAATACCACCTCTATGCTGATGACACTCAACTCTATCTCTCTACTCCCTCTCTCTCTCCCTCTGTTCAAGCTCGTCTCATCAACTGTCTCTCTGACATCTCTACCTGGATGTCTCAACGTCAACTCAAACTCAACATGGCTAAAACTGAACTCCTTATCTTCCCCCCTCATCCTTCCTCTCCTTCCTCACTGTCAATAACTATTGATGGAGTCACCATCCTGCCTGTCCCCCAAGCCCGTAGCCTAGGCTTCATCTTTGACTCAGCCCTTTCTTTTAAACCCTACATTGACTCTGTTGCTAAATCCTGTCGCTTCTCCCTCCATAACATTGCTAAGATTCGCCCTTTTCTCTCTGTCTCGTCTGCCAAAACTCTTGTTCATGCTCTGGTCATCTCTCGCCTCGATTACTGTAACCTCCTTCTCACTGGCCTTCCCCGGTCTCACCTTTCTCCCCTCATCTCTGTCCAAAACTCTGCTGCCAGGGTCATCTACCTCGCCAGTCGCTTCGACCATGTGCAGCCCCTCCTCTCTTCGCTTCACTGGCTTCCCCTTCCTGAACGAATCCTGCACAAGCTCCTAGTCTTCACCTATAAAGCTCTTCACAACCTTGCTCCCCCCTACCTCTCTGCACTTATCGCCCTCCATACTCCAGCCCGTGCACTTCGCTCCTCCTCTGTCCCTTCTCTCACCCTTCCACGCCTTCCCTGCTCCCCTAAGCGCCTTCGTCCCTTCTCACTTGCTGCCCCCCATGCCTGGAACTCCCTCCCTGTCCACATCCGCCTTGCCCCCTCCCTTCATACCTTCAAATCTCTCCTTAAAACTCACCTCTTTCGCTCTGCTCTGTCTGACTCTTTATCCTGCTGAGCCACTATTCCTATACCTACGATCGGTTTACCCTTATCCTTGCAACATGGACCTGCCTGCTGTCATTCTCATCGTAACCAAGCCAAGTACGTGCACTTGAGACCTCGCATCTTCATGAATGTTAGACCCCTTGTCTCTCCCTCTGTTCCCCTTCCTATGTCTCTCCCCCAGCTCCTGTCTCTCAGATTGTAAGCCCTAGGGGCAGGGACCGTGTCTATTTTATTACTTTGTAAAGTGCCATGTACACTGCTGGCGCTATATAAATGTTTGTTAATAATAATAAATAATAATATGGTTATTGGGTTACATCCGTATTATGATTGTGGTAAAGTGGGATTGTGTTGAGCAAACTATCTCCCCTATTGTTTTGGTTCTATAAGTTTTACTATTCTTCCAAGTTTTGGACAAACGAGTGTCGCATTTTTCTTTTGAGGAATATGGTTTGTCTCACCATTTTATGATGTTTTTAATCTTTTCATTAATCTTTTTGAATCACAGTTGATGATTATTGAACCAATCTTTGGCCAGCCAAATTTTGTTGCTGTGCTTGAAATTTTGATTGAAATTTTCTTTTATGTGCAGCTTGTCTGCTCTTGATTTTGTAATTTTGTTGTGGCCTATGGTCAAAACAAAATCTTTACTTACTTACTAACTAAAACAAATAAAGATTACCCATTGGAAACAATGCAAAATGAATACCAATTGGAAATAATGGAGCTCTGTGAATGCCAATAGCCCTTACTGGGCAGTAAAGCAATACAATGCAACTGCATCTCTAAAAAAAGGGAGAGTAGGGAGGGGGTGGAATCTCCCAAAAGGGCAGGTGTGTGTGTGTGTATTTGGAAGTGGAAGAGAATAAAAAATGCCAAGATAGAAAGACAGGGAGGAAGCCAAGAGTAGGTATGATGACAAGGGACTGGTTTTCAAAAACAGCAAAGAGACCACTGGGAGGAACTGAAATCATGCCCCCTAAGAGAGGACACCAGGAGCAGCTGGAATGGTGGGGGCTGGATCCAACCCCTTGTCATTCCTCATCTCCAAATCTGTGCATGTGTGTTTGTGTGACAGAGTCTGTATGTGTGGGCGTGTGTGTGTGAGAGTGTGTCTGTATGAGTGTGTGTCTGAGGGGGTCGCTCCCAGGCTCTCCCCCTCCCCAGTACCCTCTCCCCCAGTACCCCCACATCCCCCTTCAGCAGTGAAGGGACAGGAGGAGAGAGGGGATGGGGGAAGGAACTACGGCAACCCTCCCTGCCTAGTTGCTCTGCTGCTTGCTTGCTCACTGCCAGTGTGCTCCAGGCTGCAGTGGGATGTAGGGAGTGGGGCGGGGGGGGGGAAGAACTACTGCCCCCCCCCCGCCTGCTCTGCCACATGCTCGTGGCCAGTGTGCCTGCCCAGAGCGGCAACCACTGTTAGATTCCTGACTGAAAACATGTTGGCGGCACAGGACTGGCCAGGGCACCGGAAGAGGCCTGGCAGAGGAAGAGGAGGAGCAGAACCGGCAGCATCACGGTGCGTGTGGGGAGGGGTGGGAATGAGTGTGTGTGTATGTGTGGGGAGGGGGAGAGTGGGTGAATGTGTGGCAGGGACGGGGACCCCTCTTTTTATACTGTGATGGGAGAGGGAGAGCAAGGGCAACGATAGAGGCTTGTCGTTGCTCACTCTCATAGCCTCTGGTTCCTGCACAGGTGGAAGACAGCCCTTCAGGATAGGATTGTGGCCACAAGATTCCTGGGGAATCAGACCCCTAGCATAATTAGGCACAGTGCCCAGAGGAGAAGCCCACACAGTTCCTGCTCTCACTTCACACGTGTAACCACACTCAAAGGGGAAGGGAAAGATGGACCAGCATGTCACAGAGTGGGGAGAACAGGGAGGGGGACCCTGGGCATGTGGGAGTAGAAGTAGGGTGCAAGCTCACTAACCACAAGGGGAGAGATGCCCAGGAGGGAAAAAGAGAACTCCCTAACAGCCAACACCCACACCCTTGCACCACAAATCCCACTAAACAGTCACATGCCCACTCACTCCAGGGAGAAGGGAAGGGGAAAGAGGGGATACTAGAAGCAATAACCTAGGATAAATAACCTCACAATAACACCAAAAGATTCAGCGATACTTAGCTTTCTCACACACAGGGAGCCAGCCTCTCAGCAACTGGTTACCAGCAAAGAAGAAATGCTATGCTCTGTATTTAAGCGCTAAGCCCCACCCCTTTGGGCATGTTTCTCCTGGAGCCACGCTGAGTGTTGGAGTTGTCCAGGCAACACCCCAACGCTCTCTGAAGATGAGCCTGCTTGCGCTGGTGACAGTGCAGAGGGAGCTGTATTTCCAACTCTGGTTGCTCTGATGACCAGCTGCCTTGTTGGCAGTGCCGTGGTCGCTCTTCCCACTTCCGGTTCTGCCAGGAAGCTCCCTTGCCCTGCTGACAGCCCTGCAGTCACTTCTTGTACCTCCAGGCTCATGGAATTCCTCACGTCTTGCAAGGTTTGTGGACTTTGGGGAGCTTGTATGCTTCCAGGCTTTCTGGGGTGCCGAAAATGCCTGCGAAGCCTGACGTATACATATGGCCTCCTTTGCACAGCGGTGCTAGCCAGGTAAGTAGAGGGAAAGATCCTTGCCTCTCTGCCCTGCTAGCACTGCAGTGCAAAGGAGCTTTGCCTGTGCACTGCTACCCTGGAGGGTTCTCTGCCAGGGGAGCTGGGGTACAGATTCCCTACACACACACCCCCAGTAACCCCCCTAAAAAGCTAGGAAATTTCCTAAAATAAAAAACCTAACTGTTTTAAAAAAACTTTAAAGGCAGGATCATTTCTAAAAAAAACTTACGTTCCAAAAAAATCTTACAAAATCTTACAAAATCTGGCTCCTCACAGGCTGTTGTTACACGGCTCCACTGAGTGGGGGATCCGTGGGCACGCTGGTGTGTGGGTGGGGCGTGCACTCGGCTGCACACGCATCCCCACTCCCCCCCTGCTCATCCGCACCCACAGAGCAACCTCCTTTTTCCCCGGTTGCTCCATGCATGGGGATGAGTGGGGGTGTGTGTGTGTGAGTGAGGATGCATGTTAGGCAGGTGCGCACATGCACCTCCGCTTACCATGGGTGCGCATGCCATGCCGTTCACACAGGGCTCCCCCACCCATGAACACACAGCGTGGGGGTGGGGCTTGGTGGCAGCAGCCTGAGTGTCAGCCGCCGCAGCCGCTGCCAGGCGCGGCGGCCCCCCCCCTCGGAAACCAGGACACCCGCCCCCCTTACCCGAAGGTTCAGCCCGCCGCCTCCGTTCCTGACGCCCCCAGCCGGGGGCCCTAATGGCGGCGAGGGCACCGGGGAAAGCCCCGGTCCCGTGAGAGACGCTGAGGAGCCCCGCCCCCCGTTGCGGCGCTCCGCGCGCCTCCAGGCACGCACGGGGGGCGGAGCCAACACTACAAAAGCCGGCACTGTCAGAGTCACAGTGCCGGTGAACAGAGCTGCAGGCCCTGGAGAGACTGGCCCCCTGAGCTAAGTGCAAGAGTGTTTATCTGCCTGTGCCTAGAGTCTTGTGTGTTGTTCCCCTAACCTGCTCCCCTCCCCCTGTGTATATCTGTGTGTGTCTCTGTCTGTCCTAGAATAGCTGCGTGTGAGTGAGTCCCTTACCCCCTGACCTAGAGTGCAAGGAGAGTGGTCGGGAGCCTGCGGGCTCACCCGGTTGGGTTTCCCCTCCCCTCTATCCTGGGTCCATCTTTCCCTTCCTTGGATACGAGAGTGAGTCCCGTGAACCCTGCCTGTGAACCCGGGACCCCCTCCCCTGTGGCCCTGGCACATTCCTCACGTACCCCCCTCATCCTTACCTGGTCGAGTGTAAGTCGAGAGCCTGCGAACCCCTCCTTACCCCCCAGCTCTGCGCCCTATGATGATAGGGGTCGATGTTCAGAGTGCGTAAGCACACGAACAGACCCAAATACTATCCTGACGGGCTTCCTTTCTACCGCACCTCGTAAGCAGAGCCTCCCCGTGTGCACGTGGCGTGAGTGGGTGGCGCTTCTCCCTTCTAGACCCCCTCCCACTGACACTGAGAAGGGTCTAGGGGCACAAAATTCCTAAGTCCAGCCCTGCTTATGGGATGAACTTCTTACTGTTGGGAGCTGGGAGTGAACAACGGGGACTGGATTGCCCATTGTGACTGTTGGTTCTTCTCCCATGCAATCGAGATTGGCCACTGTCAGAGGACAGGATGCAGCTTGATGGACCATTGTTCTGACTCATTATGGCACCACTTATGTTTTTATGTTCTTATGTTTTGATATAGGTAAAGGGAAAGTAGTAAAAGCATTAAGAGATGGCCATTCCCTCTCATTGCTAGGTGACCCCGCTGCAGAGTTACCTGCTATCATTTGGCAGGCATCACAGTTCATGACAGCTTGTTTTGGCCAGGCTAAATGCAAGTCTACTACTGAGACTCATTTAAGGGTGTGGGCATCTAAAATGGGAAGAAGTTATTCTCAAATGCCTAAGCTTTGTTCATTGCCACTGACAGATGAATCCTTCCAAGAAAATATGAAACGTGCCCATTTCCAAACCTATATGTGGAAAAGTGCTCTCAAACCTAATCGCCCTGCAGTGGACCCATCACAGTATGGTTATTATAAAGATGTGGTTTCCAAATGCCTACTGCCCATAACTGTACCTGATAAAGCCTCCAGGGAGACGTTGGGGACGGTGCTGGCGAGGGTGGTTAATGCGTCCCTGCAGCAGGGGAGGCTGTCGCCTAGCCTCAAGGTGGCTGTGGTGTGCCCCCTGGTTTCTTCAGCATCGTTGGACGTGGACACACCTGTCTCTAACCTTCCCTTCCCTGGGCGATCCAGCTCTAGGCGCATCTAGATAGCACTGGTTTCCTGGACCCTTTTCAATCTGGGTTCCTCCCCGGCTATGGTACCGAGACAGCGCTGGTGGCCTTGGTTGACGATCTCCGCCGGGAGAAGGATGCAGGATGTTCAACATTTCTCATCCTGCTAGATCTCTTGGCCACTTTTGATACCGTGGACCATGGGTTGCTGGCGAGATGGCTGCATGACCTAGGGGGCCTAGATGGGACTGTTCTTGAATGGTTCTGCTCATTCCTCTCGGGGAGAAGCCAGCGGGTAGTGTTGGGAGCTGAAACATCTTGCCCCCGAGCTTTATCCTGCGGCATTCCGCAGGGTTCTAGTCTGTCTCCATTGTTATTTAATGTCTATATGAAGCCCTTGGGGGAGGTTGTGAGAGGGTTCGGGGTGCGATGTCACCAATATGCTGATGATACTCAGCTGTACCTCTCTTTTTCAGCTGACCCAGACCTGCTGTCTCGTTGCTATCCCAGTGTCTGGAGGCCGTGGCGGAATGGATGTGGCAGAGCAGACTGAAGCTCAACCCCGATAAGATGGAGGTGATGTTGGTGGGGAGAGCAAGGCAGGTGTCGGCCCCCTTTATTGGGAGGGTTTGCCCTCCTATAGCCCAGCAGGTTCGGAGTCTGGGGGTGATATTGGATGCAGATCTCCGCCTGGAGCAGCAGGTAGAGGTAGTGGCGAATGCTGCTTTCCGCAAGTTATATCTGGTGCGGAGGCTGCAGTCGTATGTCTCCAGCCCGGACCTGGCCTCCCTCATCCATGCCTTCGTCACCTCGAGGCTAGACTACTGTAATGCGCTCTACGTGGGGCTGCCCCTGTTCCTGGTTTGGAGGCTGCAGCTAGTGCAGAATGCGGTGGCCCAGCTCCTGTTGGGGACGGGTCGTTGGGAGCACATAATACCTGTGCTCCGGACTCTGCACTGGTTGCCAATAGCATGCCGAGGCAGGTTCAAGGTATTGGTATTGATTTATAAGGCCCTTCACGGTCTGGGCCCCTCGTACCTCAGGGACTGCCTCGCCCTCCGCGCCCCAGAGCGGCTCCTTCGGTCTGCCGGGGGTGTCTTCTTGGAGGTTCCGTGTCAAGCGGGGGGCCACAATGAAGAGGGCATTCAGTGGCTGGGCCGTGCCTTTGGAATTCCCTCCTGGAGGAAGCTCGTCTGGCCCCAAGCCTCTTAACATTTAGGCGAATGTGCAAGACCTGGCTGTTCACCTAGGCCTTTGGGGAGGAGGGGAGGGTGAGTTAGGGGTTTTTATCTCCCTCCACCCTTATTTATTTTATTGTTTTACTGTTCCCTAGCCGTGTTTTAATTTTTTTGGTTTTATGAGTGTTTTATAATGTTTTTATGATGGTATTTTATATTTTCAGCTTGTTAGCCGCCCCGAGCTGGTTCCAGGAGGGGCAGGATACAAATTGTTAAAATAAAGAATAAATAAATAAAATGTCAGGGCCGGCCCCAGGCATGTGCCACATGTGCGGCCGCACATGGCCCCGCGGACAGCTGGGGCCCCGCACTTGCCTGGCTGGGCAGCAGGCTGCAGCCAGCTTCTCCCCCAGAAAGTGATTCTTCCTCCCCTCCCTGGCTCCAGACCCCATCCCTCACCCCTCTGCCTTCTAGTAGTGCTGCAGCAGCGGCAGCAGGGACACTGGATTGGGCTGGGAGATAAGGCTGTTTACAAACAGCTCCTCCCCATGTGCTGATCAGAAGGTTGCTAACTTGTAAAGAAGGTTCTTCGAGATGGCTCCCAACATTCTCACAACTGGGTTGTGCGCGTTCACCCTTTTCAAATAATAGACCACATGATGGTCTCGAGCTCCTCTGGTATAAAAAGAACCCTCCCCTTCGGGATGACAGTTCCTTTCAACCCTTTCTAGAAATATAAGAAAAGAATTCCATGTGGGGCTGGAAGGGTGGGTGTTGTGAGAATGTTGGGAGCCATCTCAAAGAACCTTGTTTGCAAGGTAGCAACCTTCTGTTCTTCTTCGAATGGCTCCTCACATGATATTTTTACATGGCTCCGCCGGGTAGGGAATTTGTGGGCGCACCAGTGCATGGATAGGGCATGCACACAGCTGCACACACATCCCCACTCACCCACCACTCATCCACACCCACTTAGTAACCACCATTTTCCCCGGTTGCTCCGTGCGTGGGAATGAGTGGGGGGGGGAGTGAGTGGGGATGCGTGTTAGCGAGCACGCACGCACCCCCACTCACCATGGACACGTGCACCACGTCATTCACATGGGGTTCCCCCACCCATGAACACACAGAAATCTGCGTGTTTACAGCTGGGAGGAGAGATCCATGTAAAAAGGGCCACATTCTCACAACTGTTTTACTTATACTATCTTAGGTAGGAATTTAGGATGTAAAGCAATATCTATTCTGTCTTGGAAAATAAATCTGCAAATATGGTTCTGAGATTATTATGGCTGCTATTTCACTAACTCTTCTTAATGAAGTTATTGCTAACAGGAATACTGTCTTTAAACCCGCACCCCATAACCAGTTCATTTGCACCCCCATATAATCAATTCACGCTGCCCCGTGGGCACAAATTAAATGGTTATGGGTGGGGGCAGCGTGAATAGATTATATGGGGGCAGGGGCAGAAATGAACTGGTTATGGGGTGGGGGCAGCATGAACTGATTATGGGGGCACAACTGAACTGGTTATATGTCTCTTTTCATGGCATAATGCGCTTAATAAGCTAGCTGCATTTTGGGTGTCTTGTGTGTGTGATAGCAGCACCTCTGGACTGGTCACACCGCATGCGTGCACAAGGCACAGGCGGCACTGGCAGCAAGAAGCAACAGGCCCTGGAGGCCAGACTGGCTAAGCTCACCCACTGGCCCCTCCTCCAGTAAGGCAGTGGATGCAGTCAATCTCTCTGTGCCTGCCTCACTGCCTGCCCGCCTGCCCCTGCAGTGGAACCACTCCTGGGAAGTGGTGGTAGACACTCGGCTGGGGAGGGGGGGAAGCATTAGGAGGCCATGCTTCTCCATGGTTGCTCGGAGAGGTGGAGAATGGAAATCCTTCCTGTCGAGAGGAAGTAAGTTTTATGTACATGTATACATTTGCATAATTAGGTGGTGCCTAATTATGCAAATTAGGCCCCACACCAAGACTTCGCACATGGCCTCACAAACCCTGGGGCCGGCCCTGAATAATGTACCACTAGCACCTCTAGAAATGTTGAGGATGGTCAAGTGCTCATGAGAAAGTGACACACCCTGCCGAACTAACAGACGTGGCTGCAGTTCTCCAATGTTACCATGTACGATGTTCTGCTCATGCCATTCTATTGGCTGCTGAAATAAGCTCACGCATACAGCTCCAGCACATGATGAAGACAATGAAAACCCTGACAGTCTCATGCCAGATTCATGTATAAGATCAGAAACAAATTGAGCTTAGGAGGATTAAAACACAAACTGACATTTGGACAGCAGTATTGCTATTTTTGCTTAAGGTAGTTTTATTTGCCTAACTGCATTTGAACGTCCTTATTGATTTCTTGGTCATCTATCCCAAATAAAACACATTCTATAATAGCTCTAACCAGTTAAACGATGGTAAAAAAAAATTGTGTATCACTTATTTTGAATTATAGGGGTTGTAAACACCACTTGGACCTGTAGAAGGTTTTTATTTTATTTATATTTATTTATTTTACAAATTTATACCCCGCCCCTCCTGCAACGCAGCTCGGGTACCCAGGTTTGGGGTATTAAGACTACGGTACTATTTTTGAGGTCATAATGTAAGTTATAATAAAATATTCAGAGTTATCAAATCAGAATCCTGTGGGTAGCTATAAATATGAGGGGGTAAATATGAAAATGTAGCGGGTTATATCTTAAATTGCCCAAGGGTGACAAAATCTCATTCTTCTGTTCTGTAAAATACATCCCCATGCCATGTATAAGCAGCAGGGGGGAACAACGTAATACCGTAATTTGGGGTTTGATTCTGCCAGACATAGATTGGCTTGTCACCTCAGCTTGGCATGAACTACCCCTGCCTCTTGGCCTCTTTCTGCATGCTTGCCTGGAATTTGTGTAGTGTTTCTCCACACATTCATAGCAAATGGATCCTTCCTGTGGCTCCAGAGGACACAACAAGAGTGATCATTCCATTAATGATCTGGAAAAGGGGGTTAAGAGTGAGGTGATCAGATTTGCAGAGGACATCAAGTTATTCAAGGTAGTTAAAACATGAGCAGACCGTGAGGAACTGCAACAGGATCTTACGACACTGGGTGCCTGGACATCTAAATGGCAGATGAGATTTAATGTGAACAAGTGCAAAGTGATGCACATAGGGAAAAATAATCCATACTGTGTGTATACAAAGCTGGGTACTAAGCTAGGAGTTACCACTCAGGAAAAGGATCTGGGAGGATTGTGGACTCAGTATGGCATTACTTATGTCCTTAAGTCTCCGGGGGGTGGGGAGCACAGTATGAGTTCCATTCCCTGCTGTTCACTTCTAGCTTTCCAGTAGAGTCAGAGGGTCATCCCCAACCAACTTGACTAGTAACCATGTGTAACAGGTATGCTGGGCCCTGGGGGTAAGTACTTTCAGGATGCAGGACCCCATGCCCCATACAGGATCCTCACTCTCAGCATGCTCCTTATTTACCATGCTCAGTCCTCTTATAACTTCATGAATACGACATGCATCTCCAGATAATAGGGCCTCCCACTCAATCCCTCGTGGCACCACCTTGTGAGGCAGAGCCCTCCTTCCCATCCTGTCCTGTCTCCTCCCATCCACCCAACAGTTCCCTCAAGTGAGCTCTCTGGCTCCTTCTCAGACTTAGGGCGGGCTCAGCAATGCCCAACCAACCCCATTCAGGAACGCAGGCAGCCTATGGAGGCTTGCCGGTGTGTAATAGCTTCAGGCACTGGCTTCTACCTGAGATTGCACCTGCCGCTTTCCTCAGCACCTACTAGGGCACAGTTCCTCTGTAGTATGAATGCCTGTGCCCCTCAAGCCTGCACTAGTCTGTAAAGAGCCAGGCTCTGCCCACCAGCCTGTCTCTGTTACACCGTGGGTATTCCAAAGACCCGTCCTCCATAACCTGTCATGCTACTGGCGTTCACAGCAATAGGTTCCATAGATTGTCTGCCATGTGAAAAAGGACAAACAGCTCAAGCATTTAAAGTCTCTTCAAGGTGACTGTTGTGAATGGGAGGGGATGGCTACTAAAACTTTGAGATGGGAGGGGCCACAAGAAACCCAGATGAGCTGACATTAAACCCACCCACCCAACCATGTGACACTGCATTTCAGTTATCGGTATTAAGCATACCAGTGACATCTGACTTGTGGAAACAATATAATTTCACATGGCAAGTCAGCAACCTGTAGACCAGGGATAGGAAACTTCGGGCCCAGGGGCCAAATGCAACTCGCAACTAATTTTTATTTGGCCCTTTTTCAGTTCCTGGATTTGACCCCTGGGTACTGTTCCTACCCCCAAGCCCTGACAGACTAGCTCAGAGTCAGGGACCAGAGATGTGGGCATGTACACAAGGACGGGGCAGATCCATCATCTAGACCCTCCACTTCCTGGGCACTCCCCTTAAGTACTCTGTTCCAAATTTCTCTGCAGCCCCTGGAGCTTGTATTAATTTTCAAAGTGGCCTCGGAGGGGGAGGTTCTTCACCCCTGCTGTAGGCAGATAACTGCACTGGGGAACATTCGATACTAGCAAATCTTCCCTGCCACAGCTCCACCTGCCTTCATCTGATCTGGCTCTAAGCACCAGTGTTCACAACTCTTCTTTTCCTAAGGTAAACAGACACCCTTTTGTTGCTGTGACTTAGGATGTTTTTACACAAGGCTTGCTTCTCGTGTATTTCTAGTCTGGGAGAAACAAAGGGGGGTTTAGATGTTCCTCCCCACTATCAGAATTGAGCTGGGTGCCATTGAAAACAGCAGGTGCTGCGAACTAGCACAGGCTCAGAGATGAGGACTTTAAAAAACTTCCATATGGGAGTTTTACAAGTCTGCATCTCCAAACCTGCACTAGTTTGTGACGCCCGCTGTTTCCAATGACACCCAGCTCACTTCCGGTAGTGGGGAAGAACGTCTAACACCCTCACCTCACCACAAATTTGTTTCTCCCGGATCTTAGAAATACACGAGAAACAAGCCTTGTGTAAAAATGCTCTCAGTAACTCGGCCTGCAGTCCTTAATAAGGCATTCTTTCATTCTCTCGTGTCAGTGAGAGGTCTCAATAAGTCAAGTCTCTGTTCTCAGTAGCACCCCCTAAATCCAGAACCTTTGGATTTACTCCAAATCTAGACTGGTGTAACTGACAGAAGTGTAGCTCTCATCTTGTGTTATCAAACCTAGATCTAGAATATAAATTGCTTTAGTATCAGGTGCTTCCAGTGAGGATCCAGCCTGTACAGTGAACCGTGAAATCAGTGATTGGCAAAGGTTTCCAAACATCCCCAGGATTTCTGTAATCCAGCTTTGAATGAGGTAGGTGAACATGTATACGCGTACCTGTGCGGAGGAGGAGTGTGGGGCGGGGAGGTAGGATTACAGCTGAAACAAGGGAGCTTTATCTGAGTCACTCTGTGCTAAGCAGACAGTGACACTCTCCAGAATGTTGAGAGGTTTTAGAGACAGAAGTGATATAATGATTCAGAACTCTTAGCGTCTTGCACAGCCAGGACAGGCCTAGGAGTCCAACCAGCAATTCCTGCACTGAACCTAGACCTCCTGGCTGAGCTAGAGCAGGGCTTATATTGGCTACTCTGAGCAGAACAAAACAAAGGTGGGAAATAGAAGTACAGAAACAGAAACATTTGAGATATGGGGGTGTTTTTAAACAAGCAAGATCGGGGGGGGGGGGGCGTGCACATTGAATGACAAACTTCAGAGCAGCCACTCAGGTAGAGTGCATGGGGAGGGATTCCAACAGGCAGTTACCGCAGCAGTCACCTCACCACCCCCACCACGGGGGAGGGGGGAAACACACTGGGCTGGCCTCTGAAATTGACATGCTGTGGCAGTTCCTGTGACTTGCAACGGTTCGTGTCACCCGCCTACAGTGCCTATGAGTGGTGGGCCTGTCTGCTGGCATGGGTGGCCACTCTGGTTTATTTATTTATTTTTATCCCGCCCCTCCTGAAAACAGTTCGGGGTGGCTAACAATTTTAAAACACAAAGATACATTCATATAAAATTTTTAAAACAATCCTAATAATATTAAAACAGGGTTAGGCACAAAAAACAATAAATAAGGGTAGGGGGAGATTAAAACCCCCTAACCCACCCACCCCCTCCCCAAAGGTCTGGCGAACAGCCAGGTTTTACAAACTCGCCGGAATGTTAAGAGGCTTGGGGCCAAGCGAGCTTCCTCCGGGGGGCGGGGGGGGGAGTTCCAAAGGCGCGGCTCGGCCACCGAGAATGCCCTCTCCATTGTGGCCCCCCGCTTAACATGGGGGACCTCCAAGAAGGCACCCCCGGCAGACCGAAGGAGTCGCTCTAGGGCACGGAGGGCGAGGCAGTCCCTGAGGTACGAGGGGCCAACACCGTGAAGGGCCTTATAGATCAATACCTTGAACCCGGTTCGGCACGCTATTAGCAACCACTGCAGAGTCCGGAGCACAGGTGTTATATGGTCCCGGCGACCCGTCCCCAACAGGAGCTGGGCCGCCGCATTCTGCACTAGCTGCAGCCTCCGAACCAGGAACAAGGGCAGCCCCACTGTTAGCTCCGCTACCTGCCGGCAGTGGTGGCCGCCTCACCCCTCCATGCCACAACTCCTAACCGCTCCGCAGCCTGGGGAAGTGTCCCAGCTGACCCCACAGCACGACGCTCCCCAGGCACTGTCTCCCGGGGCAACCAGCGCGGCCACGGAGCGTATGACCACGCCCCCAACGCACACACACAGCGCGGGAATTTCCCCGCCCCTGCGGTGACGCTCTGAACATTGGTGGGCACACACAGGGGCGGGGTCTTCAGCATAAAGACCCAGCGCCCACAGCAGTCCGGCGCTGGTGATCACAGAGACTGACCCCTGAGAGTGGAGTTTTGCAACATATCCTAAGTAGCTGCGTGTGTGCAAGTACCCCAACGGATTGCTGTGTGGATTCAAGCCCCTTGCAATTGGACCTTCCCCCCTACACGTTCCTAGAGTGATAGACGAACGCCTGTGCGAGTGAACGGTGAGTGTGGGTGTGAGGGGTTCTCCCTCTCCTGTCGGTCCCTACCCTTCCCTCACACTATCGTAGTTCCCTGGGTTCCCTTATTCTCTGAGTGAGTGGAGTGGGTGCAAGATTGGGGCAAGGCTCTTGGCTTCCCTGTGTCACTCGTGCCCTATGATGATAGGGGCCTGAGATCTTGTAGGTCTCGGAGGCCACCACACTATCCTGACGGGCACTTATTCCCCAGCCTACACGTTCCAGGCCAGGGTTAAGCCTTGAGTCGTGTGCACGTGACCCCTGAGAGCGTGAGAGACCCCCTTCCCGGTGACACCCACGTAGAGCGCATTGCAGTAGTCCAGCCTCAAGGTGACAAAGGCATGGACGAAGGAGGCCAGGTCCGCACCAGATATAACTGGCAGAAGGCAGCCTTCGCCACCACCTCCACCTGTCGATCCAGGCGGAGATCTGTGTCCAATACCACCCCCAGACTCCGAATCTGCTGAGCTATAGGAGGGCGAACCCCCCCAATAAGGGGGGCCGACACCTCCCTCGCTCTCCCCACCACCATCACCTCCGTCTTATCGGGGTTGAGCTTCAGTCTGCTCTGCCACATCCATTCCGCCACGGCCTCCAGACACTGGGATAGCAACGAGACGGCAGGGTCTGGGTCAGCTGAAAAAGAGAGGTACAGCTGAGTATTGTCAGCATATTGGTGACATCGCGCCCCGAACCCTCTCACAACCTCCCCCAAGGGCTGCATATAGACATTACCCACACAGCAGTCCCTCGCAGAGACATTTGCCCCCCAAGCTTGCATCCTGGATGCTGTACTGCAGTCTGAACAGGGAGAAACCATCGTCTTTGAGAGTCCCATATAATTTCTACTGCATCTTCTGTGCTTGTAGGAATTATTAACCAATAATCTATTTTCTGAACAAAAAAATCCTAGTTATATTTTTGTTCCAAACCCTCTTTGCATACACACAGAAATGTACAGACCTACCACACATGCCAAAATTCCCTCCCATTCCCCCATTCAGTTGAGCCTCTGTTGGCAGGACATGCCAGCATCGAGTACTCAAGGGGCAGGCAACATAGGCTAGGCCTAGGGCGGCAGATGTTAGGGGGGAGCAGGCATCTGTTCTCAGCCCATGCCCGCCCACTCACGTCACCCACTTCCCCAGCCACCACAACCACACTGCCTCACCCATCCCCCCCCCACAGTCTGGAGAGGGGGATCCCCCCCCCCTCCATCCCAAACTGTAGATGCCCTGTTCCGCCCCCGCAAATGCACTCTGCAGTGGTGATGAGCATGGAGGAAGAGACTCTGCTTCTGTGCTGGCTAAATTCCTAAGTCCGGCTCTGCTTGAAGTGTTGCTAAACTATAAAATGGCAAATCACTATGGGGTGAAAACAGACATAACACTAATTCCACTTTAACACTGCGTTAACATTTCTTATGCCTGTTGCAGGGCTGTATGCAGCCCTGCAAGATGCACAAGAAACGTGAAAGCAGTGTTAAAGCAGAGGGTGATTTCAGACGTGACGCGGTGAGATTCACCACAGTGAATCCCACCCCGGTGTCAAGTGCTTCACCGCGGGCCACGGTGAGCCACGCGGTCCCAACAGACGTGACAGGGGTGGCACCACCACCCGGGGCCAAACGGAGTGAACCCAGGCCGGGGGAACCCTACAAATGTGACGTGGTGGTGAGAACTGCAGTGGGAACCCCACAAGGCACTGGAGTTGCTCGCAAATGGCAGCTGCACGGAAGGCACGCGCACTTCAAAAGGAGAAGTGCACACACACAAATGATGCAGCACACCCACACAACAAAGGGGAGCTGAGCAGGGGGACGGAGGGAGGCACACACCAGGGGGGAACAGGGAACCCCATGGCCGGTTGGTTGCACAGGAGGTGGGGGGGGTGACGAGGGGCCGGCACAGCCAGCCCAGCAGGAGGGGGAGGGGTCAGGAGCCCAGCAGGCAAGGGGAAGGGGG
>QEPC01000699.1:669731-741987 GCA_003113815.1 Sphenodon punctatus
CAGTCTGGAGAGGGGGATCCCCCCCCCCTCCATCCCAAACTGTAGATGCCCTGTTCCGCCCCCGCAAATGCACTCTGCAGTGGTGATGAGCATGGAGGAAGAGACTCTGCTTCTGTGCTGGCTAAATTCCTAAGTCCGGCTCTGCTTGAAGTGTTGCTAAACTATAAAATGGCAAATCACTATGGGGTGAAAACAGACATAACACTAATTCCACTTTAACACTGCGTTAACATTTCTTATGCCTGTTGCAGGGCTGTATGCAGCCCTGCAAGATGCACAAGAAACGTGAAAGCAGTGTTAAAGCAGAGGGTGATTTCAGACGTGACGCGGTGAGATTCACCACAGTGAATCCCACCCCGGTGTCAAGTGCTTCACCGCGGGCCACGGTGAGCCACGCGGTCCCAACAGACGTGACAGGGGTGGCACCACCACCCGGGGCCAAACGGAGTGAACCCAGGCCGGGGGAACCCTACAAATGTGACGTGGTGGTGAGAACTGCAGCGGGAGCCCCACAAGGCACGGGGGTTGTGTGGACGCAAACATGGCAGCCGGAGGGCAAACGAAGCCACAGACAGCGGAGGGCCCCACCCAGGGAAGGGAAATATGAAGGGAGGGGGTGGAGGGAGCTGCAGCGCGAGCAAACAGTGGCCGCACGGAAGGCACGCGCACTTCAAAACGAGAAGCGCACACACACATGAAGCAGCACACCCACACAACACAGGGGAGCCGAGCAGGGGGACAGAGGGAGGCACACACCGGGGGGGACAGGGAACCCCACGGCTGGTCGGATACACGGGAGGTGGGGGGGGGGTGAGGGGCCAGCACGGCCAGCCCAGCAGGAGGGAGAGGGGGCAGGAGCCCAGCGGGCAAGAGGAACCCAGCAGCCCAAGGACACAGGAGGCAACACAAGGCACGGTGAAACACAACAGGCATTTATTGAGGGCACAAGAGGCAACGGCCCGGCAGAGAGGCATACAGCTCGGGAGCGCGAGGATAAACAGCGCGGGAGAAGGAGCAGCAGCAAGGGGGGCACGGAGTCCAATCCGGGAGTGGGGGAACCAACACAACGTCCTGCCACAGAACAAGCATCCGGAGGAGAAGCATGCCCAGTGCGCGAGGGAAAGCACCGGACAAAGGCACAGACACACACACACCCGCCCGCACGGGGGAGGAAGGGCAAGGGGGCCACCTAGACACACACCCCAAGGCAAACAGGGGGCTGGTGGAAGGCTGGTCCATGGTCAAGGGCCACCAAGGCGAGGGAGCGGCCCCAGCCCCAAGGAACAGGGGCCTCCAGGCTAGGTGCAGGAGAGCGGGGCGTAAGGGTGGGGGAGGCAGCTCACGGAGATGGAGGGCTGTCAGTGACATGTCAGCTGAAGGCCACCCGGAGGGTTTCGGGGCGACGCTCGCAGGTCTCAGGCGAGAGGGTGACAGGTGGGCGGAGGTGGGTCACAGGTGGTCCAGCAGTCCCAAGGCGGCTGAAGGCAGTGGCGATAGCACCCAGGCCACAGGCAGAAGGAAGGCACTGGAGGCGGCACCGGATGCCAGATGAGGCCGGCACGCCCTAGATCCAGCTGCTGGGGCTACCATCAGATGGAGGGGGTGGTGACGACAGCAGGTGCACATATCGGAGCCACTGCCACAGACCCTGGCAGAAGCCACGGGCAGCCATGTGGAAGCCGATTAGGTAGAAGGCCTCGAAGGGATCCGCACAGCTCATCCCGAGTTGCACATCAGAGTGGCCGCACACCTCAGACAGGGCCGCCAGCTCAGGTCCAGGGGGCGGGGGGGCATGCCATAATCAGCCGCAGGAGGCCAGGGCAGGTGGGGCAGCTCCAGCGAACAGTAGTAGGCAGCCCCACGGGAGTGTGGATACCCACGGGCACCCTGCACGCTGATGAAGTTGGACACGGACACGGCAGGGCCACCCTCACTCAGGCAGGTCGCATATCCCTGGAAGGTACACACACACAGGGCGGAGGCTGTCTCGGCAGGACTCCATGCCGCAAGGCCCCCCAGAGTGGATGGTAGGTGCCCCTTAGGGAAGGGGGTGAGCCCCAGCTCCTCACAGTGCACGCAGCAGTCGCCAGCGGTCACGACATAGCCAAAGCGCAGCATACCAAAGCTCGGCAACGATAGGCAACTGGCCGGGTGGGCAAGGAGCGCAGGCAGTGCTGAACGATGGGCGAACGCCACAGGTCGCAAAGGGCCATGCTCTCATGGGTGGTCCAGGCACGGACAGAGCCCCCGGAGCCACCGAGCGGGACCTCGGGCTAAGATGCAGCTGCCATGGTACAGCTTCTGGAGGGTCTGAGCTGCAGCGGCCATGGGGGCAGCATGGGATGCGGGGCAGACGGGCTGCACAGGCAGACGGGCTGCGAAGGCTGACAGATAACGGCAGGACGGGAACAATCGGGCCGCTGTGGACTGAGGCGAAGGGAGTGGGCAGCGCACAGCTGCCGGCATTCAAGGCCGGACAGCCCCACGCATACACACCTGTTAGACGGATAGGAACATTAGCAAGAGCACGCGCAGGGAGACACAGCGGCCCGGGGACTGAAGCCCCGGGCCCAGTGGTGGGGGGGGAGGAAGGCAGGACAGGGTACCCCCAATGCGGCACCACAGCTGCTACCAGGGGAGCGCAGCGGCACCCCGGTGTACCCTCGCCACCGGCAGACCCCCCCCATGCAGGGGGCTGAGCTCCTGGGCCGCTAGCCCTTCCGACATAGGTTGTGCGGCCACCGGTACGCACTCAATGGCCCCGGGGGGGAGGCATACATATATGCGGCACAGGTGCCTGGTCAGGGGCGGTAGCGAACATGTGTTTCCCTACTGCTGCCTGCCCTTTAAATCTCCCTCCATGTTCCGCTTGTTGGTGGTTGCCTAGCAGCAACGCTGCATGCCGTCACCATGGCCTTGGTCCTTTCTTTCCACCATGTCCGGGGGTTTCCGTTCAGAAGCTACTTTTCATTCACCCCTGCCGTGGCGAGCATTCACACTTCTGGACCTCCACCCGCCTCGACCTCACGAAGTGTGGTTATGGTCACCCCGGCCCGCGTTTGACTGTGGTGAACATCTGGATGCAGACCAACAGACATACACTGCGCTTTCACACACACACACACCCACCCACACCCCATTTGACTGCGGTTGACTGTGGTGAGTGCCTAAAACGTAACGTCTGAAATCACCCAAAGTTAGTGATCTCTGTTTTTACCCATGGCCTCTGACAGTGGGGATGACACTACACCTCAGGACAGGAGAAACCTCTGCTGGAGATCTGACAGCATAGCCTAGTCCTATGTTTAGGAGTGTAGGTGTGCACTCATACATGCATGTGTACAGTACTGCAGTTTAGGGGGTGAGTGTGTGCATTTGTGAAAAGTGGTCGGTATGTGTTCAGTGTGCTTACCTGCAAAGTGTTGCCAGTGTTTCAGTGTATGTGCACGCAAGGAGTACTGCACGTTTCAGAGTGTGTGTGAGTATAAAGAGTGCTGAGTGTATTTCTACCGGAGTGCACACACGGGGGGGAGGGGCTGCCAAGAAGCCTGTTCGAGCAGGCAGGGCGGTTTCACTGCCCCGCCCCACCTGAGACAGGTGTAGTCGCTCCGGGAAGTCGCCGCTTCGCTTCGGGTGGCTGCTTCAGCCGCTCTGCCATGGCCCAGGAAATTGGGGAGCTGCCACCCCCCGGCAGCGCCGCGGAGTCCGAGGCTAGCGGTGCCAGAGAGTACCCAGGCGAGGGGCGCAGCAATGGAACTTGCGGCGGTGACCTTGCGCCTGAGCCCCCGGAGAAGGCGGCGGAACGCTGCCCGCAGCACGCCCTGGAGCTGGGCTGGTTCTGCTGCACCGAGCGCCGGCCAGTGTGTGCGCAGTGTCTCAGCCGAGGCGGCTGCCAAGGCCACCGCGTGCGCCCGATCCAGGAGGCGGCGGCGGATGTGCGGGTGAGGGGGCCCGGCCGGGCCGGGAGAGCGGGCGGCTTCGTTCGCGACGTCTTGGCTTGGGATCAAATGTTCTGTCCTCGGACTGCAGCCGGCCCGCGTCCCTGAGCAGGGGAGTGTACGGCGCTCCGCTGCCAACCTTGCTGCACCTGCCTATTAGTGGGAGTTTTTACTGGCGCTCTGGGGCGTGCGCACACTCCTCGGGCGAGGGAGGGGGCATGTAGTGTGTGTGCGTGAGTACTGGAAACGGAGGAGGGTGTGTGCGCGCGCGCGTGCGTGCGAGTACTTGTGGCGGAGAGGCATCTGCCGTGTGTGTGAGAGCATTGGTGTGGGGGAGGGACATCTGCAGTGTGTGTGCGCTCCCTGGGTTGTGCACAGTGTGTATACACTGGTGTGCGGGAGGGTGTATGCAGTGTGAACACATTGGGTTGGGAGAGGGATGTGTGCAGTGTCCACACACTGAGGGAAGGGTGTGTGAGTACGAGTGCAATGAAGGGTGTATGTGATGTGTGGATGCTGGGGTGCTTGAGATGTGTCCATGCTGGAAGTTGTGGGTACTCTTCCAATGTGAGTACACCGGGCATGTGGTGTGTGCACACTGGGGATGGGGGGCACATGCAGTGTGTGCACTTTGGGAAGGTGGGGGGGCATGTGCAATATGTGTGCACTGGGGGTGAGAGTATACATGCAGTGTATGTACTAGTTGCAGTGCACTTTGCTTACAGAAAACTTTCTAGTTTCTGCTCTTTGCTCTGGATGTGGTTTTTGTATGAACTCTTTGGGTGTATTCACATGAGTCTCTTCTCCCACTTGTTTAATTTCCTGTGGGAGATAACTGTTGAGCTTTACCATTCTCATTCTATAAAAAAATCTCAAAAAGGACGTAGCACCATTGTTAAACCTCAGGTTTTGCCCTAACAATTGCAGTACATTGACAAATGCACAATTGTGGGTTATTTTACAAATCTGTAGTGCAGTATCCTGCAAGCTAATCTATTGACATGGATCAGAAAACTGCAGGGTAAACAGTTTATGCAGGGTTTTTTTTTTATTTCTGTGAATGTGCCCTCAGTGGATTCTGTTCCCTGGAATTCCAGAACTGGCTTCTTACCAGTGGCAGCTGTGGGGAAGGGGTGTGTGTGTGTGTGTGTGTGTGTGTGTTTGGGTGTTGCCTATAGTAAGGTGTTTCATAGAGGTGGGGAACCTCAAGGGCAGGCCACAACCAGTTTTTATTCAGCCCTTTCAGTTCTTGGATCTGTCCCCTGGATCCAGCTGCTACAGGGGCAGATCCATTGCACAGGCATCTCTGATTTGGACCCTCCTCTTCCTGAGTGCAACCTTTAAGCATCCCTGCCCTTCTACATGGTCTTAAGAGCATGTACTCATTTTCAAAGTGGCCCCTGAGAGGGAAAAGGTTCCCCCACCTCTGACATAGGGGTATACTAGAACAAATGACCTGGACTGCCTATTGGAAACAATGGAGACAACAGGAATGCCAACTGGAAATAATGATGATGTGTGAATTATAATAGACTTTAATGGACTGTAAAACAGTACAATGTAACTGCTTCACTGACAGGAAGGGAGTGTCAGGAGGAGGAGTGGAATAGCAGGGAGCAGATGTGGGGATTGCGTAGAATGAAAGTGAACTGGTCTGGAGTGGACTCCTTTTGACCTTCCTGAGCTACTGCGTATCTCTGCCTAGCGGTAAAGCAGAACTTGCTGTTTGGAAAACTCCTTATACTGGAACTTTGCACAGGAGCCATTTCTGCTGTGTTCTAGCACATTCATGTCAAGCAGCCTAAAGGGGCCAGATCAATCAAGACGGAGCATAGGGTTAACCTTGCTCAGCTAAGAGTGCATTCGCATGAGTCTTTTCTCCTGCATTTTTAATATCCTGCAGAAGATAACTATTGCACCTTGTCACTTTTCATATGTTGCTTCCTCCATGCCCCCCACTGCCATGTGTATTGCCACTAGCAATTCTGGGTACCATCATTGCGCCAAGTCCATACATCAGGGGTTTAGAAAGAGGCATTCTTTGTGGCTGTTCCACAGTTATGGAACTCCCTTTTCCTAGAGGTTCATCAAAGCCGAAGTCTTAGTATCTTTCAGAGGCAATGTAAGACATTTATTTTCAGCCAAGTGTTTAAGCAGGCGATAGGGGTTGGGGATTTTTAATTAGTTTTATGTATGTAAATTATATATTTGTTGTAACTGTTGAGTCCTAGGGAAAGGGTATTATTATTATTGGTATTATTATTATTTGTTTATATAGTGCCAGCAATGTACCTGGCACTATACAGTCAGTAATTACAGACAGGTCTCTACCCCAAAGTGCTTACAATCTAAGAGACAAGGAAGGGGGAGACGAGGGAGAAGTGAACATCAGGAGAGACATGGCTATATTCATGAGGTTGAGAAGTTGGGAAGAGGTTCTGAGTAAGAGAGGAGGATGCAATTTCATGATGAACCATGAGTATATGAATAAATAAATGAACCATGAATAAATAAATGAACCAGGGAAAGCCTGACAGAAGAGGTAGGTTTTCAGGAACGTGGACTAGCGTTTTTGCAGCGGCAATAGTAAGGCAGGTCTGGATTTTAGCAATATTATACAGGGCAAAGCAGCAGGATTTGGCAACAGCCTGGATCTGAGGCATAAAGGAGAGGGAGGAGTAAAAAACGAATCCCATGCTATGTGCCTGAAGTACAGGTTGGATGGTGATGCCCTCAGTGAAAACAGAAGTAGGAGGGGAACGTTGTTTTTTTGGGGGGTGGGGGGGAGATGAGTTCAGCCTTGGCCATATTAAGCTTGAGTTGACGGCAAGACATCCAAGCAGAGTTGTCAGAGAGACAGTCAACGATACGAGAATGGATGGATGGAGGAGGAAAACACAGGAGGCGAGAGAGAGAGAGAGTTGTGTGTCATCAGCATACAGGTGGTACTGGAAACCATGCGATTCAGTGAGTTTACCCAGAAAAAGGGTATAGAGGGAGAAGAGGACCCAGGACAGAGCCTTGGGGAACTCTCACGGAGAGTGGGGGTGACATAGAGGAGGTACCAGCAAGAAAAATGTTGAAGAAGGAGTTTGAGAGATAAAAAGCGAACCAGTCAAGAACAGAACCCCGGAAACCAAGAGAGTGCAGCAAGTCCAGGAGGAGGCCATGACTGACAGTGTCAAAGGTGGCAGAAAGTTTGAGGACAAAAATGGAATAGAGGCCCTTAGACATAGCCAAGAGAAGGTCATCAGTGATTTTGGCAAGGATGGTCTCAGTCGAATGGAGAGGGCGGAAGCACAATTGAAGGGGGTCAAGGGAGGAATTTGAAGAGAGGAAATCCAGACAGCGCTTGTAGACCGCCCGCTTCAGGAGCTTGAAAGTGAAGGGTAGGAGTGAAATAGGGTGATAGGTGAAAGGGTCAGAGAGGGGTCAAGAGTGGCGTGTTTGAAAGCCAGTGGAAATGACCCACTAGAGAGGGGGAGACTGATGGTGCGCAGCATGGGAGCAGTTGCTGTTAGGAGGCAAGAGGGGATGGGATCAAGAGGGCGGATGGAGAGGTTGGATGAAGAGAGGAGGGAGGTGACCTCATCAAGGGATGCTGGGGAGAAGAGAAGAGGAGGGGAAATAACAGGGCAGGAAATGTGGAAAGGAAAGGGTTGGGAAGCAATAACAAGTCGAAGTTGATCTTCTTGTTGAAAAAGGAGAAAAGAGTCTGTACAGAGATAGAGGAAGGTGGGGGAGGACAGGGAGGCTTCAAAAGGGAAGCAAATGTTGAGAAGAGATGGTGGGAGTTGCGGGAATGAGTTTCAGTTAACGTGGAGTAATAGCAGTCTGGCCAGGGAAAGAGCATCACTAAATGCAGATAGAGCAAACTTAGAGTGAATGAAGTCAGCAAGCTCACGAGACTTCCACCAGAGGCACTTGGCAACTCAAGAGCAGGATCAGAGGGGGCAGGTAGTAGGGTGATCCAAGGATGAAGGCTTATACGACAGCACAAGAGAGGTGCCGTCCTATCTGAATTTAAATTCTTAGACCAAAAAACCTTTTGGTTTAAGGGGAGAATTAAGGCAAACGTTTACAAACCTAAGTACCAAAAGCATGGAAATCGCAAGCTAAGGTCTTCACCTTAACTTGCATGCCATTAAGCAGTAAAAACACTGTGCTGTCTTACATACTGTGCCCACTTACAACCTAGGTTCCATGCTCTCATACTTCCTTAACGGTATTTTTGTGGCTTGTTGGTACCATCTGCACCACTTTTATATATGTCTTTGCACATACAGAGCCATCCGCACTATGTTTATATTTTCCTTCCCACTTAAAGAGCCATCTACGCTGTTTTTACATGCACTACTACTTTTGCACACAACAGTAAACCTGACTCAGCTCCTCATGCAACAGAATATTAGTGAGAGCAAGAGCAGAGAAGCTGGTTCTCCTGACTTTGTTTTTAAATTTTGCACAGGAGTGCTTTCCCACATCCAAACTTCAAAAATTCTACTCCATATTTAAAAAACGAAACATGGGCAACCAGAAGGGACATACTCCAAGGTCTAGTACACCTATAACTTACTTACCACTCAGTACGGTACACTAGATACCTGTTAGCGAGAGAGTTGCAAAACAGGTGATTTTTTTTTTTTACTTTTGCCTCAAAATTTCAAGGCAAAAGTGCTGTAACTCAGCCATTTTTAATGGATTTTCTCCAAATTTGGATATTTCACATCTCTTCAAAGGCCCCACCTGTCAGCTCTCAGACTGTTAGGTCATAGCCTTTCGATTTTATAATGATTAGAATGTTTGTGATTTTAACAATGTGTTGTGCACTTCATAACTATAGAGCTACTGTTGTGGCACTATAATGAACAAATAATGCTATGTGGATGGTTTTTACATGGTGTATTGTGAAATACTTTTTGTGTGTGGTGGGTTAACGTGGGAAGTGTTCCTTACTACATAAAGAGAAACATGCAGAAAGGAATTAGCATCCTTGTTAAAACTGAGTTTGTGCTGTAGCGGTTGCAGGTTATGAATCGGAAGTGAGGCATCCTGCAAGCTACACAGTTTAAAAAAATGTGGGAGGAACAGATTCTGTCTTTTTTTTTTTTTTTTGGTCTTGTGATAATGTGCCCAAAGGTACCCTTAACCTGATTTGAAGAGTACCCATACTAGGTCTCACTTAGATTTAGTGAGGTCAAGCTGGTTAATTTGGTGCACAGGCTGTCTGGATATGTCCAGAGGCAGTGGAACAGGCTTAGTTTCCAGCAAAGGGCTGTTCTGTGGCATTATTAGGGGATGTGTGAGCATTGAAAGTAAGGGCCTGGCAAGGGGGATCTGGCAAGAACTTGTTCCCTGACTACAGCTCTCACTCTTTGTTCCAGAATAAAATTGTCGATCAATGTGAGAAGCTGCAGCTGCAGAGTGCGGCCATCACCAAATATGTGGAGGAGGTGCTGCCCAGGAAGAAGCATAGCACTGTGGTAACTATCTGTTGGGGATGCTCGCGAGAGCAGCATGCCACATCTCTAACCAGTACTTCCTGATAACACCTGGCATATTGTGTGCAGTTCTGGTTGCACCATCTCAATAAAAGACATAGTAGAACTAGAAATGGTGTAAAGAAGGGCAACAAAAATGGTCAAAGGTATGGAATGACTCCCGTTTAAAGAGGCTTGATAGATTGGGGCTCTTCAGCATGGAGAAGAGATAACGGAGAGAGGATATAATAGAAGTTTATAAAATCATGAGTGGTGTGGAACATGTAAATAGGGAGCAGTTATTTACCCTCTCTAACAGCACTAGTGTGATGGGACGGCCAGTTCTAAGCCCCTCACAAAACAAAGGAGGCTAAAACACTGAGGATTTTAACTTTAGGAGGAAAACGAACTGTTTAATGAAGCATACACAGATAGGGATGTGGATTAGAGAAAACAGAGTCCAGTTGGGTGGTCCTTGATCACCAGATGTACCAGGGAGCTTTGGTCACCACAGGCTTTCCATGCCCGGATGGAGCAATGTCCAGCACTCCGTTTATGTACTCACAGGTGCCAATCTGTGCCATAAGGATGGCCTCTTTAGTCTTCCCCCTAGAGACCTCGGAGTTCACAGTGACTGGTGGTGTACGGTGGAACCCTGCTGTCCTCGGTCACAGCCTTGTAGTTCCCCAACACCCTTAACCTCAGGGCAGTTTCTCCCTTTTTCTGGGTAGCCTTCTTCTACCTTCCCTGTTTACACCACCCTCCACAGCCAGTTTCCTCATCCCTTCTCTCTCCCCTCCTGGTTCCAACTGAACTCCTCATTGAACACTGCCCCCCCCATTCCATTCCAAAGCCCAGCATGAGCCAACCTTCCCCTTGGTCTTGAAGCATGACTTGGTCTCTGTCACATTTCTCCCCTCCAAAACAAACCTAAGAGGAGATGTTTCTTAACAGGGCCACTCAGGAGGGTTTGTCCTTTATTCATCCCATCTGGATAATCCATCTGCCACCACATGATCCTTCCCCTTTTATTGTCTCAATGGTCATATCAAACTCCTGGAGCAGCAGACTCCAACACATTAACTTAGAATTCTGATCCCTCATGGACTATAGCCGCTTCAAAGGGGAATAATCTGTGCACACTTTAAATGGACTGCCATATAGGTACGGCTGGAATTTTCTTAAGGCCCAGACTATAGCAAGACCTTCCGTCTCAATGGTGGCATCATTCTTTTCCCTAGGAGATAATTTTCTGCTTGCATAAATAACACCCACTGGCTGTCTCTCGCGATACAAAAAATTATTTTTCCAGAAAAAAATCTTTGCTTAACGTCATTACTTATTTTGGAATTATCTAGGTTTGCCATTTCCCTACATCATGCCAAAGTTACATCCAATCTTTGAGCTTCTCTGAACTCTTCATTCCTTTCCAGAGAAATTCCTTCTGATATGGGTGTCTCCTGATACCCCACCTCCAGACTTTGTGAATCACTCCCAGCGGGTAATTCCAGCATCTCATCCATTCCCACCTTCTTCCCTCCAGGCTTCTCCCCAACCTGCTGAACAGGACCTACAAGAGAAACCTCTATTCCTCCCTTTTCGTTACTTTGGGGTGTCTTCTGATCCTCCCGTCTTTCTTTCTTTCTTCATAATTCCTTGAAGGTACCTCCCCCACATATATAGGAACCTCTTCTATATCATTCCCTAAAAGTACTGGAACTTTTGTCTGAAACCCCCACCTCCTTTTGACCTTCCCAATTGTGCCCTTTTAGGTACACCTTAGTGGTAGGTAATCTCTGCTCCAACTCCTAACGGTTGAAACTTAAGTCCCTTACTATAATTCACTTTCCTGGAAACTATAAGCTCGTGGTGCACCAGTGTTTTTCAGCCCCAGTATCCTTCCAATTTCAGGTCACCTCCCCATCTACCACCACTTGCTCAATAAACCTCTGAGATGGACCCCCCAGGTTCTCTGGTGGGTCTCACCTGTACCCCCGTTTCCAAATCCGCCTCCTTTCCTTTGTTACCACACTCGAGACACCATCAATTTCTTTTCCATACCTCCGCCTGTAACCTTGGGACTCTCTCTTGCCAGGTGACCTGGCCTTTGGCACATGAAACACACCCGTGTGTGTGTGTGTGTGTGTGTGTGTGTGTGTGTGTGTGTGTGCAAACACCACTTTGCTTCATGCCCACTTTTATGACATGTAAAACATAGTTTCCCTTCAAACTCCCTCTTTTTCCCAGCTTATGGGAATTCGAATCTCCCTAGTTTGGGGTTGATCCATCTTCCCTGCCCTACTGGCCTCTCCCTGAGGAAAACCAAATTTCCTTCTTCTTTCCTCTGGACTTTTGATACCTTCCCTAGCATGAGTCACTCAATACTCAGCAGCCCCTTTAACCTTAGTAGGATGCCTGTCCTCCACTCGCAGTTTAAGATCAGAGGGACAATTATATAGTTGTTCCAATGCAATTATTTCTTGCACCTGCTCTACCGTCTTCACCTCCTTTCCCAGAAACCAGTTTCTTAAATACATCATCAGACGATCAGCATATTCCACATAACTGTTACAATTTTCTCTCTCTCTCTTTTAACCTTCTAAACTTAAGTCTGTAAAACTCGGGAGATATCTCATATTTTCTTAAAATAGCTTCTTTCACTTTAAAATATTTCTGGCTACCTTGCTCTGGCATACTCCCATAACTTTTCAGAACTTTTCCTTGAAGCAGTTGGGGTAAAAATTTCATCCACTCTTTCTCTTCTACACTCCACTCTCTTCTCTTGGCTGGTGGTGTACGGTGGAACCTCGCTGTCCTCGGTCACAGCCTTGTACTTCCCCAACACCCTTAACCTCAGGGCAGTTTCTCCCTTTTTCTGGGTAGCCTTCTTCTACCTTCCCTGTTTACACCACCCTCCACAGCCAGTTTCCTCATCCCTTCTCTCTTCCCCTCCTGATTCCAACTGAACTCATTGAACACCCCCCCCCCCACACACACCTCAAACATTCCATTTCAAGGCCCAGCATGAGCCAACCTTCCCTTTGGTCTTGCAGCATGACTCCCGACTGTGTCACAACTAGAACAAGGGGACATTCAATGAAATTAACTGGCAGCAGACTTAAAACAAATGAGAGAGTATTTTTTTTTCACTCAGTGCATGGTTAACTTCTGGAATTTACTGCCAGAAGAAGTGGTCAAGGCTGGTAGTGTAGCTAGTTTTAAAAAGGGATTGGATAAAAGGAGGATAGGTCCATGAATGGCTATTAGCCAAGTAGGTTTTGGGGATGTAACCTGTTGGGGGTGGAATAACTGGGAATGGATTGCCCGTTGTGACCTGTTGGGTACTTCTCCCAAGAGATAGAGAATGGTGCTTATGTTCTTAACCCTTTGTGTGCGTGCCTGCTTCCAAGCTGGGGCATCAGCACCAATCTTTCTTTTGGGCATCGGTGCGCTCTGGTTGGTCCCAGTCTCTACTTGTAGCTATTGGTGGGATTTTTCTATTCAAATGGTTGGGGTGTGGCAGGTCCTGCAGTGATGCAGGGGGCTGGACTAGATGACCCTTGAGATACCTTCCAGTCTTATGACTCTGTAATCTCACTCTATGGAACAGCCAGCAAGGCTGCCATGTGCGGCTCCTGCCCCAGCTACCAGAGCTTGGTTGGAAGCTAGACTCTGTCCTGAACTTGCTTGCTAGTTCAGTTGGTGTCTGTCAAATTGTGCATTCTCTCCTCCAGGCCTCAGTCAGTGGTTTGGCTGAAAGGCATTCTGGAGATAAGAAAGCAAGCTTTGTCTAAAAATCCTCCCCCATGCATTGTGGGGATAGGTGTGACCGGGAAGGGGCTAACTTTAACTGCTGGCTTGATAAGGACATCCTGCCCTCCTCATTGAAAAGTCATTCACGCTGTGGCTGCACTCATTTGCATCTTAACACACATGAGCTGTCTCTCACAGTAGTTTAGCTCTCTTGGGGTAGATTTGCCTAATTGGAGTTTCTGTCATTAATACAACTAGGTATAAAAAGTTTAATGTATAACTTTCACATAAGTCTGAGTCCCATTCTTCTTCTGTCACTTTGTTCAGTATATCCCAAGGATTAAAACTACACCAAATGTGAAAATGTTTACGTATTTGAATTACAGGAATATTGCTTTGACATAATACATAGAAACTTTCTCGAAATCATAACTCTGTTATAACACTGAGCATTCAGATTTGCTTCTTAGTTTCTGCCCCTTCCCATCCTTGGGCAATTGTAATGGAAAGTGCTGGGAAGTTTCCACTCTCTTTATTGAAGGATTTGTTCTCTGTAAACAAGTGTAAGATCCTTTACACCAAGTCTAAGCCATCTAAAGGCTGAAAGGGTTTCAAACTTGGATGACTGAGAACAGAATCCTTAGGATAGAGGAAGAAGCAAACATTTTTTTTTTAAAGTTTTTTTCCAGTTGTTTGTCATCCAGGATTTGGAGGTTTACACACCTTTTTTCTATCTTTACAGTATACATGCACGGTTTAGTGATATTTAATATATAAGAGAAAGACCTGATGAAAGTTGAAATGTGTCAGCTATATTTAAGCTTTCCATGAGTGAAGACTTACGTGGCTTGTTCTCTATACATGCATTTGCATTTTGAGACTTTGTTGTTCTTTGGTATTTGGAATATATGTATGTCTATAGTTTTTTATTGTATAAATAATTCTATAATTTTCTATCTCTTATATAATAGAAGTTTTCTTTTGTTGTACAAATTGTACATTAATTGTTGTTGCTGACCTTTTCTTTGTTGTTGATAGTGGCTGGGTTTGGTTTTTATAGGTCTTGATTGTTGTGTATCTTAGCTGGCCAGTTTCATGCCTCAGGAAAGTAAATAGATGGGCCCAATTCTGCTCTGTCATCCAAGTCTGAAATCCTTTCAGTCGTTAGATGGCTTAGACCTGGTTTAAAGGAGAATAGAAGTTGTGGAAAGCTGGCTGAGGGAAGACCACCTGACCCCTCTCTCTCTCTTTTCCCTGATGCAACAGAGCGTGGCCAGCTGTGCCCGGGAGGTGCTCATCCAGAGGCTGATCTTTGTGAGGAATGTGTGTGAAAATGAAGAGCAGCAGCTGCTAGAGAAGGCGCATGCGGAAGAGGAGAGGGCAAACCAGAGCATCCTGACCCAGAGGGCACACTGGACAGAGGCCCTGCAGAAGCTGGCCACTCTCCGGACCTACCTGGTGGGCATCATCACCAACATGGATGACTGTGACCTTGTAGTAAGTATCCAGGCCTTGACTTGAGGGTCCATTTGGACAGTTCTTGATTTGCAGCCAGTGAATGATGTTTTTAGTGGCAGCAGCTTAGCAGAGAGAGACAAATGTTTGGGTTTCCTGCCTGGATCAGCCAAGCCTCTTCAGCTGTTCCTAGGAAGCAGCTGTGGTTTATCCTGGCTGTTGTAACTAAGAAAAGGTGGCCATGCATCTCAGAGGAAGTATGGAGCCAGTGGTAGCATTTTGATGGATCATGGTCCTTGTCTGGTCTCGCCCTCCCCTTTGCTAGAGGGTGATAGAGAAATATTGGAAACTCATCAGCCCTTTGCATGCAGCTCTGGAGCAGAACTAGCTGTTGCATGGTTTACCCTCTGCCCACCCAATCCTTTGCAAACCAATAGCAAATGA
Organism: Sphenodon punctatus; assembly: GCA_003113815.1. NCBI lineage: Eukaryota > Metazoa > Chordata > Lepidosauria > Sphenodontia > Sphenodontidae > Sphenodon > Sphenodon punctatus. Next base: position 684,802 of record QEPC01000699.1, read on the forward strand.
GTGGATACAAAGCCTGAGTAGCACTCCTCTGGACATTGGGGTCCTAGCAGTTGGAGAGGGAGGTCAGTTAGTGCAGTGTGCCCCATGGGATGTTCTTATGCCAAGGGTTAGTTGAAGTGAATGGTCCCTGGGGTTCCCAGTACCCAACAGCAAACAGGTGATGATGCTGGGGTTCCCATCCCTTCCATCGCTCACTTCCTGTCTGATTACCCTGATCACTGATCACCCCACTGTCCTCAGCCTTTGCTTAGGAACATTCTTCTATGGAGTTGGGACTTGCTCCTTGGGGAGGGAATACAGCTGGCCATTCCAATGAAAATAGAAAGGTTTAAAACCTGTGGGGATAAAAATAAGAACAAGCCCCTTCTCCCTCTTATTTGTCTTCACCTTGTAGGGGTGCAGTGGCTGAGTGGTTAAGGCACTAAACTACGTCCCTGAAGGGTGTAAGTTCAAGTCTTCCTTGGTCACTCTGGGTGGCCCCCTCCAGCCTTCTAGCTGTGGATAGGCACCTGGGTCACTGGGTTGGGGGAAGTCAAAGACAGTCAGACATGGTGCTGGGCAGACTGGTTCCTTGTGCACCTTAGGCCATGGAAACTTGTGTGTTCATGTCAGCCCAATGGGCCATGTGGCTTGGGATGGATTTTGACTTTTCTGACATCTGCTTGTTTGGCAACTCAAAATTCTTATTGCTCAGGAGAGGGGAGCTGAAACGTGAGGACCAAACCATCATTGGGTGTTTTCAGACAAATGCATTACCCACCCAGTAGTCACTGGTTAACCTCCAAAGTCTTGGTCACCCTGTCAGCAGCAGCTCTTTACCTATTGTGCGCAGTCTGCTTTTGTGTCAAGCTGTAATGCTGCCAGACAGGATGGGATTATCCATCAAGAGCTTTCCTGGATGCCTTGCAGTGTGGGGCATGCAGCTGGCAAATGCCACAGTAGAGGGTCTCGCACTGAACTACCAATTAGAAGAATTATTATTATTACTTATTATTATTATAATACGCATTTGTATAGCGCCAGCTGTATACCTGGCGCTTTACAGAACAATAAGATAGACTTACAACGGCTTACAATCGAATAGATGGGGGGGGGGGGACAAGGAGAGGGGACATAGGGAGAGACGAGGGAAAAATAACATTCAAGTGTATGCGAAGTCTCTGGTGCACGTGCTTGGCTTGGTTGCAGTTAGGCAGGAATCTGCGGGGAGGACAGACAGTAAATATTGAAAGGAAAGTTCTAACAGGCGGCGGGAAAGGCGGCGAGGAAGAGGTGGGTTTTGAGGAGGGATTTGAAGGTGCGGAGGGAGGGGGCAAGGCAGATGTGGGCAGAGAGGGAGTTCCAGGCATGGGGGGCAGTTAGGGGAGCAGGGGAGACAAGGGAGGGGGCAGAGGAGGAGCGGAGAGTGCGTGCAGGAGTGTGCAGGGAGACTAGGGCTGAAAGGTAAGGAGAAGCCAGGTTGTGAAGGGACTTGTAAGTGAATACCAGGAGTTTGTGAAGGATGCGTTCGGGAAGGGGGAGCCAGTGAAGTGGGGAGAGGAGAGGATGCACGTGGTTGAAGCGATGGGCTGAGTGGATGACCCTAGCAACGGAGTTTTGGATGGAGATAAGGGGGATAGGCGAGAGTGGGGGAGGCCAGTAAGGAGGAGGTTGCAGTAGTCAAGACGAGAGATGACCATGGCGTGAACAAGGGTTCTTCGAGGATCTCAGCGATTTTCACTCTTGGGATTCACTTCCTGCTCTGCAGGCAGAGGAAAACCTCTCGTCAGCAGTAACCAGGCAGAATATGCCTGGAAAAGACTAGAACATGGTGAGGGCTCCGCCCCTCATCCCCCTCCCATCCTGAGAAAAGCGCGGGCCTGCATCACGAGGGATGGTTAGCATAAATAGGGGGAGGAGCCCTCACCGCCTCAGTTCCTTCCAACCGCGTGGCGTTGGAAGACCTTTCAGCGCTATTCAGCGTTAATCAGTAAACAAAACCAAAAAAAAAAAAGAAGAAAATAATGAAGACTTCTGTGAGTACAGAGTGCTGCCCTAGCCCTCAGGGACGTTCCCCGGGCTTGTCTGCCCCTCGGGGCGAGTGGGAATGCCCAAACAGCCGGGCTCCAAACGATGTAGTTCGTGTCCTGCCACTTTATCAGTCAGCGACCAACACGCTCGCTGCTTAGCCTGCTTGGGAGAGGGCCATAATACACAGACTTGCGGAGCCGCTCTGTACTGTCTAACAGAGCCAAATGGGCCAGGGCTCTCCGCCTGCAGGACCTGTTGACAAAAAGGGCATTGGAGGGCGGAGAAGAGGGGCCTCTCAGGCTCCCCACTCGGCACTCTACAGCACCAGCGATAGAGACGGCACAGAAGACTCCGATGGCACTGGCACCGGCGGTACCATCGCCGCCTAAGGACAGTTCACATACAGCCGGTACCGCCCACTCCATGGAAGGCGATACCGATGCGCCCCGTGCACACAGCTTGACCTGCTCCCTGGAGCGAGGTTCTAAGAGTGGGGAGAAAAAGAAAAGCTCCTCAAGAGAGGCAACGGAGCGGCCCGGAACAGGGGAGCCTGTGGTGCCCCAGAGACAGGAGGTGTCACCGTTGGGACCAACGGCTGCAACCCCACAACCCCTGCAACTGACTACACCATCATCTGGACCGATGAGGGTGATGGCACAGATGCAGCCCCTGCAACCGACGACTCCACTGGCGTGGCCGGTTCCGCCCCTGCTGCTCACGCTACCTGTGGTGCAGAGAGACTCCCGCTCCCCGTCATTTAGGCACTACCGCTCACGGTCCCAATCCCCGCGGCATTAGGATGAACGTGGGACCCCGCTCAGGTACCATAGGGAGTGCAGATCCCGCTCCCCATGCTCCTGCTGCTCGCCAAGGGACAGACATCAGGACTATGCCTACGCCCAAGGCTACCGATACCGGTCACGAAGCCCATCGCCCTACAGGGCGAGACCAGACTTCGACTACCTGACACGATCGGGATGGGAGCAGCCCTACATACCGCCGGCTCCGCCGACGGCGGCACCAACAGCGACGGTGTCTCGGCCGCCACTATCGGAGACCGGCTCGGCGCAGGTGCCCCTGGACGTCGGTACCATCGACGCTGGGACCCATGTCTCAGGACCGGGAATAGCAGTGACGCAACTGCAAGAAAGGTTAGCACCCTCGAGGGCCACGCAGCTCCTAACCTCGCTACTGGGGAGTCCGAGAGAGGAGGCGGTACCGCCGGTACCGACACCAGTTGGGATAGCTTCCCCAGGGAGATCGGCATCTCAGTCATCATCATCATCACCATGTCTTGAGGAGGATGAGACCATATCCCCGCCCCCTCCAGACACCATCTCGGACCCCAATATATCCCTGGCTACAGAGGACTCAAAGACCTTTCAGGCAATGCTTAGGAGGATGGCATCTTCCCTTCCTAAACTCCCCACGAGGGTAGTTAAAAAATCACAGACGGGACCCATTTTTGGAATTTTAGGGGCAGGGGAATCAGGGCATATAATGCTACCACTTCTAGAACAGCTGCTGGAACCGGCCTTGGCCATATGGGGGAAACCTGCCTCTGTATCACCTACCAATAAGCTAGTGCATTGGTTCCCAAACTGTGGTCCGTGGACCCCTGGGGGTCCGCGACGCACTCCCAGGGGGTCCGCGAGTCTCCTCTTTTGTCCTTCTTGGTTTTTTTGTTTGTTTGTTTTGTGTTGCTGAGCCAAGCGGCATGGTGTCTGGGCTGGGTGTTGGCACGGCACAGACTCCGAGCTCAGCCACTGACACAAGTGGAAGAAGTTTAAGGCACTTCTGCCCTCAGGAATCCCTTCAAAGCAGTGAGTTTAAAAAACTAGCAGGTGCAGGCTGCAAGCGGGCAGTGGGTGCGAACTTTGTAGTGTGGTTTGCCTCGCTCCCGGGAGGAGTGTCTGTCTGCAAGCCCAGCCCAACGAGCCTGGGGCTGCAGCGTACAGCCTTGCGGGGGAGAGACCGCTTCCCTCCCACCCTACTTAATTGGAGGAGCCAGCAGCAATCCACAGAAAGTTGTAGCGGCGAGGAGCCACATCCTCCTGGAGCCGGACCTGCTGCGGCTGCTGGGCTGGGCTGTGGGATGTCAGCATCACCTGCCCGCCCCCCACCTTCCCAGCACCATGTGACAGCAGCAGAGCAGAGGAGGGGGCAGCTGGGGGGGTTTCGCTGTGAATCCCCCGTAGTTTTAGTCTGGGCTCGAAACTCCGGTAAGGCTGGAGCGTGGGAGGGAGCCAGGCAGTGGGTGGGTATGAAGGGGGGAAATTAACATGGAGAAGGAATGTCTGTTGATTGGAGGGTAGTAAGAGGTTGGCAAACATTTCTGTTGGCTTGATCTTCTCTTCTGCATTGTCCTCTTAGGCTGGTGAATTGATACCATGAACCGGTGGCTAAAGAAAGTGAGGCTCACAGGGCAGGAAGGACAGGCAGCAAGCTTGCCAGATAAGGAAGGGCAGACAGAAGTAATTCATGAAGTTCCCAGCACCAGTCAAAAGCATCAAAGTAGTGATTGTTTGGAGGCATATAGCTCACAGAAAAGTTAGGCGCTATGACCCAAACTACATAAAAATGAGTTCCACATCTACTGGTCCGGCTGAAGAGCCACGTCCACAGTGTGTTCTATGTTATGAGGTGATGTCAAATGAGAGTATGAAACCAGCTAATCTTCGTCAAATTTCACAAATGCTTACATTCATATTTGTTGTAGTATGCAAATTTAGGGGGGTTATCTTATGGAAATTTATGTAAATTTGGTGGGGGTCCTTGGCTCATTGGGAAATTTGAAAAGGGGTACTTGGTCACAAAAAGTTTGGGAACCACTGAGCTAGTGGACTGTATGCTGTATCCAAAGAAGGGGCCCAGATCTTCCACAAACATCCCCCCCCCCCCAACTCCCTAGTTATTACCGCTGTATCAGTAAGGTCCAGAGCGGGAGGGGTACAAACATCCTCAGCTGACAGGGAGGAAAGGAGATTAGACGTCCTGGGCAGAAAGATGTTTTCCTCGGACTCTCTGTCATTTAGGATTGCCAATTACGCATCAGCCATGTGCGGCTACCAGCATTGGCTGTGGTCGAGGCTTAGCAGCACTACAGACCCCAACCAGATGGCAGCGCTTCAGAAGGAAGACATGCAGATGGCCCAATTCCAACTGATTGCAAATATGCACATGGCTGATGCCAATGCCAGAGGGATGGCATCTGCTATCGCTCTTCGAAGGCATGCTTGGCTCCGTTCCACGGCCCTAATGCAGGAAAATAAAACTAGAATAGAGGACTTACCCTTTGATTGTGAAGGACTTTTTTCTGCATCAACCGATGACACCCTGAAAAAAATTAAAGAAATGAACCAGACAGCAAGATCTACAGGGGTCGTACGGGCTGTACAAAAGAAACCCTTCCCTGCCCCTGGTGCCTATACCTTCTCTCCAAGAAGGCCCACTTACCAACCATACAATTATCAGGCAACAGGCACCTTTTCAATACCATTGACTCGCCAGCCAGCACAGTTTGGATGAGATTCAGTTTCTGCTTAGGTCTGTGTGGTTATGCTTTTGCTTCAAAAGCATAAAGAGACTGTTTGATTCCTAGGGTCAACACACATACAGCCTACTTTGACCAGCCAGGTTACCAGTGAGGTTTTCACACAAGCATGGTGGGTACTGGGTAGGGAGGCGCTTGTCTGAAAACACCCATTGTCTCCCCCTTACCTCCCCTGTCTTGTCCATCCTAAACTATAGGGAGAATGGTGTTCTATAAATAAATGCAGGGAAGGGAGAATGGTGTTCTATAAATAAATCATCGTCGTCATTGTAGCAGACCAGGATTGGCTGCTTCTCATACAATGGAGGAAGCAGGAGGATGGGGATGGGGTGATCTCCTTTCAGGACTGCGTGTATCCCCTCTGGGGATCAGGCTGTGCCATGACTTCATGCTGTGGATCTGACTGAGTTCAGAATTACCCAGTTTTAATCCCTGATCTGCATGTCAGCGAGAGTCTCAGCCTGAGTGAACACTGGGTCAAGCTGGCATTTATTTTGCCAGTTAATGTTCAGTGAGTGGTGAGCAAGGGGATAATAGTCGGGGTGTAGGGAAGAGCAGGCTACTCACTGGCCTGGAAAGTGAACGAAATCCTGGCTCCCTTGAAGCCAGTTGCCAAACTCCTACTAGAACCAAGGTTCCCCTAGTGCCTTGGGAATGCTCACTGTCTGTCTCCAGGCCTTTCCCCAGCTGGGATGCAGAGTTATGGCAGAGGAGGATAATTGCTGTAACCTTCAAGAAGTGGAAGGAAGACTAAGGTGATTGTGTTAATGCATTTCTCTTCTTGTGGGTTTAATACTCTGCATGTCTCCGCTGTGGAGCTGCCAATGTATTAAGAAGAGGAGTCTCAGCTCTACAGAGGCACATGGGTAAGGGCTTCACCAGGGGCTTGGCCACCCTGTCAGCAGCAGCTCTTTTCCTGTTGTGCGCAATCTGGTTGTGTCTCAAGCTGTAATGCTGCCAGACAGGATGGGATTATCCATCAAGAGCTTTCCTGGCTGCTTTGCAGTGTGGGGGCATGTAGCTAGCAAATGCCACAGTTGGGGGTTTCACACTGAACTATATAGAAGAATTAGGTGTGTGGAGCCTCCATGCACCTAGACACTGCAGGAATTGGACCTTGTGGAGCTAATGTTGGTGTCCCCCCCCCACCTGCAGGGAGCACAGTGGTGGAACTGGTGGGGTCTCTTGGCACTGCCTGTTTGCTCTGGTTATCAGGACCCCATGCCCTGGGAAAACATGCCCCACCCAGGAGCAGATTTAACATTCAGCAACACTATCTCCCCTGCTCACCCCTGAAGTCGGTCTTCATTTCCAGCCAGGCATCCCAGCTGGATTAATGCAGAGGCAAGCTGGGGTCCAAAGCACCACTCTAGAGCTGGGCCCCATTGCATGGAGACTCACTAGCCAGCACAGTTTAGGTGAGATTCAGTTTCTGCTTAGGCCTGTGTGGTTTTGCTTTTGTATTCAAAAGCATAAAGAGACTGTTTGACTCCCAGGCTGCATGTGTGTTGGCCCTGCTTTTACACTTAATCTGTTCCTGCCCCCATCTCATCTTGAGCAGGGGAGCGAGCTGCCACGCCTTCCCACCCCCAGCAGAGACTTTATTCTGGTAGCCAGGAAGGCTGGCAGCAGTGGGGTGCTGAAAAGGATTTGGGATTATTAGCAAGCATTTATATAGCACCAGCAATGTACCTGGCGCTTTACAAAGTAATTGAATAGACACGGTTTCTGGACCCTTTCAACTCTCAATTCAAAGCAACCCTCCCTGTTAGCAAGGTATTTATTTGGCCCTCATCACAGCAGTATTTGATAACTCGCAGTCGGATTAATTTCATCCTTGCAGCACCCAGCATAAGGTCAGGAAGTATTTACAGATGGGGAAATGAGATGCAAAGTGACTTGCCAGAGGTCACATGGAAAGTCAGATTGAAGACTGAACCCATTTCCTGAATCCCAGTCCAGTGCCTCATCATAACCTTCCTAGCCTCCTCACTGCACACACAAAACCCATGTTCAGGGACACCCTTTTCCCTTCTGCTATGGACAACACCATTGGCATGAGATTATCCCAGATGTGAAGGGATTCACAAGGGGAAAAGGGGGGACAATGGCTGCTGCTGTAAACGAGTTCTCTCCCGGGGTAGGGTTTGTGCACTGCTAGTTTTGATGGGAGATGCATCTTAAATAAACAGACGAGGAATCAAGTGAGCAGCTGGTAACCTTGAGCTGTTCCAAGGCGCTGTCTAGGATATGGAGGGGACTTTGCACTTCTCCTATCTGCCCACTGTGTCTGTGTGGGTTTCCCTGTAGAGGCCCCTTGGAATCACAACCCTGAGCCCCAACCCCACACACTAGATTGCATGAGCACAGGCTAGGAGCAAGGGGCTGGTTATGCAGCTACCTCCACTCTACATTAAGGATGCTGAGAAGGGAAGGTAGGTCTCTGTTAAACTGTTGTGCAAGCCCCAGCACCATACTCGGGTAATTGCTGAAACTTTCCCGCCTCTGTGCCTCACTGCGTGTCTCTCTCTCTCTCTCTCTCTCTCTCTCCTTGTTCCCAGCATGCGGAGCAGGAAATCTTGGAAAGGTGAGTAGCCCCAGGCTAGTGAGTAATAACCGGTCAACTGGGAGGTAGTGGTGGGAAGGGGGAAGTGGACAGCTCTGCCCCCCATCATCCCCTGAAGCTCCGCTCCCACTTAAAAACTATTAAAAAGCAAATTTTAAAATAAAATTAAATCAATAATGCATCCATAACATTCCCTGGCATAAACCAAAATTTGAACACTGACTTTTGGGTTTCCTTTTCAAAGCAGGAAGTCTGCCAAATAGTTGAGCCATTGGACCATAAAGATGCAGAAGAAGGTGAAGATCATTGCAGAGAAGTTAAATTAATTCTTTGCATCAGTCTTCACTGCAGAAGGTGTTTGGGAGACACCCACACCAGAGCTGTACTTTTTAGGTGATTGATCTGAAAAACTGTTAAATTGATGTGGTACTAGAAGAGGTTTTAGAGCAAATTGATGCATTAAATAAACAGTAATAAGTTGCCAGGATTGTATGATATTTTGCCAGTTAACGTTCAGTGAGTGGTGAGCAAGGGGACAATAGTCAGAGTGTAGGGAAGAGCAGACTACTGGCTGGCCTGGAAAGTGAACGAAATCCTGGCACATACCCAACCAGATATGAAACTGCCGAACTACTGTTGGTGACACGTAACCTGTCACTAAAATCAGTCTCTGTACCTTAAGATAGGAAGGTAACGAATATAATACCATTTTTAAAAAAAGATTCCAGAGGTGACCCTGGGGAACCTAACATCACTACAAGTCAAATTGGTAGAGACCATTGTAAAGAACAGAATTATTAAGTATATAGACAAACCTGACATAATGATGAGTCAGTATGGTTTTTGTAAAGGGTTATCATGCCTCACCAATCTATTAGAATTCCTTGAGTGTGTCAATAATGTGAATATGGGTGATCTGGTCAATTTCTATATAGTGCATTTTCCGAAAACCTTTGACAAACTCTCTCAACAAAGACTAAGCAAACGAAGGCCATTTTTAGACGAGACGCTACCATGCAGGTCCACCCATCCCCCATCCACCTGAGCCTCCATCTGAAGGTGGTGTGGGGGTGTGTGCACTCCTGTGACCCATGCAGTACCCACCCATGACCACTGGCGAAAAAGCCAGAGTGCTCTGTGCAGGGACAGCCACATGGTGCGTGGGGACAGGTGCCCACACATCCCCATCCTATATGAATGGCAGCAGCCAGCCATGTCAGCTGAGTGGTCTGCCATTCAGAGGCACTGTGGATGGAGAAAAAGCCTTTACAAGGCCCAGGAATCAGCTGGGAGTCCTGGGGAGCCTGACGTCCCCAGCGTTCTGCTGGAACATGTCAATATCAGAGGCCAGCCCGGCACACTTCCCCCTCCCCCACGGTCCGTGGCAGGGGTGTGTGTGTGTTATGTGGAGGTTGCTGGGGTACCCACCCAGGGAACTACCCGTTTGAACCCCTCCACACTCTCCATATATGTGGGCGCTTTGCAGCCATCCCAGTCAGTGGACACAGACCACACCCCACACACACCCCACTCTTGCTCATTTAAAAATGGCCTAAGTTGCCATGGGATAAGATGATAGATCAGTAACTAGTGAAAGGTAGAAAACAAAGGTTAGCAATAAATGGTCAGTTTTCACAATGGAGTGATGGGAAGCAGGAGGCTTCAGGGGACTGTACTAGGCCTGGTACTGTTTAAAATATACATTAATAATTCACTTCACTATCTACAATGGCTCCAAGACCGTTTCATAAGTGGGAAGAGTTAATTTAGGACCCAACATTGTGTATGTATAGGTAAGATTCTTTTTTTCTGTGTGCATCACTTTGCACTTATCAACATTGAATTTCATCTAACTTTGTACTGCTCAGATATGGAAATAAAGTAGTTCAGATATCTCTTTTATTAGACTACTATTGGTAAGAGCGTGCAAGCTTTCAGGCCACACATAGTCCTTCAGGCATATAGCAAGTCAGAATGCTAGATATTATTGCCCAGTCACCAAGTCATGCAAGATTCTTCTGCAGCTTTTTGCAGTCTGCTTTGGACTTAACTATCTTGAACGATTTATCAGCTGCAAATTTTGCCACTTCACTGTTCATCCCTTTTTACGCCACTCAGCATGCAGCAGCAGTCAAAAGGGCAAACAATGGTAGGAATTATTGGGAACGGTATAAAGAATAAAAGAGAAAATATAAGGCTGCTATATAAATCCATGATACACCACACCTTGAATTCTGTGTGTGGTTCCAGTCACCCCATGTCAAAAAGAATACAGTACTTCAAAAGGTGTAGAGAAGGTCAGAAAAGAGGATCAAGGGCATGGAGTGGCTTCTGTATGAGGGGAGAGGCTCAACAGGTAAGGGCTCTTTAGCTTACAGAAGAGATGACTTGGGTAGGAGGGTAAATATGATTAGAAATTTATAAAATCATTAGCTACGCAGAGGAGAAAATAAATAGGAAGCTGTTGTTTACCTTTTCTCAAAATACTAGTTTTAGAGAACCTGTAGGTAAGGCTGAAAGACTCATCTGTGTTCAGTGCTAATCAAATTGCCAGTCAATCTTCCTAGAATAGGCTTTGCTTATAAATGGAGCTGAAAATACTTGCAAGTGGTCTTCTCTTTCAGAACAGAGAAGAAGTTCAGGCATGGAAATCAGACCCTTTTCCAGAAAGTACTCTTTCCCCCCCCTCTTCCTGTGGCAAGCTGACAGCTCTATGTCCTTGTTGTACTCTCTCTGGTTTTAAGTTTTTCTACCCTTTACAAGGGCTTTCTTTAGAGAAGATCATAATCTTCCCCCTCTTTATTTTAAGCCTTTTCTTTTTGTATATGCTCTTGCTCTTTGCTTTGTATTTTTAGTCTTGTTTTCTGTGTTCCTTTCCTCCGTTTCCTTGGGTTTGTCTATAACAGCTCCTGGATTTAGGCTTTGGAAAGGTAGCAGCAGGACTAGCCACTTCCTAAACATTGTTGTGTAGGCTGGTAGTGCTGCCTCCTCAGACCATAGCACCAACATGCATAATTGTGTCTGAGATTTATCTTGCTTTTGTGGCCCCATTTTGAGATATAAATTTAATCCTGTCCAGTGTCCCCCCCCCCAACAGAGACATGCAAAGAGTATGAACTATCTATCGGTATCCTAACCCTGGCTGGAGGTAGCAGGCCCCCATTTGGGGCCAGATCCCAATGGTTGGGTACCCCTGTTATAGCATATATAAACTGGGCTGCATTTCAGTGCTATGTAGACTTGGTATCTTGAGTACCCTGTTAGTGGCAATGGTAATTGTAATATTCCTGAGTGCAGCAGACAACTAGTTCTCATTACAACTTTTGTGGATTTTGCTTGGTCCTGTTTTTGGAAAACCCAGCCATTAGCAGTGAAGCATGGGGTTCCAGCCTTTCCCTGGGTGTAACACAATACATTCTGCAGCCCTTTCAATACTTCCCACCTTCCTGCGCTGTTAAATACGCCAGCAGGTTCCTACACTATATGACCCTCGCCTAGAACAAAGCGGTATTGTCTACACAGGGTTGTGCAGGGAAATCTGATTTGGTCACCCAGCTCTTTTCCTCAGCAGGTATCTGCTTTCTCCTGTGTTCTGTACCCTGCCTCAGACCTGTCCTTTCACATTTCAGCAGAGCAGCCTGCATCTCTTAGCTTGCTGAGCTTTCTGCAGCTCTCAATTTAGAATTGAGACCAACTGAAAATAGCACCTGGGACTCTAGGGAGACAGTTGAGTTCATCCTTTTGTTGATTTCCATGCCATCACCTGAATCTGTGATGCACCTTGCAGTCCTGTTGATAAATCCACAAAACCACTTTGTTTTCTTTGCTAGGACAGAGGAAGCGGAGGGAATCTTGGAACCACAGGAGTCTGAGAAGTTAAATTTTAATCAAAAATGTGTCCATAGTCCACTGCTGAGTCGGTTATGGGCCTCTGCTATTCTCTGTTGTGTCACAGGTCAGTGTCTCACTCAAAGCCACACTGTCCCTCAGGGATTTGATTCCAGTGTCCAAACAAACACTGACTGCCTGGTGTTATTCTCAGGCCTGTGTGCATATGGGTACTAGGAGGGAATATGTAACTTCCACGCATGCTCCAGATTCCCTCTGGGCAAAGCTGCATATTGAGCCTACAGCAATGGACACGGGTGGGAATTTGTCCCCTTGTAGTTAGTATTGCAACCCCAGCTGTTATGAACAGACCGCAGTGACCCTACCTCATTTCAGAAAGGGCAGAGATAGCAGAGAGAAATGACCCAAAACACTGAACTCACTGACACCAGAGATAAAATCCAGGATTTAGCTTGACCCGTAGGCAGACTTTTTAAAACCTCCATGTTACTGAATAAACAGGTTTCACCAAGATTTAGATCAGCTACTTGATCCAGGTACTCTGGGCTGAGGCATTTGGCTTTGTACATTCTGACTCGGATGCAGTAGCACGAAAGCACAGGTTCCCTGGATTAAGGACTAACTGGCTGATAGAGCACAACAAGGAGTGGTGAATAGGGAGGGGGTGTTCGTCACACAGTTAGGCCCATTCTGGGGTGGGGCCTCAGGCTGGCTGGTGCATGTACTGGGACGATCACACAGCAGCAGGGACAGCCTTACCATGGGGCAGCTTGGGGCGACCACCCTGGGACCTACTCCTGGGGGAGCCCCCAGCCCGTCTGTCTTGGCCAGGGAGTGAGGAAGAGGCCCCGCCTCTCCCTCACTTCCTGGTCTCCTCCACTGTCTGTCTCGGCCAGGGAGTGAGGGAGAGGCAGAGGCCCCGCCACTCCCTCATTCCTGGCCTGTAGCAACTTCTGGTGGCAGCGGTTGCGGCGGCAAATTCAATATGTTGCTGCGGTGCCTAGCGCGACCCAGAAGCCAGCGAGCAGGCCCGGCGCAGGCCCCAGGTCAGCGGCAGCGGAGTTGCAGTTGGTGTGGTGGTGGTGGATGGGGTAAGTGCCCTGAAAAATGGCTGGGCTTCGGGAAGTGCCTCCTCCACCCAGGCCCAAGTAGTGTCCCCAGACCAAGCTGGGGAGCGCTGGTGGCAAAAGGGGACCCCACAGCCCTGGCCACTCTCCCTGGTTGCATGGCACCAGGCTAAAGGCTTACAGGTGCCCAGGAAATGCCTCACCCCAGCACTGTTGCTGCTGCTACTCACTGCCAGGGCCATGCATAGTCCATGTCAGATAAAAGTATGTTTCCCATCATTCTCTGGGGTACTGAGAGCCTACCTCCACCTGAGCAGGGTAGGCTGCAGTGGTCTGCCTTGTCAGCTCCTGTCTCCCCAGAGGAGGTGAGGGCCACAAGGTGCTGCACGTGGCTGGAGATATTTCAGCTGGCTGCTGTTCTCAGCACTGCCCTGTGGTGGTTTCACAAGTAATGGGAAGAAAGTCAAGCTGAGGAGGTGGACAAATCCTTGACTGACTCAGCCAGGGCTAGCCTTGACTGTGTTCCACTCACACTGTTGGTGAAAAGCACACGGAGCCAGAATCATTGGGAAATGGCATCCATGCTCTTGAGTAAGATCTCCCAGGGCGGCAAGGGGCTGCCCACCAGGTGCTCCTGAGCAGGACAAGGTCAACCCCTCTGAGAAAAATCTAACAAGTGCTCTGGTCCGAAGGAAGCCGTGAGGCTCCTAGAATTCCCTGCATTGTGAGCCACATTACTAAAGGCTTTAGCCTTTCTCTTTCATAAGACCTTTGCTCCCTTTATGTTGTATTCGTCTTCCTGGTGGATTTCCTGTATTGGGGTCTAACAGACCCTTCCTCCTCTTGGTACCACCCACTCTGCTCTACGCTACGATCTGCATTGCTGCAACCCCCATGGGCGTCGCGTGAGAACTTTCCCAACTGGATTCTACAAAGAACCAGCCCAGACATCTGGCACAGGATGTCTTGTGCTGGGGCAGTCCCTCTGCAGCGATGCCGCGTACGCAGTTAGGTTGGGTGGGAAGTGTCACTATTGTGCTTTCTGTGTTACCACACCTGCCTTTTTCAGTGACCATCCTGGCAGCCTCTCCAACCCAAACCAACCTCAGAAACTCTAGGAGAGCTCCCCTAGATGTTTCCTGACATTTATGCTCACCCAGCAGCAAGGATCCGATCCGCTCTACTTGGGTTCAAAACTCCTACTGGATAAGAGGGAAGGAGACAGTAGCAGCTGTGTGTGTGTTGGGAGCCCTTTGTGAATGTCAAGCTGCAGAGATTGGGAGCAATAGCATCGGGCAGGGCAGGGGAAAGAAGGTGCTTCAATGGGAGGAGGGGGACAGTCAGGAGCTACTATAAGTAGCATCCCACTGAGGTATCGAATAGCAAGGCACAGAGACCATTTCGAAGCTCGGCCTCTTGCTCCTAACTTGCAGGACGAGAGCCCCTTGTAGTAGCCTGCCTTGGGGACCTGAGTGGGTATGGGGCTGCTAAGGGCTAGAGGGGGCTCAATGATAAATGGGACACACCAAAAAGGAGACCCCCATGTAGGGAAAACTTAGACTGCTAAGATGCAAGCTCTTCAGTGGTGCCTGTGCTACAAGGGGATCTGAGTGGCCCTAACTGAGCTGCCACTGACACTCTCTTTCTCTGGCAGGTTCAGAAGACATCCACATCAATGAGAGAACTATTGGCCCTCTGCTGGCCCTCTCTGAAGACAAGAAGACCTTGACTTTCATCCCCAAGAAAGCCAAAGGTTACCCAGATGACCCAGAACGCTTTGACGGCTGGCCCAATGCCCTGGCCAGAGAGTCCTTCCAGAAAGGGGTTCATGCCTGGAGAATCAACGTGGAGAAGAGTAACGCCTATAAGCTGGGGATTTCTTACAGCTCCCTGCAGCGTAAAGGGCTTGGCGACGAAGATAGGCTGGGCTATAACCCTGTCTCATGGGTGTTCTCCTGCTTCGACAAAAAGTTCAGCTTCTCGCACAATAGCCACCACCAGTCCGTGGAGCTGCTCAAGTGCCCAACTCAGATTGGGGTGCTGGTGGACTTTGAAGGGGGGGAGCTGCTGTTCTATGACCCCAATTCCTGTGTCATCCTTCATTTGCACCGTGAAATTTTCATTGCGCCTGTCTACCCTGTCCTGGCTGTGGCTGACCAGAGCGTTTCACTTGTGCAATGAGGGAGGCCTGCCTGGGGCAGCAGTTACAGCTCTGGAAGGGAAGGGAGCAATCTTTGCAGACATATGGCTTGGCACATGTAACTGCTCTGCATGGGCCTGCAGACAGCAGGGATGTGGCTAATAGCCTGAACGCACAGGCCCTTGCCCAAGAGCTGTCTTTGTTCCAAACTCCTTGTCGTTGCTTCATCTGCACTAGGGTTAGCCCTGGAGAGCTCCTCCTAGGGTACTACTTTGTTGCAGTGAATTTGCCTGACAGGAACAGATCATTCGTTCCTGCAGCCCTGCATGCTGTCACTGACAATAACCGAAACTGCGCACGCTGCAGCTTGTCAGCTGCACAATGCACTAATAGGGGAATAATCCATCCTGACCCTTACAGGAGAACAGACCATGCCCTGAGAGAGCTGGCAAGTCTGCAGCAAGTGCTTTTATTGCTTGCAGTAACAGATCCACTCCAGTGCTTGACAGCTTGTCCTGCTGCAACCTAACCTCTTCCAGCACCCCTCAGCCAGGACCCAAAGAGTGAGAGCAGCTACCTTAGAGGAAGAAGCTAGTCACCTTGTATGCGCAGGAACCCCTACCTGGGGGTGTATTGTGGAGGGGCATTGAGGAGATAAGGCAAATTATGTTTGAGATAGGAAGAGTGTGTTCCAATGCAGGCAGGACTGCCATGGCTTAATTTAAAAGTGCAGCTGCCCAGAGAATGCTGGCACTGGTAGCTTGTGCAGACAGTCATGTGGCCACGGCACTGGCCTCAGGTTGAGGAGCACTGGGTTAAGTTGCTGAGCCGCTCTGTGCCTTGGGTCCCCTCTGTGCTATGGGGATAGCATTTGCATACTTCACAAGGGTGTGTGAAGACAGCCATGAATGTGTGTGTGAGGCAGTCAGACCCAAGTGCCTAAGAGAAACCTGTTAATAAATAAATACAACCCCAAGCTGGGTCACTTGTGATTTTAAAAGCCAGGTTCATGGCCCTGTCACTGGGACCATGCTCTCTTGCTCTCTCTCCCCCCTCTTTGAGGAGTGAAATCTCAGAGTTTGCCCTCTCTCTAGGCTGGATTTCACACTGCCATGACCCACCTCACTCCGAGCCCTGTGTGAATTCCACAACCAGCAAGCCCAAATCCCGCAAGCTGAAAATCCAGATTTTGGAGCAGAGTAAAACAGCTGCAATCACAGCAGTACATAATTCATGGGACCCTGCCCACAGTTGCATGCAGGACTCCAGCTCCTCAGTGGTGTTTTGTAAAGTTAGCTAGTAGAGCTTGGCTAAAGCAAGGACTTTTCTCTTCATTCCGGTGTCCTGGCTAGAAGGAGTTGCAGAGTCAGACCACAACCTGACATGGCAGCAGGGTTTCAAATCTAGCTCTCCATCAGAGGCCTCACCTAGGTGTGCTACCTGAGACCCTCCAGGACCCCTGGCAGAGGTCTCACCCAGGAATGCTACCAGAAATTCTGAATCAGAGATGCTGGGGATTGAACTTGGGACCTTATATATGCAAAGCAGGCACTCTACCACCTGAACCATGGCCCACTCTCCCATACCAGAATTGAAAGAGGCTATAACACAGCCAGCCTAAAGCAGCAGAACTAATGCCCCCAGCCTACTGTTTGTGTTGCCTATGCTTCCATGGCATAGAGTGGCTTATACTGTAATATCTGGGACTAAAGTCACTCAGGGTTTGTGCTGTTTACCATGGTGCAAAGCCCTCGGGCAGGGAAATTCTGCTGCCTTTTCCCTGTGCATGTGAAGGGGAGGAACTGAAGCAGACCTAGATAAAAAAATGGTTGTTTCTTTCAGACTATGGCACAGCACACAGTTGCTAGCGTTGCAGTGCACACTGAGGTGAGAGACTTGTATCCTTCCTATTCCTAGCTCTACTAGTGCCTGGGTGGGAATTGGGCCAAGCCTCTGCCCCTCTGATGTAGCGGCACTTTGAGACAGACAGAAAAGCACCATGGAAGCACTGAGAATCAGTGTATTAGCAGACTGCACTGGTGTTACATTGCACCAGGGGTAGCAACTACTTCCCCTGTATATAAAAGGCTCTCCTCTACACCACCCCAGCACAAAGCCATTCTAGTGGACAATAAACTCGCTCCCACAGACAGCACACCTGGTCCAACTTTTAGGAGCTCTGAGAGTGGAAATCTTTGATGGGAAGTCAATGAATTCGTAGCTAACCCTTTTCAATAATAGATAGCAAGTGAGTCAGTGAGGGAAGAACATGCTCCTTTGGCACCTCTGTTTCCCAGCTAGCAGTATGGCTGTTTTTCCTGATCAGGAAGCTATGCATGCCCACATCCCTAGCTGCCCTATAGTCCTTCAGGTAATCATCTCCCACATGAGCAGCCAGCTGGGAAGCTACACCAGCAATGTGCAGTGCTTCCTGAAAGATCCTCTGGTCGGGTTTGGCACAGCCAGCAGTTTCAGAGGTCAAGACAAACTCAAAATGGTGGCGGAGGTTGCACTGAGCCAGGATCTCCTCCAGTCTCCTGTCAAAATTGGAGATGATGCCCATGCGGATGCCTTTCTGGCAGCACTGCCCAAGTGTCTCACTAGCACCTGGCAGCAGCTCCCAGTTGTGTGCGCTGCAGAAGTCCTGGTAGAGCTTTTCTGCAATGGGTGTGAGCAGCGCGTCTTCATGGACACCAGAGAGCCTGAAGGTCTGCTTGACAACATCCACCCACCACTGCTTGGAGCTTAGCCCCTTGCTCAGGCCGTAATTAGGGAAATGTTTACTCTGGGCTTTGTATGCCTGGTGGAAAGACTGATTAAGAGCCTCTGTTTGCACCTTAACTCCATGAGCTCGGGCCTCGGCAGAGTAATTCTCTCCCACTGGGTGCCGGAGCCGGAGCAGAGTGTCCTTCACGTCCCACGTCAGTAGCCGCAGTTTCAGCATGGCTGGTGACAAAGCTAGGCCGGAACAATAAAACAGCCGGGTAAGAACAAGAGACAGGCCGCAGACAACAGGGCAGCGTCACCGATTCCTGAATGGCCTCTTTCCGATGCAGCAGAACTACCCCATTTCTGGGCACGAGCGGGTGGGTGGAAACGAATAAGGAGTCAGGCGAGAAATTGGCCTCGCTGGGTGAGTCTGGAGTGCTGAAAGCCTGGGGGAGCGGGCCGGAGAGGCTGTCAGGATTGTGCGGGGCAGCACTCGCCATCAGCGCGCCCACCGCCCGGGGCCGCTCCAAACCTCCCAACTCGCACCGCGGGAGGAGCAGCCGCCCGGGCTGGCTTGCAGGTAGCGCGGAACTACCTGCGCTGAGCTCCCGGGGTGACCCGGCGCTGCTGCCTGACGGAGCCTCCGCAGGGAGGTCACACGCGCTGCAGATCCTGCGTGGGAACTAGCCTCCTGGTTGGGCCCCAGACCGCAGCGTAGCCAGGCAATGGCTCGCTCCCTCGGGGGGAGGGGTACGGACAGGAGCAAGGCCTGCGACTCATGGGCGGGCTGGAGCGACCAGGCCCGGCACCAAAGGGAAAAGCTAAACCCCGAGCCTCCAAACCAACCTCTCCGCGGCTGTTGCGGGCCGCCCACTGAAGGAGGCGGGGCCATTCAAACGAGGGGGCGTGGCTGGCGTCGCGCTGGTTCCGGAGGAAGCGGTTCGCAGGGGAGCCCCAGCGCGGAGCAGGTGAGTGAACGCGGGCGGAAGCCGAGCTGTGGCCGGGGAGGCAGCGTTGCTCAGAGCCGCTCGGGTTGACGCTGATTCCGACCCCAGCAATCTCTGGGGAAGGGCAGCTTCGTAGGAATCCTGTTGTCCTTGGCCTTTGCCCTGCCCAGCCTGGCTCTCCTCCAGGGGGCTGGGCTTGGGTCGGGTAGGGCCCGCCGAGGAACCTTGCCCCTGTGCTGCTGCCTCGTTCTTGGGCCGCCCGCTAAATCCCCCGAGTAACTCTCCTCGGATGATTTTTGTCTTTTATAGTTTGTTACTGTTGTTGTAACTTGTAATGCGATGCCCTTTGGTCAAGCTAATAAATTGAAACTGAATTGATTAATTGGCTAGCTCTCCCTTATGGCGCGCGGGGGGCAATTAACCCTGCTTTCCCTGAGGGTCGAAGTCGCTTCCAACGCACTGGGCTCCCTTCTTGACTCCCCAACTCCAGCCGGCGCCCCCTATA
Source organism: Sphenodon punctatus (assembly GCA_003113815.1). Lineage (NCBI taxonomy): Eukaryota > Metazoa > Chordata > Lepidosauria > Sphenodontia > Sphenodontidae > Sphenodon > Sphenodon punctatus. Next base: position 704,148 of record QEPC01000699.1, read on the forward strand.
AGAGCCAGAAATGGATCGGGCTCCAGACTGTTAAACACGTAGTCTCCTTACCCCCCCAGCGCCGTGCCTGTCTGGACTCTAACTGGGCAGGGCGCCAGCTTTTCCACAGAAAGGAGCCTCCCAAGAGAGGAGCCCAAGCACCGGGGAGGGTTGACGTTGGTGTTTGGGAGAGATACCTGCGTGATGGTGGCGTTAGACTCCAGATCTCTTCCCTAGAGCTGACTGGAGGGGGGCAGCAGGAGGGAGCCAGTGTTTTGGTTTGGGGCTGCCTTTGGCTCCCCTGGCAGCAACATGGTTCTGGCAGTGACTTCCAGCCTTAAGCTGTTGCTGGCTCAGGGCTTCAGGGGCTGTTTGGTACCTGCAGGACCCGGTCTGTAGCTCCCTGACCTGAGTCCTGGATGTTCCATTGACCTCCAAGACATAAGTACATACTTCACAGAGACATGTAACAAGCTGGGTTCCCCAGCAACAGGAGTCTGCCCTGTTCTATTGCAGGCCTTTCCCCCCAAGCAGGGTCCCTTTTGTTGCCCTCCTCAAACCAGTTGCTTTTTGTTGCCAGGGTTTGGGCTGGGCACATGAGCCTGTTCTCAGCCTGTCTTTGATGCTAACTGACTAGTGCAATTCCAGATGCGTGAAGGATGGGTGTTTCCCATGTAACAGAACTTAGTTTTGCAATGTAATTGTAGGCACAGCCCATCCCTGTCTTATCTCATCCCTGCAAGCCTCCTCATTCTGTGTTTTTGGGGCTGCTTTGGTACTGGTGACTTGTTCCCTGTGGTGTTTGCCATCCATGTGGCTTTTGGTGCTTGCACCCTCTTTGTGAGATCCCTCATTAGGCTGAGTTGGACTCATGTGCAGCCTCTGTTGGGAGGAGCAGACCCCAAGGATTACCTCCTGGCAGGGGCCCAAAGCTGCCCGGAACAATGCAGGTACTCCTGATTCAGGTACTGCTCTTCAGCTGTGAACCCCACAGAGATCTAGGGATCTTACACACTCCCAGGAGTGCCAGATGTTGTGGTTTGCAGGACTGCTCTAGGAAATGCCTTATGTTGTCCTGATGAGCCTCTGGCTCTGGCTAAGGGTTGTGTGTGGCAGGGTCATTCCTTGGGCCTACCTGGATTGTCTGCTAGGAGCAGCTTGGGGTCTTGCATCGAGGGAACTGGTAGAGAACAGCAACCATTTCCCTCCCCACAGTGGTGGAGGCCTGCTGTGTTCTGTACTGCCTGTGGAGAAGTCCCCAACCAGGAGTTATCTTGGGTGTCATTCCTAGGGCCCAGCATCTCTCCCAGCTCCTCTACTTACTTGCACCATGAGCCTTTAAAGCAAGAGGGCTCCTGCCTGCTGCTTCCCAACCCTTGAGAGAGAGAGAAGGGCAGAGAAGCCTGGACAAACGCCACATGTTACAAAACTAGGTGTGCGTTGATGTGCTCGCTATGCTTTTATTGTGGGTCTGGCGGGGATGTGGAAAAGGGCGCCACAGCCTGGGACTGGTACACCACATCCGTTTAGTCAAACCCTTGCTCTGAACTATTAACCTGAATTATTTTGTGGTTCAGTTCTAGTTCAACAAAGACCTTCAAATAATGGTTTTTGGTTTTGGCTTCGATTTGATTTCCTGACTGGCAGGCCATCTCCAAGCTGCTCTGCGCTCTTCTGTCTTTCAGAATTTTTCCTTCCAAGACCCTTTGTTGTTTCCAAGATGCAGACAGACTCTCTCCTGCACAGCGGCTATTTCCACCCTGTGCTGCGCTCCTGGCAGACCTCAGCTACTATCTTCAATGCCACTAACCTCATCTACCCTATCTTTGTCACGTGAGTTCCATGGGTCTATGGCTCTCTGCACAGGAAGGCAAGAGGGGCAGCGAGAAGTGCAGTCTTTTAAGAGCATGGGAGAGGAAAGTGTGCAAGGATTAGAGGCTGCCAGCCAGTGGGAGGTGTCCCAGGATGCTAGCCTCTGAGATTGGTGCCCTGTCTCTAATCGGAACTGATTGTCAGAAGAAGGTAGATTTGCTTGGAGTTGTCCTGGGTGTGAGGACACCACTCCACGTCTGAATCGACGGAATCCAAATCGACAGCCACCCCAGTGGGAGGCTGTACCTTCACCGCTGCTGAGACAGTCCCTGGCCAGGGCTCTGGCATTGTTGAGCTAGGGAGAGGCTGTTAGGCCACTTGTAGGGGTGAGAATCTACCAGTGAGGACCGCTGTAGAGCTGTTTTAAGTTCCTGCAGGCTGAGGTGTGGAGAGATGCAGCTGATGCCCTTGAAGCCTAGCTTCTTGGTCACTACCAGGTTGCTGCCTTGAGAGCCTCTCCACATAACTCCTGCAAGGAGCTCATGGGTGAGCATGGCCTGTTTTTGCTGGAGAGAGGGAGGCACAAGGGTGCCGCACAAGGATGCAGCTTGCATAAGCAGAGCATGGGCTAGTTGTGTCTGTAGCACAGACTTGCTCAAGTGTGACCATGGAATGAATTGGGGGCTGTAGGAAGGCAGCAGCCTGGGGAACTGCCAGGCTGCCCCGCTCATTTCAGTGAACGGAATGTGTTGGCAGACCTAACCTTCCAGTCCGTGGTCAGTTCTAGGTTTCCTGTGAGGGTGGGTTGGCTCTGGGCTGAGTGGCTGGCACAGGCCCATGCCTGGCTTGCTGCTGTGCTGGGATAATGGATTTCTGCCTGTTTTTGGCCTTGCTTTTTCCAAGCTGATTATCCAGTGTTGAGCGTGGTGTGTGCCAGGATCCTGCACTTGCTCACTGTCCTCTTTGACCCCTTCAGTGACAGCCCGGATGCTGTGGAACCGATCACCAGTCTGCCCGGCCAAGCCAGGTAGGCACCTTCAGTGATCCCTGCTGTGTGGCACAGGGAATTGCAGCAGAGGGGTCTGACTATTCTGGAGACATTGGTACTGGGAGGGTGTCATGTTCCCAGGTCCTAGCAGATGATCTGCACTTTCTGCTTGAGAGCTCCTAGCCAAGGGGAGGCGTAGCTGCCAGGATGGTGTATGCCATTGCCAAGGGCTATGGTGGGTAATTGCAAACACCCCCAGAGAAGCTGTGTGACTAGGAAGAGTACACCCTCTGCCTTCTGGCTAGCAGTACCAGGGACTGCATGCAGGGAGCTGGCAGCAGTTGGGTCCCTGGGTCAGCAAGTGGCAACGTTATTCTTGGGGTTGGGGGAGAGTCCCTCCATGGAGTCCCTGCCTGCCCTGTTGTGGGGCATGTGGGGAGCTGGGACGGCAAAGGGGATGCCAGTGCTCTGACACTGTGCCTGGCCTGCTGGGGTGGGGAATGGAGAATGCGGCCCCGAGGAGCTGGTTTCAGGAGGCAGACCCACCATAGCATTTCAGCTGTGTGCACAGAGGCCCTGGGTGTGCTGGGGAGCTAGGCAGTTCATCAGCAAATAGGGCTCTTGAGTGTCTGAGATAAGGCCTCATTTGCTGGCTGACTGGGCCTGTTGGTGATTCTGGGCTCATCCCAGCACTGCAGATAAGCTCCTTTGTTACAGGTTGCAGACCCAAGATAAGGCTCAATGTTGCTTCTTGGATTGCCCACTGGTACTTGCTCTCACATGTGCCCAGGGACTGGCACATGCTTTTCCCTTGCCTGCCAGCTCTGAGAGCAGTCACAAGGGTCTGAAAGCAGCTGGTAAAGCTGTTTGGGGCTAGGCTTTGTGTCCTAAAGTCATGTGGGTCGCCTGTGAGCCATGTTTTGCTGGCCATTGGGTAGGGTTGCCACTTGCTGGAATTTGCCCCCTACATCTCTGCAACAGGCACAGCCAGGTGGGGCACAGGCACAGCCAGGCTGAGGGGAGGTGGAACAGCACTGGCCATGTTTGGCTCTGGTACCTGGAGCCCCCATTCTGTAACTTGCTCACTGCCCTATCACATGGGAGGACAGGGAGGGGTCAGCATCCAGCTTCCCCCCTCACATGGAGAGCAAGGGTCATTCCAGGCCGTTCCTCTCTGCTAGAGTAATGACCCGTAGTCCCTTGCAGGGTGGGGCCAGTGTGAGAGAAGATTGAAAGGCAGCATCCTGGCATCCAGGACCTGCAAGGGCATATAGGAATCCTGCCTTGGGCAAGGGGGCATTCTCCCCTCTTCCCCCTCCAACCTGGGAGAGCCAGAGGGCAGGTAACCCAGCTTGCTAGTTGGCTGCCTGATCAGTTTGAAAAATAAGAGTTCTGGATTTGCATGCAGTTATAGGCTAATTTATGTTTATAAATCTACGTACATTTCCAGATTAGACTGTGGTGTGACTTTGGAGCACCCTTTCTGAAGTTTGCAACAGTTCTCGAACCCTACCACATCTGGCCAGGCACTCCTCAGCACCTGCTCTGTGCCCTTCTTAACTGCTTGCTGACACCAGCTTTGACCCAAGGTCCCTCCCTGTAGTTTCCAAGAGCCCCATACTTGGGTCCCCCCTCCCCCCACATCCCTGTCTCTACCCCCAGGGTTCTTCCTGCACCTGAAAGGACCCTTCCTTCCTGCTCATCACCCCAACCCTGGTCCTAGAACACCACACATCAGTCTGGGCCTTTCTATCCCCTGCATTGCCCATCCTAGCCAAGCCAAGCCAGGCTCCTGAGGTGGTGGCTCCCCAGGACAAAGGAGGTGGGGAGGGAGACACAAAGTGTGGAAGCATGGGAAAGAGTGTAGCCTAAACGCACAGCACCCTCCTGCCATGGGGTTGGGATTCCCTGCCTGTGGAGAGTGACCAGGACTCCTGTGGCTGCAGCTGATCCTCTGCCCAGCACCGCATCCCATCCTGCTCCATGGTGGGATCCAGGCTGCTGAGCATTTCTCCTCCTCACAGCCATGTGGGTCCAGGCTGCTGTGTTCATGTTCATCTGCATCCCCCTTGGTCAACTCTGCTGCAGTTTGCTATGACACTGCAGCCAGCAGGGAGCTGGCTCAGCACAGGGAGTGCCGTGTAGTGTGCAGTGCCTGACAACTCGACTGCTGTGCGAGTGACAGGCCCATGCAGGTGGGAAGATATCTGTACTGTCAATCCCTGCCGCTCAGACCTGCTCTCCCCCAGGTATGGAGTCAACCAGCTTGAGGGGATGCTGCGCCCCTTGGTAGCAGGTGGGCTGAAGTGCGTGCTGATTTTTGGAGTCCCATGTAAAGTGTTCAAGGTCAGTGGGGTCTGGCAGTTACTGGGAGGGGAGGGGGTTCATGCAGCCAAGCCTGCGGGATGGTAGGAATGAGAGCCTGTAAATCCTGTGAGCGTGGACTCTGGGCTAGCCCAGCTGCAGTGCTTGCTCTGAAAGCATTGGTTTGGGTCTCATGGGCTCAGCAGGGATGAGAATAGCCATCAGACAGATGTTCCGTTGGGCTCATGTGGGGTTCTCTTTCCATCTGAGGCAGAGCTGACCCCAGTGCAGTGCATCGGGGAGTCCTGTAGGGGACGCACTCCCCTCTGAGCCAGGGCTGATTCCAGTCTATGGGACATGCTGTAGAGGGTGCATCTTGCCAGCTGGGGTTGACCCTGGTGCTAGAAGGGGTGCTATAGAGGGGTGCTCCCCCCTCTGCCAAAGCTGCCTGCAGGGCTCAGTTGGAAGTGCTGTCATTTGGATGGGATTTGATCCCAGCCACTTGCTTACAGGGCCTTTTCTTGGTATCCTAACCTTGTGCCAGGCTGGAGGCAACATTCTGCTTCCTTCTACCCTGTCTAGTTTGAGTGGGGTGGGGCGTTCCTTCCCCGCCGGCAGGGTAGAGATGGGGCTTTGCCAGTACTAAGGGAGGGGACCATATGCTCCCTGTGTCTGGGGATGCAGTGTCCTGGATAGTGACAGGAATGTCTCTTCCCCTTGTAGGATGAAAGGGGCTCGGCAGCTGATGCAGAGGACACACCAGCCATCCTTGCTGTAAAGAGGATCAGCTCCTTGTTCCCAGAACTGCTGATTGCCTGTGATGTCTGCCTGTGCCCCTACACCTCTCACGGGCACTGTGGTAAGCACTACCATTGCCCCACCACCTGCCTCCTTCCTGGCTGAGGATGGTACAAGGGGTCTCTAGTGCCTGCTGGACCCTGAGCTTTTGGTTGCTGGTGAGCCTGGGCCTGTCCTTGGTCGTGCTTGGTTTGTGAGACAGTCTGTGGTTCTGACCCACCCTAAGCTTGTCTTTTTCAGGCATCCTGCGGGAGGACGGCACCCTCCAGAATGAGGCTACCTGCCGGAGGCTGGCTGAAGTTGCGCTGGGCTATGCCAAGGCAGGTGAGTGGATCCGGCAGCCCTACCCTGGCCCCATAATGGTGTTGACGGTGCTGGCTCTCTGGGTGCACCAGCCTGTCACTGGGGAGCTCCAGGGGCTTCAGGCCTGTCAACATCCTTCCCACAAGGGTGCAGGGCTCTGGCTTCAGGGTCAATACATGGCTGAGCTTGTTCTGCTCTGCCTGGACAAACAGCAGCCCCTCCCTCACCAGCTCCCTGCCCTCCTGATTTCCTGTCTGCCTTGCTGACTCCTTGCTGTAGTCTCGGCGACCATGCCGTGTGTCGGTTCTCTGTCTCCCTGCAGGATGCCACATCGTGGCCCCCTCGGATATGATGGATGGACGTGTTGCTGCCATGAAGGAGGCTCTGATCTCCAATGACATGGGCAACAAGGTGGGCAGAGAGGGATCTGCTGGGAAGGGACATTGTGAAGGAGCTCTGGGGAAGGGATAGTGTGAAGACACTGGGCCTTTGCTTTGGTGCTGGAGCTGCCTTAGTCACTGCTTTTCTGACCAGGGCTGTATGTGCTCATGAGAAGACAGTCCCTGACACTGTTGGCTTCTGCAGAGGTGGGGGCTTCAATCAAATCTCCCCCCCCCCCCCAAAGTTTCTACAGGGAAGGTCTTCAGTCAGCTTCTTCCCTCTGCTCAGGCTCCCGAGCAGAGTGTTCTTGTAGCAGTGGTGGGGAGAGGCGAAGAGTCCTGGTTTCGACAAGGGGAGCCAGGTTATGGCAGCTTGAGTATTGCTGCTTTGGTGGGTTTCTTAGGGCCCCAGTGCATTGGGTGGGGGCAGAAATCCTAGGACCCAGATCATATGCCTGGCGGGTTCCAGCCTGGGGAGATGAGGGAAGCTTGCCCAAGGTGCCTCTTCGAGAGCTGTTCCACACAATGGAGCTAGGTGCCATGGTCACCCACCCGCTGTCTTTGCTACCCCCTGCAGGTCTCTGTGATGAGCTACAGCGCCAAGTTTGCTTCTTGCTTCTATGGGCCATTCAGGTGAGGAGCGGGTGGGTTGGGGCTCCATTTTGGTCTCCCAAGTATGTGCTGGGCCTAGTGAGCCAGGAGCACTGGTTTCTGGTTCTGCTCCTGTTCCCTGGGTTGCAGCTCCCCTCTGTGCAGGGAAGGTGTCTGCTTCCCTGGGGTAACTGACGGGGTCTTGGGCTAATCTCGGCAAAGCATAGAAGAGAAGCCATACACATCTACAGATGCTCTCTGCAATGATCCTGGCCAGCTTGTGCTGCTGGGCCATGGGCAGCTCCCAGCCTGCTGCCGAGCTGTCTCCTCTCTCGCTCCCCCCTACCACGCTGCTGTGCAGGACCTTGCCTATGCACCCTGCCCTGCCCAACATGCAGCTTTTTGCCAGGCTGCCCTTATTTCCTCTGCTGTTGCACACAGCTCTGTTCTCTCCTTTTATTTGGCACAATATGACCTGACAGCTGCACGCCTGCCTTGGCGCACAGCTCTGTGCCATGCTAGCCTCTGCCCCATCAGAGGAAGTGCCTGGGAAGGTCTCTGGGCAAAAGAAAGGTGCAGGAAGGAACTGGTCCCGTTGCTGCTGTAGCCTTTCCACAATAACCCGGCTCACAGGGAGGGAGAGGATAACCTGGATCTACAGGGACATGGGGAGGCTGGGGTAGCATCCATGGCTGTCTGGGGTGCTCTTGAGGAGTCCCTGGTGGGCAGAGCTGGCCTTGGAGGCTTTGCTGTTTATCTCCTAAGCTTTTGTTTCAATTAACAGAGATGCTGCCCTGTCCAAGCCTGCCTTTGGAGACAGACGGTGCTACCAGCTCCCCCCAGGTGCCCGGGGGCTGGCCGTGCGTGCAGTGGTGAGTAAGGCCCTGCCCACAAGGGCACTTCAAATGGCCTAGCATGCCCCCGCCTGACTGGCTGCTCTTTTCCATCCCCTACCCTGTGTCCTTGGGGAAGAGCAGGGCTTAGCAGGGAGAGATGGCCTGGCTCCTCTGTTCCAGGAGCAAGCAGGACATCTGCCCCCCAGTTGTGTAAGCCAGAAGCTGGGTGCTCCCAGCCAGCTCTGGGAGGGTTCCTCAGTCCTGTTCCCTACATGTCAGTGCCCCCCTTGCTCCCAATAGCCTTCCTCAACCCCAGGGCTGCTATTCTTCCCACCCACCTCATGGTTCCTGGGACTGTCCTACTGCTACTCCCAGTCTGACACAACAGGAATTGCCAGTGAAAGAGCATGAGGGAGTCCTGCTGGTCCAGGGGAAGCAGCACCCTGTGTTTGGAGTGGGGAGGGAGCAAAGGTGGCATCAGCTTGCCCTGGAGGTGGATGAGTGGGCAGATGCCTGCTGGGAGAGGTGGCTTCACCTCACAGAGTGTTGCTTATACACAGGAGGCAGGGATGCTCTGCCTGCTAATCACACTAAGACACCAGGCTCTTTGTCCGCATACAGGAAAGTTCTGATTGGCTGAGCCTCTCCACAAATGGAGAGAAGCGGCCAGTCAGGTAAGAATTCCCCTGCAGGGCAGGTGTCACTTCCACATGTCTGTGTGAGGGTATAATACCCACAATCTACCCGGGAAACAAGAGGAATGGGGATGGGGTGCAGAGCAAGGCACTGTGTGGATTCTGTGTTTGACTCGGACCTCACCACCCTCATCCATGCATTTGTCACCTTGAAACTGAACTATTGCAATGCACTCTGTGGGGCTGCCCCTGGTGATGGTCCGGATGGTGCAGAAGGCTACAACCCGTCTCCTCATGGGCCGCAGAGGGCACATTACACCAGTGCTCCAAGCGCTGCAGTGGCTGCCTCTTGTCTTCTGGGCCCCATTCAAGGTGCTGGTTTTAACCTTTAAAGCCCTTAACAGTCTGGGTCCTGCTTATCTGGAAGATTGCCTTGCCCCACAGGGTCACTGGGCAGCCCCTGCAGTTGTCTGGGAGCACCCTCCTGGAGGTCCTGTGTTGTTGGTGGGTCCATATGAGCAGGAGGGTATTCTCAGCGGCTCCTCCATCACTTTGGAATGCCCTCCTGGCCTAGATCCACCTCAGCCCAAATCGCCTTGCCTTCCAGCGTAGCTGTAAGACCTGGCTGTTCCGCCAGGCCTTTGGCAAGGGAGAGGGGGTGGATGGGATGGGTTAGGGTTGGGGACGGGTTTTTATCTCTACAAACCCATGAGTAATAATGTGTACTATTTATTTATATTGTGTTTTATATTTTGCTTTTATCAGCCACCTTGAGTTGCCCCTGGGCAAGAGGGGTGGGATAAAAATGCAATAAATAAATGGTAGGGAGAGGGTCAAATGCACCAGCTGAGGAAGCCTTATCCAGGCTTGTTAGGCCTAATCCTTGCTCCTTGTGTGCCATTGGAGAAGGGCAGCACATGGAGAACCAACAACTTACCCATCTGCCCAGCCAGAGGCAGGGCTGAGAGACTGTTCATTGCTGTGGGTAGCAAGGAGGGGGGGAGCCGTGCCTACAATAGACAGAGCCTGAGAATTTGTTTTAACTTTAATATTTCTTTGAATTTTTGTGGTGGTAGCAGCCGCTAGGGTGAAACATCACACACAAGTTGCACCATCTTGGGTGAGCAAGGAGCAATGCCAAAGACCTGTCACAGAAACCTCTTGCTACCTCCCCAAAGTGGGGTCCTTCCCCTTTCATGGGGGGAATATGAGGCCTGGAGAAGGTCCTGTATCTGCTGTGACATCTGGCCAGATGTGACATCTTTTGTCACTTATTTCAAATAAATGGGATGGAGATGGTATGCAGTGAGCATTGGATTGCAAATATTGTAAATGTATGCAAGATTATGTTAATTTTAACTTGGGTTTTTCTGGTGCTGTTTAACGTATCATTAATGATCGAGAAAAGGGGATGGACAAAGTGGCAAAGCTTGCAGGTGATTCAGAATTATTCAAGATAAATCTCAAGACAGCGAAAACTACAGAAGGATCTCTCACAACTGGGGACTGGGCAATAAAATGGCAGATGAAATTCAATGTTGATAAGTGGAAAGTGATGCAACTAGGAAAGAACAATCTTAACTATAAACACATGGTCTTGAAGTCTGTATCAAGGGTTACCTCCACGTGATCTTGGAGTCGTGGTGGATAGTCCACTGAAAACATCCACTCAATGCACAGCAGTGACCAGAAAGGCTACTCTGTAAATCTAAGGCACCCCCATCTTGAATACTTCAAAAAGGTGATATTAGAATTGGAAAAAAATAAAGGTGCAGAGAAGGGCAACAAATATGAACCGAGTCTTGGGATGACTTCTGTATAAGGAATAGAAAAGCCCCAATAGTTTAGGGCTCTTCATCTTAGAAAACAGATGAGTGATGTGGGATGTGATAGAGGCTTATAAAATTGTGAACATTGTTCTGACTGCTGGGAACTAGTAGGGAACCATAGGGGATGGATCACTCCATGCCTGCCCTGGTTTTGTGCACTTCTCTGAAACATGTGGTAATGGCCTTGTAAGAGGCAGGATCGTGGGCTAGATGGACCATTGGTCTGACCCAACCTGGGAACTCTTCTCTTCCATTTGCAGCAGTGCAGCTCTTCCACTTCCATTTGCACAAAAGCAGGGCAGGTATAGAGTGATCATCCCCTGTGGTTCACTCCCAGTAGTTGGAGCCAACAGCTGTCAAGGGACCTATCTTGCAAGATCTTAGCCAATCCTTTTTTTGAACCCAGCTATGCTATTGACCTCCACAAAAGCAGTATCCACTTAGCCTCTACCATGCAGGGAGCTTATCCTCTTAGCCCTTTCCCCCTCTGGTTGTTGCCCTTCACAGCTCAGGGCTGGCTTTTAAGAGCTGTCGATGGTAGAATGACATGCTCCTCACCTCCATGCACATTTTTTTGTGAGTTAACTGAGCAGATCCTGGCAGTGCCAGCTTGGGAAATCCTAGAATTGCAGCGTTGGAAATAACCTAAAGGGTCATCTAGTTCAACCTCCTTCTTTGATGCAGGAATTCCAGAGTTATAAAATCCCAGACAGATGGGTGTCCAGCCTCTGTTTGAAAACCTCCAGTAATGGAAAGCCCATGTGACGTCCCAAGGCAACATGTTCGTGCCACTGCCAAACAGCTTTTACTGTTAGAAAGTTTTTCCTGGTATTTAACAGACATCTATTTTTTTGTAATTTGATATTGTTATTTTTAATCTTTCACTCTGAGACAATGGAGAACAGTTGCTTGTCGTCGTCTTTGTGGCAGCCATTTAGATTTTTGAAGTCTCTATCATGTCTCCCCTTAATCTCCCTTCTCAAGGCTAAACATATTCAGTTCCTTCCACCTTTCCTGGTAAGATTTGTTTTCCAGACCCTTTTTTATCTTTGTTGCCCTCCTCTGAACCGGCTCCAGCTTGTTAATGTCCTTCTTAAAAATGCCCCAAACTGGACACACTTCTCCAGATGACGTCTTTCCAGTACAGAATAGAGATTACTTTCTGCACTTTGGAAACAATGTTTCTGCTAACGTCGCCGAAGATTACATTGACCTTTTTTGCAGCCAAATAACTTGCTGATTGTGATCACTTTGTGATCAACCACAATCCCTAAATCCTTTTCACACGTGTTGTTTCCAAGCCCCAGTATCCCCCCTCTTATACTTGTGCATTTGGTTTTTCTTTCCTAAATGTAAAACTTTACACTGTGGAATTTCAGTTTGTTTCAGCCCAATTTTTCAATTTGTTAGGATTACTTTGAATTCTAATTCTATCTTACAAAGTGTTGGCTGCTACTCAAAGCTTTTTGTCATCTGCAAACTTAGTAAATATTTCCTCCACTCCTTCATCTGAGCCCCTGGGAAGCCTGCTTCCATTTCTTCCCAGAGCCGGTGCAGCCTAGGTAACATGTGCTCTACCTCCCCTCAACTTGCCACATACAAGGGACATACCCTTGACCTGGTGTTCTGTTCTGGCCTTGAGGTAGGTGATCCGGTAGTGGGGGATGTGAGGGTCACACCCTTGTTATGGACAAATCATTACCTCCTTCAGGTCAGTCTCTCAGCACACCACCTTCAGAAGGGAAATGGACCAGTTAGGTTGGTCTGCCCCCAGAGGCTGATGGAACGTCAATGGTTCCAGGAGGCCCTGGGGGATTTAACCTTAGACCCTAACGGCCGATCTGTTGATGAACTCGTTCGAGCTTGGAACATCTTGCTCAAGGAGGCCATTGATAAGGTGACTGAGACGTCTCCTACCTCTATCTCATCACCGCAGGACCCCTTGGTTTACTGAGGGGCTGCGATGTATGAAGCAGGCAGGTAGGCAACTAGAGCGACGCTGGCGTCAGACTCGCGCTGAATCCAACCGACTTCTCCATAGGGCCCATTTGAGGTCCTATGTTGAGGCTGTGAGGACAGCAAAGAAAGTTCTTTGCCGCCCTCATAGCGTCTACAAAGTCGCGTCCAGCGGAGCTGTTCCGGGTGGTGCGGGGGCTGGTCAGTCCAGCCTCCCTCTGCCTGGATGGGGACTTGTCCCAGGCCTGCTGTGAGGAGTTTGCCACCTACTTTGCAGACAAGATCGCTCGGATCCAGAGCAACTTCGATGCTGGATTAGGGGCAGTGGAGATGAAGCGCGAGGTGATGGAGGCCTTGTCTAGTCCATCTTGGGATGAGTTTCAGGAAGTGACGCTAGCCGATGCTGTGGATGTCCTGGGTTCTGTTAGAGCCACCAGTTGTGAATTAGATCCATGCCTGTCCTGGTTGGTGAAAGCCTCCAGGGAGACATTGGGACGGACATTGGGCGAGGGTAATCCCCTTCGGCAGGGGAGATTGCCCCCCGGTCTCAAGGAGGCTGTGGTGCGCCCCCTGCTGAAGAAGCCATCTTCTGGATGTGGACACACTCACGAGTTACTGACCTGTCTAACCTGCCCTTTTTAAGGGAAGGTTATTGAACGGGCGGTGGCACTGCAGCTCCAGCATCGTTTTCCTCGACCCATTTCAATCGGGGTTCTGCCCCGGCTATGGCACAGAGACGGCCTTGGTGGACGATCTCCACTGGGAGATGGACGCAGGACGTTCAACACTTCTGGTCCTGCTAGATCTCTCGGCTGCTTTTGACACAGTGGAACATGGGCAGCTGCTGAGATGGTTGCGAGCCCTGGGGGGGTCTGGACGGGACTGTCCTTGGATGGTTCCGATCATTCCTCTCGGGGAGAAGCCAGCGGGTTGTCCTGGGAGCTGAGTCTTCTAGCCCCCGGGCCCTGGAGTGTGGCATTCCGCAAGGTTCTATTTTGTCTCCATTATTGTTTAATGTATATATGCAGCCCTTGGGGGAGATCGTGAGAGGGTTTGGTGTGTGTTGCCACCAATACGCTGATGACACCCAGCTTTACCTCTCCTTTTCAACTGACCCAGGTCCCGCCATCTCAGTGCTGTCCCAATACTTGCTTGGAGCCCATGGCGAATTGGTTACGGCAGAGCAGACTGAAGCTCAATCCTGATAAGATGGAGGTGTTGGCTCCCCTCATAGAGGGGGTCCGCCCTCCCGTAGCCCAACAGGTTCAGAGTCTGGGAGTATTGCTGGACTTGGATCTCTGCCTAGACGGGCAGGTGGAGGTGGTGACTAAGGCTGCCTTCTGCCAGCTGTATCTGGTGCGGAGGCTGCGTCCATATATTTCCAGACCCAACCTGACCACCCTCATCCATGCCTTCATTACCTTGAGGCTGGACTACTGCAACGCGCTCTATGTGGGGCTTCCCTTGGTGCTTGTTCGGAGGCTGCAGCTGGTGCAGAATGTGGGGACGAGCCGACGGGAACACGTCACTCCCGCGTGCTGCGCTGGCTGCCTATAGCGTACCGAGCCAGATTCAGGGTGTTGGTTTTGGCCTATAAAGCCCTACAGGGTCCTGGCCGCCTCACCTCAGGGACTGCCTCACCTTCTGCATCCCAGAGCGACCCTTCGGTCCACCGGGGGTGCCTTCCTGGAGGTCCCCCATGTAAAGCGGGGGGCCACAATGGAGAGGGCATTCTTGGTGGCTGGGCCGCGTTTATGGAACTCCCTCCCGGAGGAAGCCCATCTGGCCCCAAGCCTGTTGGCCTTCTGCTGGGCATGCAAGACCTGGCTGTTCTCCCAGGCCTTCGGAGGAGAGGAGGGGGAATTGGGAAAATAGGTGATGGTGGGGTTGTTCTTAGGGGGATTTTTAGCTATTTTAATTTTTGTGTTTTTGTGTTATTTTACTTATTATTTTTATATTGTAAGGTGCCCCGAGATGCCATGGGCATGAGGGGGTGGCTAAGAAATGCAGTAAAATAAAATAAAATATGCACACTCCCTTCTCTTCCAGTAAGCCCTGGCCAATGTGAGAGAAGAGCCCAGGCTCTTGGCCTTTCAGATGCTGCTGCCAGTGAAAACACATGCCGTTTAGGGGATGGATACTAGAGACTGGCATGAGACCTGCCAGCCTGTTCCATGTGAATCTCCTGGATCCTAGTACCTGTTGTATGCCCTTCCCATTGAGCTATATGCTCATCCCCCTACCTCTCAGACATTGGAAAGAGTAGGGTTCATCTTTCCCAGATACCGGAGGGGCTGCTTACTGCCCAGAATGCTGTTCTTTTGGAGGGGGAAGAGGGGTGTCACATTGTCAACTAGACCTCCAGATTCCTGTGGCAAAGTTTGGGCTTGCAGTTCCGCACACCTTGCATTGTGCACTGTGCAGGATCACTGATTTTTGGCTCTTGTCCCTTCCAGTCACTGTCTTGTACAGACTTGGGGAGTCCCTGTTCTCTAGGCCAAAGGTCTCTCTCCACCTAGTGGGAGACATTGTAAGCATGAAATGACTGCCACATTTGCTATGGGGTATGGGGCCAAAAGTCCTGTTCCAGCCTAAGCTGTGCCCTTGAGACAGATTCAATTTCTCTGCAGTGCTTGTTGTTCTCCCAGGATTTCCCAGCCTCATAAGTCTCCCCTGGGCTGTGTATGTTCCCTGCAGGACCGAGATGTGCGGGAGGGAGCAGACATGCTAATGGTGAAGCCAGGGATGCCTTACCTTGATCTTGTGAGGGATGTCAAGGCCAAGGTAAGCTTTGTGATTGTCCTACAGGTGAAATGTGGCTATCACATGGGAGTCTGGCTAGCACAGGAGATGCACAATCTAAAGCTGAATCAGCCTCCCCTGGGCACAGGTCTCTCTTCTTGGCCTAAGAACAGAAAAGGCCCTGAGCATCCATGGATCACTGCCATCCCTCCCACCCTACAGTCTGCAGAAGTGCCTTGGCCCAGTGTCCTGTGCAGGGGCATGTTGCTAGCACTCCCCCAGTGTTGTGAATTGGGGGAGGTGGAGGACAGAAGTCCCCTTCAAGCTCCCCAAAGTCACAGGGAGAGCTGGCACCCAGCACTACAGCATTAGTGGGGCCTTGCAGCAGGGCTAAGAGAGATTCCACCATGAAGCTCACGGACCTGCCTGTTTTTCAGCATCCCACTCATCCACTGGCCGTGTACCACGTCTCAGGGGAGTTTGCCATGCTGTGGCACGGAGCACAGGCCGGGGCTTTCGACCTCAAGGCTGCAGTCATGGAGGCCATGACCAGCTTCAGGCGAGCCGGTGAGTGAGTAGGTAGGGCAAGATCAGCTGTGGGGGTGGGGGGCCCATGCTCCGTGTAACCTCAGCTGCAACTTTGCAACCTTCAGAGCACCACGTGCCTTGTGCTGGCTTAGTTTCTCCTATTGATTCAATAGCAAGCTAAATACAAATCAAAGCCATCTCTGTGGCTTCCTGCTTACTCTAAGATGTGGCTGCATTAAGGGTATGAGAGCCAAGAGTTGGCTCTGCCATTGGAGGCTTAACCAGTGGCAAAGCAATTTGAGACCTTTTTGGGGAAAAAACCCTAACCCTGACTGAGTTGGTGGAGATGGCTCACAATATTCCCAGTGTCTAGTGCACAGGTTGGCAAAGTTCCCAGCCCCAAAAGCCACATACCAAAACCTTCATATGAAGTGCCACAAGCAGGGATCCATGTTCACTAGATTTTTCCCCATTGGTGGCAATGGGGAAGATGCAGTGAACATGTGTCCCTGGCCACAAGACACACACAAACCTCATCCTCATTTGTGATTGGCTGTTGGAGTTGTGCTCTGCAGTCCCAGCTACTGAGATTCTAAGAAGCAGCTGTAATTCATCTACTGAGACTCTGGTACAATGATCATTAGGGAACCCTGACTGAGCGGCACTTGAACTGCTCAAGTGCCACATGTGGCTCCCACTCATAGTTAAGACCACGGTGGGCAAATTTCTTGCTTTGTTCACTAGGCCAGTCTGTTCCGATGGGTCTGTGGGCTCAGGGTGGTGGGGCCCCTTTTGGGAACGAGGGCTACTGGCAGAATGTCTAGATGCTGCAGATTGTTACATGCTCCTCTTGGTTCTGTTGCAGGGGCAGATGTCATAATTACCTACTACGTGCCCCAGCTCCTGAAGTGGCTGAAAGAAGATCAGCTGTGAAGGACCCATCTGAAGGGAATGCCCAAATGGAAGCTTGCATGGGCTTGAAAGGACTGAAATGCACTCTGGGGGATTTTAATGGGGCTTTGGAGAGGAGCCAAAACTAGTTCTGCTGTAGGCAGGGGTAGCCTTGTTAGATGTAGGGGGCATTGTGCCTGCCTGGGCTGAGTTCAGCCCTGAGAAACCAAAGGCAAAAATCTCATTTTTAGTGTTGTTTTTAACCCCCAGCCCTGGCTGCTTCCATGATTTGTCTCTGTAGGGAACCGGTTTACTTGAATGTGTTGATATGGAAGTAGCCAGGCACCTGTTAGTGTTGTCTCTTGGGGGGTTTACCCCCTCCAAGCAGGGTCAGTTACAGATTAACTAGGCTTTTAGAGCAACTGAAGCCTGCTGCTTGGGTAAGAACCCACTTCACCTATATACAACACCCACAGGAGGGGATGCTCTGCTAATCTTGTCCTGTCACTACAGCATCTGCCCTAGGCTTCTGCTTTCACCTTTCCTGCTTTGTGCATAAATACAGCCTGGAGTAAATGCTTGATGCAGGCAGCAGAATTCTCTGAGCAGATGCAGCTTGTAGCAATCCCCCCACAGGGCAGCATTCTTATGCCGGTTTTCTTCTGCTACCCCATTGCTCCTCAAAACATCTGTAAATATTGGGGGGGGGGGATGACTTCCAAAGCTGCTTGGGAGCAGAGAGGGAATGTTTCCTCTCTCCCCAGCACTGCAAACTAACATTTGTGCCTTAAACCCATCACTGCCTAGACATACAGAATGTAGGGGCTACCCACCACTCTTTTTACTCATTCCTAATAAGGCCACTACCTGCTTCTGGGCTAACTTTTGTAGATAGTTTTAATCCCTAGCTCCAAGCCGTTTATGGCTTCTCCAGCCTTTGGTTTTCCTAAGGATGCTGACACCTTAAATATCTACTAATATTTTCTAAACCTCAAATCTAACATTGCTCCCCACTTTTAAAATGCAAATTATTTTTTATCCAGTAATCATTTCTGTGCAGTATGCAAAATTCCAAAATCCTAGTCTAGGGAGCCTGAAGGTGAAACTTATTTTTTCCATTGTGCAAATGGAGACATGTACCAGAACAAATTTTAGATTGTTGCTCTTGGAGTACAGTCCTCTGAGCAAGTAGCAGTAGAGTGCAGTGCAAGTCTCATTGAAGTTGACTATGACTTGCCCTTATATCAAGTACTGGCACCATGCACTCAGGATCAGACCCATACTCTTCTATGCAGTATTGGTAGCACAGCTCAGTAGTTAATTTCCAGCATGTTTTTTTTCTGGTTATGCATGTCATTAAGTGAAACCCACATGCTCATTTTACTTATTTTTTAAAAATAACTTGGATTATCATCTCCCCAAGGTGTGGGACAAGTGGAACTGGAATCCCTCCCTGGTGATTGGATTCCTACGTGGAAAATCTAAAGAGGCTGACAAGCTTTGTTGTGCTGTTTATTTGAGCCAGTGTTGCTGAATGCCACATTCCCTCCAGCGATGCTCAGACTGCTTTGGGGACCCAAGCAGGGCTTGTTTTTAGGGGGTGGGGCTTGCCTGAGCTCAGCCCTTGCAACTAAGTTTAAGGGAGGACTGAGCCCCAGGAAGTGTTCCCAGTAAGAGTGTACACCCCAAAAAGACCAGGAAAAGGTTGATAGTGGTTATTTGAGGGTTGGAAATGAAAGCCAGAAGAACCCTGAGAGGTTGATTTGGCTTTCATTAATGACTTTCCTGCTCTACCCTTTGATCTGGTCCTCATAGATTAAATCACAATTTATGTATTCAGCTGGTGTGTGGCAGCTGACTATGCAGGCAGGCTTGTCCAGTGCTTGGGTTGCTAGCTAGAGAATAGGGTTCAGTTCCCTTCTCTGACAAGCTCAAGGGTGGGGCATGGTGTGGGACCCTGGCAGTTTGTGTTTTTTTTACACAATTTTTTTTTTTTTTACAAACTAAGCACCAGCTCCCCTGGAGGGAACTTGTGACAATGAAAAATTGCTTCCAACAAGGGCAGCTTGAGGTGTTGCTTAGGGAAACAGACAACCCTGCATTACAGCATGTGCAACTAATCCCTGAGGCAAGGTGGGGTTAATTTAACTCTGCCTCACCAAATATTTGAGGGTGGTGATGGGGGAATAGCTATAGCATTCTGAGATTCCTGTTGAAGACAGAGTGAATAGTTCCTCAAAGGAAGGTGTTACACAACTGCTGGTTTCAAATACCTGCACTGCTGCAAGGAAACTGTGCTAGCCAGGTCTGCTCAGTGGGCAGAGAAGTCACAAAATAAACTCTTTACACCTAAGCATTTAAGGGAGGCAAGTTCAGCTGGATGTTTTTTAAAAAAACTGCTCTTAGAAGTTGCCCCATCCCTTTCTGCTGGCACAGCCAGAGCAAATGTTTTGTGAGCCCTAGAAGATAAGTTGTCTTTTCAAGGCTATCAAGCTGCAGCCTGGCAGTCTGTCATTCTTGCAGCATGCCTACATCCCTCTTGCCTAGTCTGTAGAGTGCTGCATGAATAAATGCATTCCTAGGTGCAGAAGCCATAGTTACTGAGGGGAAAGCCTGCAAATAAATAAACCTACAAATAGGCTTGTGTGATAACTGGGGCTTGAGTTTAAAGCAGCTAGTGATTTCTGGTGATCTGGGCTAAATTATGGACCATTACAGAGACTTGAGGTTTCACAGGTCTGACAGAGAATCTACCTGGCAGACAATATCCCTGATATTGTGGAGTGAAGGGAATGCCTGATGGGGCTGCTGCCTTCTTAGGCAAATCCATGTGTTATATTAACCATGCAAAAATGCACAAATAGGGGTATACCTTGCACCAAATTTGGAACAGAAAGAAAAACCGTTGACCTGGGTCTTGGTCTACCTACAGCCATTTTCAGGGACAGAAAGCCCCCATTCCGTTTTAGTTGGCGCGAATATCCAGATAACTGCAGCTCCCAGCCAACCAGGGCTCTGGAGGTGGACCTCCCCTCACTCGATCTGCAGAGCTGGTCACGCAAACTCCGCTGGAGTGCATAAACATTCAGGTTCCCCCCCCCTCCCCGGCTGGGAGGCAGTAGCAAAACTCCCATTGGTTTTAGCAGCAGATGATGACCCTGCTCCTGAGTGGATTCTCAGAAAGGCTGGCTAGGCCCTGCTGGGCAGAGACTTACAAGATGCGCCTGTGCTAGCACCGGGAGACCAATGACTCGTCACCCCACGGTGGAGTGGGCCCTGCATCGCCCGGCTTGCTAGGGGAGGCCTCCCACCAAGGAGCTGAGCTTGGAGTGGCGGCCGGGTGAGCATGTTGCCATGGGGGCCGAGAGTCTCCCGGCTGGGTACTTCCAAACTCCCCCCACCCCCACCTGTAGACAGAACAGGGTTGAGATGCAGCTATCTGTGGGGTGGGGGAAGATTTTTATATAGCAATATACTTGGGGAACAGTGTTGCTGCTGCACTCTCAATGTTGGTGCAATGCAGCTGCCAACATTGTGAGAGGGGAGCACCTCTTTACACGCAATGCTGCTGCAGTATTTCCCAACCACAGCCCCAGTAGTGCCGTGTTGGGAAAGCATCAGAACAGAACGCAGTAAGCAGTTTTCAGGCTGCTGGCAGCTACTGTGTTCTCCCTATGTACTCAGCTACCCACGGTCTCCCCCTCCCAACTCCAGTAGCAGCCATCCCCCTACACTGGGACAATGGATGGGGGAGCAGAGTCTACCTGTGACTGAGAGGAAGTGACCTTGAGCTGTTCCTTGCTGAATTGATATAGGTGTGGGGCTATGTAGAGCCAAAGAGGAAGTTGACAGGGTGATTGTTAGGGTGAAAGCAAACGAGAATAGCCCACAGCATTTATTAGGGGTTCATGAGACATTTGTTCCTAGCAGACATGGGGCTCCCCCAGCCTTCACTCATGACTTTGTATCAGAGAATGGGGAGGCGACCTTGCAGGTGAATGCAGGCTAACATGTGTCCATGGGGCCACTTCCTTTCCTTTAGGGTGTATGCAGCCTCTGCCTGCATACTGGCACACCAGGATCATAAGAGTCCTGGATGCTGTGCCTAGAGTAGTCCAAGAAACGAGTGCTTTTCGCTCTTGCTCCCACTAATGGTTTGACTATTTACTTTTGCAGCACTCGAAAAAGCAAAATGCCCCACAAAACCCAGACAAAGCACACAGCGGGTGTGGCTTCCTGTACCCAGAATTCGCCTTGGCTGTGAATCATGAGGTGGTGGTGGTTGGCACAACACAGCGCCTCCCCGTTTGTTGGTTTGTCCACAGCTCTGTGAGAGGCAGCTGGCTAGGGGCTGCATGGAGGGAACCCGGGCTCCAGTGAGCTACTGTCTCATCAGTTAACACCATTAGCAATGCAGTCCACTGGGTACCCTTTGCCCCTTACCTTTTCTGTAGTCCCTATTACTCCTGCTGAAATGCAGCTGTTTATGGCAGACATTTAAGAACATAAGAAACAGAACGGTCTAGCAAGCCTAGCACCTGTCTCTGAAAGCAGCCAATCTCGGTTGCTTAGAAGTAGTACCCAACAGGTCACAATGGGATGATCTGTTCCCTCTTGCTCCCAGCTCCTGACAGTAAAAGGTTACATTCCCAAAGCCTACCTGGCTAATAGCTACTAATGGACCTATCCTCCAGAAACCTATCCAAACCCAGCTATACTACTGGCCTTGACTATCTGGCAACAAATTCCACAATTATGCGCCGAGTGAAAAAACAGTTTTAAATCTGCTAGTTTCATGGAGTATCCCTATTTCTAGTACTATTTGAGAGGGTAAATATTAATAACCATTCCCTATTAACTTGTTCCACATCACTCATGATTTTATAAACTTCTATCATATCCCCTTAGTCATCTCTTCTCCAAGCTGAAAAGCCCCAACCTGTCCAGCCTCTCTTCCTAGAGGAGCTGTTCCATACCCCTTATCATTTTTGTTGCCCCTCTCTGTACCTTTTCTATATCTACTATATCTTTATTGAGATGGGTCTACTAAAACTGCACACAATATTCAAGGTGCAGTCACACCATAGATTTATATAGTGGCATTATGATATTTTCAAGTTTTATTCTCTATCCTCTTACGAATAATTCCTAACATTCCGTTTGCTTTTTGACCGCTGTCGCACACTGACCTGAGGATTTCAATGTATTGTCCACGACTCCAAGGTCCTTTTTCTGAGTGGTAACTCTTAATTTAGAACCCAACATCGTGTAAAGTTTGGATTGTTTTTCCATATATGCATAACTTTGCACACGTCCACATTTATGAAAGAACATCTTCATTCTGAACCATATTTGATGATC
The DNA here is from genome assembly GCA_003113815.1 of Sphenodon punctatus. NCBI lineage: Eukaryota > Metazoa > Chordata > Lepidosauria > Sphenodontia > Sphenodontidae > Sphenodon > Sphenodon punctatus. The sequence continues at coordinate 726,081 of QEPC01000699.1, forward strand.
TATACCAGAAATGATCCACATCAGAAATAATCTGCCTCAGTTTTAAGTGGATATGGCCACTGTTCGCACAACTTCTGGTTCCTAGATCAATTTTATTTTTTTTAAATGATCAAGGACCCAGGAGGCCAAAAGTAGTCTTCACAACAAATTTCACCCCATAATCTCATTCCCTGTGCTAGTTATCCATGCACAAAATAGGAGTGATCTGCTCCACAAAATTTCGATACTGATACACTTTAACCAAATTTGGATGGACTGCACATATCCTCTCTGCTACTACACACACCAAAATTCAAACCATTGGCTTGTCTGGAATCTTCCACCTCCCTCCCCGGAAGGGGTCGCCATATAAGGTGCAGCCCAAACAGGAAGGTAGCTGCATGGCAGAGGAAGAAAAAGTAGGGGGAGCCCTATACAGCCACGTGCCCTTGTCTTAGTTAATAGGACAACAGGAAGGAGAACATGACCTTCATAGTTGTTTTTCATTCTCCACATGCATTTCCCTATCAAACAGGGCTAAAGGAGAGAAAGGGTCCCAGGCAAGGGCTCAACCAGAATTGTAAGTGTTCAAGCAGTTGGTTACCTGCCAAGTAGCAGAGATCAGTACAAAAGCAACACCCCAAACCTTTACAACTCAATAGATGCCTGTTACCCGTTTAAAAAATACCTCGTCCATGTATGATTTGGAGGTCTAGTCATCCGCACTGATACCCTCTTCTAGCCCCCATCCCTAATAGTTACGGAGATTCTTCCTCCAGATCCACTATTCTCCTTTTATTGGATCTGTGCCAAGTGTATTCCGCCCCCCACCCCCACTTTTCTCTTGCCTGTTTTACCAAAACTATACCTCCCCAGCCCCCTCCAGTGCTGAAGTTCCAGTTGCAAAAGTTCTCTCACCAACTCTCAGGTCTCATAGACTGGCTTTCAGTTCATCCTGTTTGCTGTCTATAATCCCTGCATTAGCATGTAGACATTTGAGATTCTTGGTGGTAGATCTCAAGTAGCGCCTTCCTGCTGCTTTTCCTTGGGTCCTTCTGTGGTTCCCCACAGTCCGCGTTTCCAACCCATTGTACATGTCTCTACGCTTTGTACTTGCCCAAAGTATCATCATCCCCAGCAGAACCTAGCTTAAAGCCCTTTTTTCCTGGAGTAGCAAGTTGATGTAATGTCAACAGGACATCCAAGTTGATAGTACCACCAAAACCGATGGGATGAAAGGTGCATAGATAGTTTCAGGTACAGGACCTATAACCAGATTACAGGAGGAATCTAGACATGTCATGGTGAAAGCCAACACCCACTTCTAAACCATCTACACCTTTAACAGCAGAACACTGTTCCCTTGCCTACAGGGGCATATGTAAATGGAAAGGGCCAGTTTAGTTCCTAAATGAGAGAAAGACCAACCTTTTTGTGCACAACTTGGCTTTTAGTCAAATAAAATGCTGCCCCATTACAGGAGAGGCAGCTCAAATGGAATTATGACACCGGGAAATAGGCAAAACTGCAAGGAAACCACTCCTGCAGAGGTGCTCCCTGTAGGGTAATCGGATTTAAGTTGATATTTTTTTGTAGTCCTTCACAAATCTGGCAACGAGGAAACTTTTCACAAACGACTTCGTCATGGCAAGACGCGAGCAGCACAACACATGTCATCTCTGCTCCTGCAACCACAAGGGTGTGCCCAAACCTATCTTCAACCATACATCTGCACAGCACTCACATTCTTAAGCTTTCCTATTTGCCCCAACTTCCCTAAACTAAAACCTGACAAAGGGTATGTTTAAGCAGCTGCTCTCATTAGAACTGGGATTAAGAATCAAAGTAGCTACTTCTCACTGAATGGGAGGGAAGTGATTCAGGAGTAAGAGTTCAAGTACTGAAGAAGCTCAGCTAGTTTAGAAGAGTAAACCTTGCCTGCAAGCAGTACCTCCTTCCCCATCACCAGGACAACACCTACCCCCAGTACAGGAAAGATTGCCCTCTTCCCAAGGAAAAGAGCATGGTGGCTTCTGCCACATTCCTACAGCCAAGGCCAGGAAACAGTCTTTCCCAGCTCACTACAATGTGTTTTTAAATGCCACCCCCCTGCTCCAGGGGTGTCCAGCTCCACATCCCCTGCATCCAGCCCTATCTGTGCCAGATTTACATGGACCCAGCAGCTGCCATGACCCACAGTCTGCGTGGTACCCCTCCCTCACACCATAGAGGTGCTGGGAGATCGCCAGACACGCTAAGCTGCCGCCCACAGCTCTATGGCAGCACCTGGGCTTAACCCCTGGCCAAGAGCTGAGCTGCAGCATCGGTCTGCCAATCAGACAGACAGCAGCTCTGCCTCTGGCCAGTGCCCCAAGTTTGGGTGGCTTGCTCCACTGGTGGTGCGCCAAGATGTTCCAGAGCACTGATAGCAGGTCCGGCTCCACCCTGACTTTACATGGACAGGTCACCCAGGGGTGAGGTGGAGCAGACACATGGGTGCTATACATTGAAAAGCACCCAATATGTCCATGGACCGACGGACTCTGACATTCCAGGGAGTTAACAGTTGTCTGATTTAGAGAAAGCTACAAGAACGTTCAAATGTAATAGTTCTTCCTAATCCTCCATGCTCAAGGTAGGACGCAACACACGACATCACTTTTAATTATCAACTGCTCACCCACAGCATACACACAGAACCCAATTATCATGCTGACTATACTAGGCAGGCGTTTGTAGTTATTTTTTTTAAAAAAATCGTTTGTCTTACACAGCTTTGGTTTTAAAGAAAACACATTGGCTATTAAATTAAGTTATGGAAACACTGCAACGTTTGCTAATCTGGACTGAACAGATAGAAGAGCTAGTCCTGTGGTAAGATCCCCATTATACAGCAGTAACATGTCAATTCACAAACAGGCCTATCAAATTGCAGTTCCTTTAGGGGTTAAAAAAAAGGGGGGGAGGAGAGCCAGGAAGAAAAATGAAGGGATGCAGTTAAACTCATTCTTCCCTTACAACAATCTCACAAGTTCAGCCTCTAGCTCACTGAGGCAATCTAAACCTAACAGGCCAATTTCTATCCTGGAATCCACTAATAGATTTGTTCAACATGCCCACACACAGCTTCCTCAGTGGAAATCTTAGCCATTCCAATTTTTCTTTTTAAAGTAAAGCCAGGAATGATGTCCAGTCATTTTTATTAGCAGCTGCTCAACTTTTGAAAACAAATGTCCAACTCTGCGTGATGGGCAGCTTATTCCAGACAGGGAAGAGGTGGAAGAAGACAGGGAAGACACCTCAAAGGCTTCATGAGCCTGACAGGTTCACCAGGATTTCCCTATAAAAGAAAACCAAAGCAGGAGAGCAAGGGGCCAAGTGGAGAGTGTTACCAAAAAGCAACAACAGACAACATTTATATCCATGTGAAGACAACCCAGCACAAGGCACAAATCTGACTGCTAGAAGCTCAGTTATCCACCTCTTCTTCATCATTTTGTTCTTCCTCATCCATCCTTTCATCATCATCTTCATTCTCATCATCTCGGCTTTTGTCCTGTTCTTCAGAGTCACTCCTCTTGTCTTTGTCTTTTTTCTTTAGCTCTGAAGCTTCTTTCTTGCCTTTTTGCTCACGCCTATAAGCTAGAAAAAAGAAAGGTACAAGTTTGTGTCAAACGCACATCAATGTATTTCCTGGAGGGACAATAACTCCTATTCTAAAAGGATGACACACAAAAAAAGATGGTGAACATCTGTTCACCGCAGAAGATAGAAGAGGAAATGGGCTTAAATTGCAGCAATGTAGATTTCATTAGATACAAGGAGAAAAACTTCCTAACAGTAAGAACTGCTGGGCAGTGGAATAAGCTGTCCAGGGAGGTTGTGTAATCTCCTTCCTTGGATGTTTTCAAAATGCAGCTGGGCAAGCTGCAGTGTGTAAGCTGAGTTTAGACTCGATGACCTTCCAACCCTACAATTCTATTTCTGTGGGTGAAAACAGACATGCACGTAACTCTGCTTTAACATCCGAGAGACCACCTCACTTCTCAGGTTCTGGGGCAATCCTTGCAGTCCGTCAGGGGCGCCTTCTTGGAGGTTCCCCAGGTTAGCCGGGGGTGTGTGTGTCACAATGGAGAGTGCGTTCTCGGTGCCGCACCGTGGCTGTGGAACTCTCTCCCGGAGGAAGCTCAACTGGCCCCGGGTCTGCTGGCCTTCCGTCGGGCCTGTAAGACCTGGCTGTTCATCCAGGCCTTTGGGGAAGGGAGTGGGTAGGGTGGGGGAGGAGGGGGGTTAGTTTTTCACTGTTGTTATCTTATTTAACTGGTTTTAGTTTCCCTTTTTGTCTATGTTTTTTACTGTATTTACTGTTTTATGATTTTAAAATGTGGAAGTTTTGAGCTGCCCTGAGCCATCTGTTGACAGGAAGGGGCAGGATATACATTTTAATATATAAACATTTCTTATGCATGCTGCAAGGCTGTATTGGCACCCTATGCAGCCCTGCAACATGCATAAGAAATGTTAAAGCGGAGTTAAGGTGCATGTCTCTTTTCACCCAGTGTCTCTATGGTCTCTACTGGCTATTGCAGGCTTAGCACAGCTGGAGAGCACTACCTCTCTCCATAGGTCTCTACTAGACCTGTGCTGACAGGCTCTAAAGGAAGTCATGTTAAGATCTGTTCAGCATATATATAATATGGTGAGGATAAAAGATCTCCTGTACATTGGGCAACTCACAAAAACTATACCGAAACAGAAGATCAGACTAGATAAACAACTAAATGTTCCTCTGCAATCCTCATCACAGCTCTCTTTTTAAAATGCATATTTGTACATCTCTACAGACACTTCTGTCATTAAAGAAAAGGAGACAAGACACAGAAAACATTCAATGCCAAGCATCCAGGGCTTGATGTCATTAGGATTGATATAATAGTTACCTTCCAATGATTCTTTTAAAGGGGCTACAAATCGCTGGAACTCCATCTCCTCCATGGCTGAAAGGACATCTCCAGCATTCAGCGTTTTCCTCTTCCCCTTCATTGCAAAATTATTTGCACTAGTTAAGGGAAGCAAGAAGAAAGGAGAGCAAAGTGCAAATCAAACTCAATTATCAGATCTTCTACAGAGACTTTATGCCTTAGTTATCACATATCTCCAGAATGTTTAGGCACTATTGTTACAAGCAAAACCCAGTGTAGCTGACCGATTACAGAAAAGGTTAGTCTTTATTTACTTTGCTTGTTCACAACATTTTGTGGATAGACAGTTTCACTACTCCTGTGCTCTCAGTTACTTTCTCCTGTATGTGGGTCTTTTATGCAGCAACAGGGAAGACAAAAAAAAAAAGTGCAGCTGTAAACCTAGCAGGAGGGCTAGAGGGCAGATGTAGCTTCTGAAATGGATTTTAATACACTTTTGTAGAAAATAGACAAGATTAAGTTGTTGGTTTAACCTGAAAGAGAATTCTGAATTTGAATGGGTAGAGGGTCTCAGAATTTAGATCTAAGAGACTAAATCCAATCAACTAGAATGAGAATTCAATACACATTATGCAATACATCTGGTTCATTGGTAGTCAAACTGCCATGCTTTTTTTAATTTGCCCTTTCTAATTTCTGAATCTGATCCATAACTCAAGCTCCTGCTCTCAGGTTCTGAAGGCGTTTGATCGGGGAGAAGGCAGGAGAGATGAGAGTATGCACTCAAGAACAGAGGATGGATCCATGACACAGATCCACGATCATCTGGCCTCTCCTCTTCCTTCCCCCATCCCAAGTACACCCCTTACTTTCTCTGCCCTCCAACTCCTATCACGTCCACGGAGCTTATATTACATTTTCAGAGTAATCCAAAGAAGGGAAAAGGTTCCCCTTCCCTGCTGCAAAGGTTTAACAAATAATCCATTGCTCTTTGTCTATTGTACCAAGCATTACAGAGCAGGATATAATAGCTTATGATCTGTCTAGCTACACATTTATCACAGAGGAGTAATAAATCCAGCATTAGAGAGGGACATCTCCTTCTTGGCATGCCCTGATCAAAGCCTGTAACTTGCATCTTTCTAGCTTTATGACCCTTTACCAACCCTTTTAGGGAGCTAGGAAAAAGGTAACTTGCTTCAGTCAATATGGGATCCTCCTGAAGATTATATGCTGCCACAGAGGCTCAAGGCAGCTTAAATTCAAACATCTGGGTGTAGAACGGACATGCCACTAGCCGCTGAGGAATAACAGGTCTAAATCTAAGCAAATCTGAGGAATCCCAGTGTGTGATAAATTCCATTGTATAATAAATCCCCTGCATGGATTCTCCAATACTGAAATTCAACTGTATATCTGTGTTTAATCAAAGTGGAGCCTCCCCACCTGAAACATTACCTCAGGTTATAAGAACAATAAGTCATCATAATAACTCAATCAACTGTGTGGTTCTCCCTATTACTAAGTAAACTTGTCGTATCTGTATAGACTGCAGAATGGATAAAAGCCTCCAAAAGTGTTCGTATAGTTAGAATCACCTTGTGAATCAAGCAAATATGTCTGCAATTCTCTCAGAGCAAGATAGCTGGGATCCACCATCTCAGTTCTGCTCTTGAACGTTAAACTAGCAAGCTGCTCCAGAGGGTGTCTCTTTGACTTGTACGTGGTCACCTAACCCCCAGTGTTGCTGTGGTGGGCCCAATCTCTCTGGGTCTAGTTCTAGAACTACACTCCTAACTGGCTCCCCTAAAAAGGCAGCACCACCACTTACTCCCATCTTTGGGGAAATTCAAATGACAGCAAGGAACAGAGAGGGACAAAGGGAAGCCCCCTCCTTCATTTTGGCCCTTGCAACTCCCCAAAGGAGCAATAATGAGGGATGAAATTAAGGAGGTAGTGGGCTGTTCCTGGTGTCTCTGCCACCCACCATATATTTACATTTATTATCTACCATTGGCAGCCTGCTACTAAATCAAGAAACAACTTTTGAATAAGAGTATTATAATGTACACAAAGGCTACATTACAAAGACCACACATGAGGCTTTGGACTCTTTGTATTTTGCTGTAAATACTGCAAAAATACTGTCCAGGAGCTTGAAGAAATCCAACTACAGACCCAGAGACCCCAGGATCATATCACCAGTAATGCTTACCATGATGTAGCATACAACACAAACACACTTGCAGCTCGAGATATTGCGCTCCGAGCTTCTTTGGAAATGTTTACTCCATCAGGAAGCTGGAAAGACAACAGGTCAGGTTAGCAGAAGAAACAAGGCACTCAGGCCTGGAACTGGAATGACAAGCCTTCCACAACATGAAGTCTGAAAGGGCTTTATTATTAATTATTATTATTATTATTATAAGCATTTATATAGCGCCAGCTATGTACCTGGCGCTTTACAAAAAATAAGATAGGCACGGTCCCTGCCCAAGAGCTTACAATCTAAAGACGGGGAGGGGAGAAAGGGAAGGGGGAACATAGGGAGAGACAAGGAATTATTAATTATTATTATTATAAGCATTTATATAGCACCAGTTCTGTCACCTGGTGCTGTACAGAACATGTGACATTCATGAGGATGCGACAGCTCAGGTACACGTTCTTGGCTTGGTAAATTGGGAGTATCCAGATAACAGGTGGGGGATAATCCTGGGTGGGGATGATTTGCAGGAGTTAGGAAGGGCGGAGCAAAAGAGGTGGGTTTTGAGGAGGGACTTAAGGTGTGGAGGGTGGGGGCAAAGCAGGCAGGCAGGGAGTTCCAGGCATGCGGGGCAGCAAGGGAGAAAGGACAAAGGCAGTTGGGGGAGGGTGAGGGAGGGGATAGAAAAGGAGCAGAGTGTTCAAACGGGTTTGGAGGGAGATCAGGGCAGAGAGGTAGGGGGAAGTGAGGTTGTGAAGGGCTTTGTAAGTGAAGACAAGGAGTTTGTACAGAATACGCTCAGGAAGAGGGAGCGAGAGGAGAGGAGAGGAGAGGCTGCACATGAGTCAAAGCGATGGGCTAGGTGGATGATCCTGGCAGCAGAGTGTTGAACAGAGATGAGGGAAGAAAGGTGAGAGCGGGGAAGGCCAGTGAGGCGTGAGATGACTAGGGCATGATGAGAGTTTTGGCAGTGGAGACAGACAGAAAAGGGCGGATCTTAGCAATGTTGTGGAGGGAGAAGTGGCAGGATCTGGCAACGGAATCAATGTACGGTTTGAAGGTGAGGTGCGAGTCGAAGATGAAGCCCAGGCTACGGGCTTGGGGGACAGGGAGGATGGAGACCCCGTCAATGGCAATTAACAGGGATGAGGGAGAGGAAGGATTGGCAGGGAAGATAAGGAGTTCAGTTTTCGCCATGTTCAGTTTGAGTTGGCGTTGAGACATCTAGGCAGAGATATCAGACATACACTTGGTGAGACGAGCTTGAACAAAGGGGGAGAGGGAAGGAGTGGAGAGATAGAGTTGAATGTTGTCAGCGTATAGGTGGTATTGGAAACCATGGGAGGCAATGAATTTGCCTAGGGAATGGGTGCAGATAGAGAAGAGGAGAGGGCCAAGGACAGAGCCTTGGGGAACCCCGACCGAGAGGGGGTAGGGAGGAGGAGGAGGGGGAGGAGTTAGGAAGAGATACACTGAAGGAGCGGTCAGAAAGGTAGAAGTCAGTATCTGCCAGAGGTGCAAATCAGACATTTATTTGGGATACACCAGCCCCTCAACAGATGGCAAACAGATTGTTCAGTCAAAAACACAAAGAACTAGATTCGACCTCTAACTCGATGTCAGCCTATTTGATAGCTGCCAATTTCAAATCTAGGTGTTAGTCCTTTACTTACTGTGGCCACTTTGATGTAGTTGGGCCGTACTTCTGTTTTACTCCTGACGCATTCACGTGAACAAAGCACTAAACTAAAGTTGTTCAGGAATAAGAAAAGTATATACTCCTGAAAAATTAAAGAGGGGACTGCCGCTCCTCCTCCACCCCCCAGCTCAAGGACAAAAATCAGGAGTACTACTCCCTTTTGGTTTCTAGTTCAAAGTAACTGTGCAAACACTTATCAGTGTTCAGTGATCCACCAGGTTCAACAATGATTACATCTCAAATAGGGTGGAAACTGATGTAGTACTACTTCAGTTTACACTGTCTGTCTGAATGCTACCAAAGTGGAGTAGCTACTTTGATATATTAAGCTGACGTAGTTAGTTGCGTGTACCTCAGTTTGTCTGAACATGGTCTGAAATAATGGCAAAGCTCCCAATGACTTCAATGGTGCAGGATAAAAACCATAGTGCACAGCACCCACCTAGTGACACTTCATGGCCTTTGGGCTAAGAGTATGACACACAAAAGATTCATGAGTAAACCTCACTCTCTGGTGATGCTGAAGTTGGTTCCGGACTAAGGAACCAACTTCAGCCTCATTGCGATGGCAGGATGGTGAATTGGGTATGTTTATAGCATGGGTTTGTGCCGATAGGTGAGCGGCTATAACTGTTCCAGGTCCCCTGGTGCAGGTAGTGATGGGCACCAGACACTAGAAGTTGCTTTTCGGGGAAATGTCCATTGTTGCAGCGAGCGGGCAAGGGGGAGCAAGCCCGCCTCCCCCCGCCTCTGGTGTGCAGGGAGCTCGCCCGGCTGGCTCTAAGCAAGTCAGAGCGCCCTGCCGGAACCGCGCCCCGCCAGCCTGTATGGAGGCGGGGTGAGGCCTCTTAGCAGTGGGCGGAGAAAAGGCCGTTTGGATCGGAACCCGGGGGCGGCTTTGAGGCGGCGGCGGCACCACCAGGCCCACCCCACCCCCTCCTTCTCCTCACCGCTTCCTTGATGATGCACGTGATGATGGCATTAGGTAAGTTCAAATCCTCGGGCCGCTCCGCCATCTTCCCGGGGGTGGGGGGCACCGCTCACCCCAGAAGCCGCCCCACATGGGAAAAAGGGGATGAGCACGTGCAGACAAAGGGTTCCGCTCACCAAATTGACAAGTTACTTGCTTTGCTTAGTTAAAGGGGAGGAGGGGATCCTAAGTGAATCGGGGAGCAGACAAAGGGATGTGGAGTGAGTGAAAGCCTGATGAAAGCGGTATGTTTACAAGAGGTAATTTGAAGGTTGGGAGGGGAACTGCAGAACAAGTACATTCAGGGAGAGAATTCTAGGCATGGGGGGGAAGCAAGGGAGAAAGAGCAGAGATGTTTCAAGGAGAAGGGGAGTTGTGAGCCGGCAAGGGTGGGGGTAGAGGTGGAATGGAATTCCCAGATGGGAGTGCAGAGGGAGAAAGGCCATGAAGGGCCTTGAAGATAAAGGCTCTTTTTACATGAGACTGACCCAAGCATTCACACGCAGATCTGCTGCACGTGCATGCATGGATGCCACCCATGTGACTGCTGTGGCAGGTGTACGGGCGTGCTCCCGCGATCCACCCATCTCCACCCATCACCCACACATGGAGAAACCAGCAAAAAGGCAGGTTGCTACATGTGTGGAGATGGGTGTGTGCCCTTCTGCACCATCCTCCCCAGAGCGGTGCTCCACCCACTGCACACTGATCCCAAAGACTAGGAGCTTATGCTGAATCTTTTCAGATAGAGGGAGCCAGTGAAGGAAGGAGAAGAGGGGCTGAACATCATCAAAACAGTGGGCGGGGTGGATGACCTTGACAGTAGAGTTTTGAATAGCAGTGAGGGGGGCAAGGTGTGGGTGGGAAGGGCCAGTGAGAAGGAGGTTGCAACAGTCAAGACAAGAGATGACAAGAACATGGACGTGATCCTTGGCAGTGGAGACGATAAGGAAGGGTTGGATTTTAGCTATGTTGGTGACAAGACTTAGCAACAGATTGAATCAGAAGTTTAAAAGAGAGGGAGGAGTCAAAGATGAACCCCAGGCTATGTGCCTGAGGGACAGGCTGGATGAAAAAAAGAAAGAGGAATAATGTTTAATAGGGAAGATAAATTCATTTTTTGACATATTAAGGTTAGGCTGACGNTAATAATAATAATAATAATAATTGTATTTATTGTATAGCAATGCCATTACAACCAGACAAATAAAGTACACAAAATACAGAATAAAGGAAGCATAAAATAAACCTGTATGTTAAAATAAAATACAAAATAAAACCATGTAAAATTTAATATCGTATACCCCTCTATCATCTACAATTGTGTTTGTAAAATAGCTTTCCTAACCTTACATAATATAACACAAAATCTAGCCACCTGTAGGGACACCTCCATGTCCTGATCAGAGAGCAAGTATCTAAGCAGAGCCTCTGCATTACAAGCTGCCTGCTTTGTAATAAGTGGGGCAATGTATTTTGACCTACTAGGGCCATAACGAGGACAGGAAAGTAGGAAATGATTCCGTGATTCCACCTCTAGCCTATCACAACCTGTCATTATAAGGTAGTTTCAAAAACCTACTGTCAAGTACAGCTGCAGGCAGAACATTAAATCCAGCCAAAGTCAAAGCATGTCTAAGGTTCTAGTTATTTATGGTCAACAAATACGTTGCCCCATTCCCAGGAACATGGAAGGCACAGTATAAGGGAGCAATTCTTTGTGACTGTATTGCAGCTAATTCCACCTGACGCTCTTGATCTTTGATTCTAAGTTTAACCATAGATATTGCCGTACGCAAATCTGCGTCTAACAAATAGTGACTGGAAAAGCCTGAAGAGGCTAAAAGGCTTACAATGCCAGATTCCTATGACCCATACAATTTAGGGGAAAGAGCCCTTCTAGTGATAGAATATATTGGAAGAGAGCTAAAATGAAGCCAGAACTTTAATATTGCTAGCTGGGCTGTTGACATGAGGGGTCAAGATCCAGTTTCAGCTCAAAGTAGAACTTGGGGGGTACATTTAGGTACCTCCAATACAGCACGAAGACATCCATTTTGCACAGGTTCTAATTCTAAAAGTAATTGAGGCCCCCACAGGCCGAGTGCATAAAGAAGCTGAGACAGTACTTTGGCTCCAAATAAGCGGGTAGCTGGTCCTACTAATTTTTCCCCCTTGGACAGATAAAAACCCAAAATGCCTTTAGCTGCAGATCTAACCTGCTCCAGTGCAGCCTTCAAGTGAGGCCTCTAGGAGGTGGTTTGAACAAATATCACACCTAGATATTTGAACCAAGAAACTTGTTCCACAATTTCAGTTCCCATAAGCCAGCGATATTTTGTCCTATTCGACCAACCACCAGTACTTTAGTTTTGGAATAATTAACCATTATTTTAAAAATAATAATAATACAGGTCCATCAATTCAAGTCATGCCCCCAAAATCATGAGATTGGTTTAAAGCATGAAATTTTACAAATGAAAATTTAGATGCTTTTTTTCTTATGGTTTTCAAGCCTTTAGGGCTGTTTGGTGTACCTCAGTCATTTCCTGAAGCTTTACTCCACAGTTGAGTGACCAAAATTTCTACATTTATTTAACAGATATATTCATTTATGTAAATCTATGCAAACCAGTTATTGTAAAAAGCAAAATTACAGTCACATGCATCATTCTTTCAAATGAGCCAGACTCGAAACTAGGGTTGTCACCTGTCCATTGGACAAAAACCCAATTACGCTAATATGCATACATTTACATGTGTTTATGTACATTCATGCAGATTTAGAATTGTCCATTGCCTAACAATAAGGCTGGGATAAAAAAGTGTTTTATTTTCATATACTGCAGCATTACATACAACAGACACCCACTTGCCATAGAAATCCGTAGAACAGGAACCAATCTATTAGAGACTTGACACCTGAGTGAACACTGGATAAAGACCCCTAATTCTATGACTGTCTGGGTGAAAACCAGATGGGTGGCAACCATACTTGAAACCTTGATCACCAGATGCTGCTACTTGAGCTAGTTATTTGAAACAAATTTGGCTATGAAAGGACATCATCTATTCTTCAGTAAGGTAAAGAAGCCTTTGGTAGATTGCTATAGCAGAATAAGTAGTATGGCTGGGTTTACCATGGGGTTTATTTCTTCTGGATTCTCTTATTATTATGGTCTTGTGTAAACTATTAGCTTATTGTAAAATGAGTTAGTAGCTTATAGTTCCTTATTTTGTACAGCAGGGCCTTGGTGGTGAGGGACACAATAAGACATGAGATTCAAACTGATGCCAACCTAAACCCCAGCTTGGGCACCACACTACAAGGCTACTGAGTTGAATAGTTCTCTCTGGCATGAATGCAGGAGACAATGGGTGATTTCAGACATTACGGCTGGGCGCTTTCACCACGGCCGTGGGATGGTTCGGACCANTAGTGGCAACACAAGTCGTATTGAAGTGAGTGGGACTCATGCTGGTAGCTAGCACTGATTTTAAACAAGGTGTGCTGGGAAATCCACCTGCGACCTGTCAGCAGAGGCAGAGAGGCGGGGCTGTGCTGCTCGCCTGCTTGGTAAAGGAAGCCACTGAGCCTGCGCCCGTGTGTGCTGGGAGACCCACCTGCGACCTGTCAGCAGAGGCGGAGAGGCGGGGCTGTGCTGCCCGCCCGCTTGGTAAAGGAAGCCACTGAGCCTGCAGCCGCGCCATAGGCGCATGCCTTGGGCGCGCGCCGAAGGGTCGCACGCAAAAGGGTGCGCGCCCTTTTGCTCGCCCTTCGGCGCGCCCGGGGCGCAGGGTGTCTCTTTTTCCCTGCTGCCAATTTTTTTTGCTTCAGCCAGGTACTTCGGTACTCCGCTGCCAGATAAAACTTTGAAACAATGGAAGTTGGACTCCTTTCTGGTCTCTACTGAGGTATAGATTTCTGATTCTCCCCGCTTACCTCTAGTTGAGCAGTGGGGTAGAGCTGTAACAAATTTGTCATCTTGCGACCATCGTGATCAGCGTGGTCTGTGCCATACCTCTCCTCTTGGGCTTTTGTCAGCTGCTTCGGCCAGTTCAGCCCGGGGAATTAACCCAACTGATAACTTTCATCTGGTTACGGATTTTGGTATCATGACCTCTTATACTCTGCGCTTTTTATCGGCGCAAATACAGCAGCTGACCCATAAGATGGAAACTCTCTCTACATTTCCAGCTTTGCATTTGAAGGTGGGGGTGGGGCTTCCCCTCGGGAAGAGGCTTGCCCCATGATGCCGGGCCCTGTTAATTCTTGCCTGGCCTTAGCGGTAACGCTACATGACGTGCAGGGCCTATCTCCTTCAAAAGATCTCGGGAAATGTCAAAAAAAAATTGTAAAACTGTTGTTTACTGTACTGCCTCTTGCCATTGGAAGACTCCCTTTGTGGAATATTCCACTTGATGTTGCTGAATATTTAAGGGTTTTGTTACAGCTACCGGTGACCAGTAAAGATATCAATTCTGTAGATCATGTATGCACTGTTAAAAGACGCTGGATGATATATGTTATTTTTCATTCTAAAAGGATGGTGGCCCAGATATTGCAGAGGAAACACCTACTGAGAGAGCATGGTGTATTTGTTTCTAGACTTTTGGAGCCTGATGTTAATACTGTTCTTTTTCCAGAGGGTTCTTTCAAATCGTTGGGTTTGTTGGCTGAGGTTCTGGACCCTCCAAGATTGGTGGCTGTTCCCAATGCTCCCCCGGCAGTTGCTGCTCAAGGCCCTACCCAGGCTTTAACATTGGGCTTACAGGGTCCCTCCATTCAGGGGGATGCAAATTTGCCTCTCTCTGACAGGGAGAGCTCTGAATCTATGGATGTTCAAGTCCCTCTGGGCCTCTTGAGGGGCTCTGCCAGGTCAGCCAGTTCCACCTATGAACTGGTTGTTGCCACAGGGCACTGACTCTGCAGCTCTATTCGATCAACTGGACAAGTTATGCACAAGGATGAGCAAATCTAGACTTGGGAAAAACTTTGTGACACTCACGCAGTCTAGCAAGTTGGGGCCGCCACCCTTGGTATCCATCCAACCTTTGTTGGAATCCCCGGATGCTTCCGCCACCATTGTCTCAGTGCGAGAGAGCCATCCAGCTAGCTCCCGGATGACCAGGGGAGAGATGTCACCTCGGGTAAAGGCTCTGGAGCTCCAGAGTGTAAGTCTCCTTGGAAGTACCCACCCCACTTTATTAAGCGGGGCCCTGGATTTGGTGACCCGGGGCACCATTAGTTTATTTGCACCCTCTGAAGTGAGTGTTCCCCATGTGCATGTCGCACGAGTGGAGCCGGCTCCCCGCCCCCCCCCATGGGGGCCTTTTCTCCTGGGGGGGGCGGGCTTGCGAGCAGTCTGGGCATTTGATCCCTTCTAGCAATGAAGCTCGACTATCTCCCCCTGCCCCGCTTTCTCTTTCTTTGTTGTGTTGGAATATTGCAGGATGGTGGGCTAGACTATTGGACCCTACATTCACATCTTTTCTTTCTGGTTATGACATTTTATTACAAGAAACCTGGGTAGACCACAAGTTTGTATGTTCTGGAGTATGAAGTATCTATTCTCCCCGCTCAGTCATCCGCTTCAAGGCGAAGGTTTTAGCGGGGGTTTAGCTATATTATGTTCAACTAAACTTACTATATCTACAAAATTGATTAAAGCTTTTAAATTTTATTTTGCTCTATGGCATTGCTCTAGGCCTCATGGAGGAGACCTCCTGATTGCTAATGTCTATGTTCCTCCATTATCTTCACCATATTTTGTTGAGGAAATATGGCAGACAATTGGGGCTTTAATTACTGAGGCTAGGTACATGCTTCCAGATGTCCCACTTGTCCTTGGACTTCAATACCCGAATTGGAAAACACCTATGTGGAGATATTCCCCTGTTGGACGATAGTACAGGGGGTCCCTGGCTACTTGCTCGTGCTTCCAGGGACAAGGTAACTTGTTGTAGGGCCTCAAGGTTGCTAAGACTTGGTTGATGATTTGGAATTGGTAATTCTCAATGGCACACTAAGTGGAGATTCTGGAGGGGACTTCACTTCTCCACGAAAGGTGCTAGTATTATAGATTATATGTTAGTTTCACCTGAATTACTGTTTCAGGTAGTGGATTTCT
>QEPC01000699.1:742087-765224 GCA_003113815.1 Sphenodon punctatus
TGGAGAGAGAGATAGGTCCTTGTTAAATCCATTATTTTTGGTGTCAAAGTTTACAGATTTTTGTAGTGGCTGGAGAAGTTTAGGTCTTTGTTAAGTCCATCGTTTTTTGTGTCAAAGTTATGAATTTTAGT
Source organism: Sphenodon punctatus (assembly GCA_003113815.1). Taxonomy (NCBI): domain Eukaryota; kingdom Metazoa; phylum Chordata; class Lepidosauria; order Sphenodontia; family Sphenodontidae; genus Sphenodon; species Sphenodon punctatus. The sequence continues at coordinate 742,219 of QEPC01000699.1, forward strand.
TCCCAGACCCGTCTTTTGAGGGTGTTGTTTAGGTTTCCTTTAAGGATGAGGACTGAGAGATCTGATATGGAGTGGTCTTGTTGGGGGAAGTGGCTGCCCACTGTAGAGTCAGTGACTTTGTTTATAATTGTATGTCTGTGTGAGTTCATCCTTTGGTGTAAGGGTTACTGGGTTTTGCCAACGTAATTTCCATGGCGGCATTTGGTGCACTGAATTAAATATATTACACTTTTGAGATTTGCACGTGTAGTTGTCTTGTATGTGGAATGGTTTTCCATGAGGGGTGGTGGTGGTAGATATGTGTTGGCAGGTTTTGTATCTACTGCTCTGGCAAGGTTTTGTTCCTGTTGACAGTGGGGTGTCCTGGGTAGTTTGCTCCAGATGATCCATTTTGAAAGGTTCGAGGGTTGTTTGAAGGCCAGAAGAGGTGGTTCAGGGAAGATTTTTCTTAGAGTTTTGTCCTCATCAAGTATGGGATGTTGGATGATGCCACGTATAGGTTCCAGTGTGGGGTAGTAGGTGACGATAAGGGGTGTGTGTTTAGAGCGTTCCTTCTTTCTGTATTCTAACAGGTTCTCTCGAGGGATTTGGATGTCTCATTCTATAATTTGGTCTACTTCTCTGTTGGAATGTCCTTGTTTTGTGAAAGTAGGTTTAAGCAGGGTGAGGTGAACATCACGGGTCTGTTTGTCAGAGCAGATTCTGTGGTGTCTGAGTTCTTGGCTGTAGATAACAGATTTTTTTGGTGTGTCTTTGGTGGCTGCTGGATCAGTGGAGGTAGGTGTGGTGGTCTGTTGGTTTCTTGTATATTGCGTCTGTAGGTTGCCATTGTGCATGCTGACAGTGGTGTCCAGGAAGTTGATACTGGTATGGGAATATTCCAGGGTTAGTTTGATAGAGTGGTAGTAATTGTTGAGGTTGGAGTGGAANCTGTCCCCTTCATCACAGGGGGGAATCTCATTCACCACGCGATCGGGGATGGTCTGGGCAGGACCTCCGATCGCGTGGTGAATCTGATTCCCTGCCGCGATTGACCGTGGTAAACATCTGGGGGGAACTTCTGGTTCCCCAACAGATGTTATGGGACCATTCCCCACCACAGGGTATTGACTGTGGTTGAGCGTGATCTTGTAACGTCTGAAAATACCCACAGGCTGACATGTCCCTGAGCTTTCTGATTTGGCAGGTGCGGGCATTGAACCTTAATCAATCTTTGTAATGTGTTGTGAAATTCTCTGATGAAAGGCAGCAGAGAGCACCAAAAAATAAATATGATACTGTAACTAATTCTTCTTAAACTGGTATAATAGGATACTGATTAGGTTGTAGTACTATACCTAAAACTGGTAATACTGATAATGTAGTACTATACTGTAGTACTGACAAAATGGTCCCCTTTTGTAGCTAGAGAGTGCTGTAATGCACGATTCTTATTGCTTACAGTATATTTTTGTTTTAATTTTTCAGATGAATTACCAACATTGAAGATTATAAATCTCCCCAGCATTCGTTCCTCTCCAGGAAGGATCAAATATTCCAAATGTGACAGAACTATCTCCCTTTTCAGTACACTTGAGACTAATTTGTCTAATTCCTCCTTGTATGAAACTTCAGGCCCCAATGTCTCCAACAGAAGTTCAGAAGTCAGGTACGTTTCTGTGCTGAGAACAAGTAAATGCAGTTGTCAGGAGGGTTTGTTAGTATTCCCATGAATAAGGAGAGTTTGTACAAGAATGGTGGACACTTGTTTTTGTAAAGGATGTTTCCAAGAATTTCATTTTTTAGAGATGGCAGCTCCTGTAGGGCATGGACTCACTGTGTCTTCCTGCAGAGGAAGGCTCTAATTTGGCAAACTGTTACACATATGGTTAAGTTTTCTTTTGTGCAGGGCTGGATTAACTACAGGGGTTTTAGGGACTGCAGCATTGGCTTCCTAAAGATGAATACATCTTCATCCTGATCTCTCGCTGGGTGCAGTAGGAGGTGGCACTGCTGTTGGTATGGAGGGTGCTGCTGCCACATTGCCAGCTCTAACCCCAGCTGGGATGAGAGTAGAGTCCTTTGCTTTGGGATTTGCTTGCTCTGGGTAATTTTCTGTGTTTTTTTATTTATTTAATTTCTTTATTTACTTATTTATTGATTTAATATCCAGACAGCAACATGACTTGTTGAGCTAATGCTAGTCCTTTCTTAAATTTGAGCTTTTAGCCATAGTCTGGCATTTCCTAGTTTTTGAGTGCTCACACTTAGGGAAAGTCTTTTATTGGAAGTCTAATTTTTCTTCTTTTTCCTCTAAAGGTGAGCAAAAACAATAGAGAGGAGAGAGGGATCCATAGGTTCTTTGATTCTGAGCCATCTCTCCTGAGTTTAGATACCCTTGATGAAAGCCTCTAAACCCCACTGTCAGGCTCTGAGATTAGATTTTTTTGGCTGTTTTAGAATTTAGACTGATCAGAGTTTTAGCGCTTCACAAAATCCCATCTGTGTAAGCTGTTCTTACAGCTCAGAACCATTAAAAAAAATAAAACCCAACAACCTCAAATTCCACTTCATGGATGAAATTTTCCCATTGATATAAAAGAGAGAATCCAAGACACATGCGCCAGGCAGAGAGTTAAGTAGGAGCTCTCCACCCAAACAGACTGAATGAGGCATGGCTGGTGAAGCACTCAGGCTCTAAGGACGCATTCACACGAGACAAAAAAAAGTTTGCTCCGTGTTTTGTTTTTTAAAGTGTGTGAACAGATTAGGTCACAGGATGCCTTTGGTGTAATGTGCAATTAACCCACATGTGTTGCTGTGCAATCCCAGGTTTAACAATCATAGGTTGTTTTTTTTTGTCCATTCCAACATTACGTGAAATGCACATTTCCCACTTTCAGTCCACCCAGCACCATAGAGGCATGCATTATGGGCATGTACCATGTAACCTGTTCTGTATCTGCTTCATGTTTCCTCTGTATGATCCCTGGAAGCCCCACTCCTGTGCATTAGAAGTTCAGTGTCCTGTCCTAAACTGAACCATAACTAGGGATTGGCACTGGGGGGATGGCAGTATGCATGATAGAATTGAACCTGGGGGATGCAACATGAGAATGATGATCGAGCAGTAGAAGGTGCAATAGTAAGTCACACGCATAAAATTCAAAACATCTCGTGTGAATATGATCTTTCTGCATTTCCTGAACAGCCTGAGTGCTTAGTGTCTCAGCCCTTGCATTCACAATAGGCTTAATGAGAAGTTTGTCAATGTTTGGAAATTGCTTTCAATAGAAGAGAAATGTTATATAAATGCATCGATTATTATCTGTCAGTGGTTAATTTGAATATGGACCCCCATGCAGCCTCCAGTATAATTTTGGTTTTTGTGCATATTTCAGTTTAGAAAGAACTCATTTCCCAGGACTAAACTCAAGGATGGAGTCCTATGTCATACCACATGGACAGATGAACTTCTCCTACTTGAATAAAGTTGAAAAAGTGAGTGGGTTAAACAGGGAAAAGGGACCGGAGGTCTAGGAAGTGACCAGTGTGGCCCTTGACTGGTCAGTGGTGTTTCTATAATTGCCACCATTCCTGCTGCCTAACCTGGGGCAAACATTATATTTGGTTACTTCAGGCACAGATTTTACCACTGTACAAACATGAATTTGCTGGCCTGCTGCCTGGAACATATGCAGGGAGCTCCTGAGGAGACCTGGCGTGCAACTCAACAGATAACATGGCACACACTTTTTTGTTGTTGTAAAGATGAGCTTTTTATTTTGTTTTGAACTATACAAAATAGACAGAAATCAATTGTTTACAGCATCTTCCAACAAACACAACATTAGATGGTATTTAATGCTTTCAGTCATCATTGGTCATAAGCAAACAAGAAATGGTATGAATGTCATTGCATGAATAAATTCAGAAGAAGAAGTAACCTAGTAGAATAGAGAGAAGAGAAAAAGGAAATAGAGACAAAGATAAAAGAAGAGGTGAGTGGGGAGAAGAGGTAAGAGCCGAGGATTAGATAAGGGTGAGTTCAGATCCCCAAAATTCTGCTTAGTAATTTCTAAGAAGTCACCCTCATATGGTTGAGAACATATCCTGGCTAGTTCTGTTGAGGAACACGATTCTCTCCCTGGTGTCCAACTACACCATGTTGATGCACCAGTCTTCTGCTAATGGGTGTGTTTTGATTTTCCATTTCTGGAGGATCAATCTTTTAACTACAACTAATGCTCTGTTTAGCCATAGTTTTTCCATTTCAGTTTCCATTTATAATCTGACACAATATAGCAACATTCACTGTGAGCTTCCAGTGTGATTTTGTCCATTATATAAAAAAGCCAGTTTTGTTGTTAATGTCAATCCAGATCAAGCAAACATAGCTATAATCCCAAAACATATGAGCTAAATTAGCTCATTCACAGTTGCATCTACAGCATCCATCTGACTTGGTAGCACCTCTTTTGAATATCCAAAGGAACATCCAGTACATCCTCCACAAAACTTTCTGCTGAATTAACTGAAGATGGAGGTCTAGGAAACACTTGCAAAGCCTGGACAGACAGGATTTGTTTCCATTGGCAAGGGCGTAGCTACCGTTGGACAAACAGGGACGTTTGTCCCGGGGCCCCTACTGGCTGGGGGCCCGGTATCCAAGGTAGCTAAGCCACCCTCCCCCACCCCCTTTTCCCACCCTTTTAAAAAAATTTCCGCCTGAGCTGGCTGGGGGCCCTTCCAGCTGCTGCATGGGCCCTCCCTGCCTGCAGTTGCAACATTGTGTCTAACATTGTGTCTAACACAATGTTGCAACCACAGGCATGGAGTGGGAGGGGCCTCATGCAGCAGTCTACGTCAGGTAGGGTAGCTACTAGCTATACCTCCCCTTTAAAAGAGGATGCTTATGCAGGGCTGCACTGCAACATGTATTTTTTATAAGCGTCCTCTTTTAAAGGAGAGGTATGGCCACCCTAGCATCCGGTCAGGTCACACTCACACGCCTCGCAGCTTGGCTTGCCCCCTTGGTGCTGCGTCACGAAGGAGGAGTCCTCTTCACCAATCCAGACCCAGTCTGGGCAGGGCTGGCTCGAGGGAGGCCCAGCCCGAGTGTGAAGGTGCCCACTCAGTAAGGGAACTGTCACCGGGCACCTTCCTGCTCCGGCTTTCCCCGCATCGAGCCGGACCAGCCCGCCCGCCCAACCTTCGGCCTCCAGGACTGGTCGGGTGGGCTGGGGCAGCAATGGCACTCCAGTCCTTGAAAGCATCCTGCTGCAGAAACTGGAACCTAAGTCTTGGTATTTCTCACTTAAAAACCAAGAGTGATAAAGTGGTTCAAATGATCTTTTATTGGACCAACTGTTGTTGGTGGAAACAAGCAAGCCTTCGGGCCACACAGCACCCTTTCTCAGGCATGCGGCATAGCCAGTAGAAATATATAAACTGAACAAGTGCGGTATAGGTATATATGGGCATGGAATGGGTGGGAGGCAAGACATTTAAAAACAGCTGTAAGAGTATTTACTAGGAAACAGTGGTTAGGGTTTTACACACACGCACCGTAAATATATGTGTAGGGATAGAGTGGGAAATAGCTTATCAGGGGGAAGGGAATATGCATCTCAAAGGAACTGAGTTCACAGTAACAGCTCAGCTGACAGGGTCAGTTACAGACAGGCACACAAAGTGGCTAGAATGATCTCTAGTAATTTGGTACAGAAGAAAACCGAAATTACAAATGCATTAGACTAAGGTATAACAGATATTTGTAGTGGCTGGAGAGAGAGATAGGTCCTTGTTAAATCCATTATTTTTGGTGTCAAAGTTTACAGATTTTTGTAGTGGCTGGAGAAGTTTAGGTCTTTGTTAAGTCCATCGTTTTTTGTGTCAAAGTTATGAATTTTAGTTCCCAGACCCGTCTTTTGAGGGTGTTGTTTAGGTTTCCTTTAAGGATGAGGACTGAGAGATCTGATATGGAGTGGTCTTGTTGGGGGAAGTGGCTGCCCACTGTAGAGTCAGTGACTTTGTTTATAATTGTATGTCTGTGTGAGTTCATCCTTTGGTGTAAGGGTTACTGGGTTTTGCCAACGTAATTTCCATGGCGGCATTTGGTGCACTGAATTAAATATATTACACTTTTGAGATTTGCACGTGTAGTTGTCTTGTATGTGGAATGGTTTTCCATGAGGGGTGGTGGTGGTAGATATGTGTTGGCAGGTTTTGTATCTACTGCTCTGGCAAGGTTTTGTTCCTGTTGACAGTGGGGTGTCCTGGGTAGTTTGCTCCAGATGATCCATTTTGAAAGGTTCGAGGGTTGTTTGAAGGCCAGAAGAGGTGGTTCAGGGAAGATTTTTCTTAGAGTTTTGTCCTCATCAAGTATGGGATGTTGGATGATGCCACGTATAGGTTCCAGTGTGGGGTAGTAGGTGACGATAAGGGGTGTGTGTTTAGAGCGTTCCTTCTTTCTGTATTCTAACAGGTTCTCTCGAGGGATTTGGATGTCTCATTCTATAATTTGGTCTACTTCTCTGTTGGAATGTCCTTGTTTTGTGAAAGTAGGTTTAAGCAGGGTGAGGTGAACATCACGGGTCTGTTTGTCAGAGCAGATTCTGTGGTGTCTGAGTGCTTGGCTGTAGATAACAGATTTTTTTGGTGTGTCTTTGGTGGCTGCTGGATCAGTGGAGGTAGGTGTGGTGGTCTGTTGGTTTCTTGTATATTGCGTCTGTAGGTTGCCATTGTGCATGCTGACAGTGGTGTCCAGGAAGTTGATACTGGTATGGGAATATTCCAGGGTTAGTTTGATAGAGTGGTAGTAATTGTTGAGGTTGGAGTGGAATTCCAAGAGCGAGTCCAGATTGTCTATCCAGATGATGAAAATATCATCTGTGTATCTGAGGTATAGGAATGGTTTCATGGTGCATTTTTCCAGGTATTCCTTTTCAAGGTGGCCCATAAAATGATTAGCATACTGAGGAGCCATTTTTGTGCCCATGGCTGTCCCTATTATTTGTAGGTTTTGATCAGGATTTCACAGTCAATTCTTTTCCTGAAGCAATCGATGTAGTGGTCTAGTCTTGGATTCCTTTGCTCATTGGGTGTGAAAACAGATGAGGTCTTATTCTCTTTATTTGTGAGGGAGGAATTTATGTGGGGTTCGTCGTCGTGGAAAAATTCTTCTGTTTCTCTTCATATTAATATGTTCTCTGGTTTTGTAGTAGGGCAGAAGTTCAGTCCTGACACAGTTTGGGTAAATTCTGTGTTTTCAAACACAGGCAAACCTAGAGAGAAGAGTTTTGTGCTTGGGAAACTCTGAGGCTTAAAGGTGACAAAAGGGTTAACCCGTTGCAGGCTGAATCAGTTTTGGTAACCAGATCCAGTGGGTGTTGCAACTGGAGGGACACTGAGTCACAGACAGCCTAAAGTGGGGGTAGAGAGACCCCAGTCCCATGACAGTGGGACACACTAAACCACTACATTGACTTCATTGACTACTTCAGGAAAAGAATTGACTGTGAAATCCTGAACCAAAACTACACCGAACATAACCTATGCAATGCCACTACAAAAATCTGTAAACTTTGACACCAAAGATAATGGATTTAACAAGGACCTATCTCTCTCCAACCACTAGAAATGTCTATTATACCTTAGTCTACTGCATTTGTAATTTCTGTTTTCCTCTGTACCAAATTACTAGAGATCATTCTAACCACTTTGTGTGCCTGTCTGTAACTGACCCTGTCAGCTGAGCTGTTACTGTGAACTCAGTTCCTTTGAGATGCATATTCCCTTCCCCCTGATAAGCTATTTCCCACTCTATCCCTACACATATATTTACGGTGCGTGTGTGTAAAACCCTAACCACTGTTTCCTAGTAAATACTCTTACAGCTGTTTTTAAATGTCTTGCCTCCCACCCATTCCATGCCCATATATACCTATACCGCACTTGTTCAGTTTATATATTTCTACTGGCTATGGCGCATGCCTGAGAAAGGGTGCTGTGTGGCCCGAAGGCTTGCTTGTTTCCACCAACAACAGTTGGTCCAATAAAAGATCATTTGAACCACTTTATCACTCTTGGTTTTTAAGTGAGAAATACCAAGACTTAGGTTCCCGTTTCTGCAGCAGGATGCTTTCAAGGACTGGAGTGCCATTGCTGCCCCAGCCCACCCGACCAGTCCTGGAGGCCGAAGGCTGGGCAGGCGGGCTGGTCCGGCTCGATGCGGGGAAAGCCGGAGCAGGAAGGTGCCCGGTGACAGTTCCCTTACTGAGTGGGCACCTTCACACTCGGGCTGGGCCTCCCTCGAGCCAGCCCTGCCCAGACTGGGTCTGGATTGGTGAAGAGGACTCCTCCTTCGTGACGCAGCACCAAGGGGGCAAGCCAAGCTGCGAGGCGTGTGAGTGTGACCTGACCTGATGCTAGGGTGGCCATACCTCTCTTTTAAAAGAGGACGCTTATAAAAAATACATGTTGCAGTGCAGCCCTGCATAAGCATCCTCTTTTAAAGGGGAGGTATAGCTAGTAGCTACCCTACCTGACGTAGACTGCTGCATGAGGCCCCTCCCACTCCATGCCTGTGGTTGCAACATTGTGTTAGACACAATGTTAGACACAATGTTGCAACTGCAGGCAGGGAGGGCCCATGCAGCAGCTGGAAGGGCCCCCAGCCAGCTCAGGTGGAAATTTTTTTAAAAGGGTGGGAAAAGGGGGTGGGGGAGGGTGGCTTAGCTACCTTGGATACCGGGCCCCCAGCCAGTAGGGGCCCCGGGACAAACGTCCCTGTTTGTCCAACGGTAGCTACGCCCTTGCCAATGGAAACAAATCCTGTCTGTCCAGGCTTTGCAAGTGTTTCCTAGACCTCCATCTTCAGTTAATTCAGCAGAAAGTTTTGTGGAGGATGTACTGGATGTTCCTTTGGATATTCAAAAGAGGNTCTCTTTATTCCCCTCCCACCTTGTTCTATCCACTCCCACCCATTCCATGCCCATATATACCTGCTCTACACTTGCTCAGTTTATATATTTCTACTGGCTATGCTACATGCCTGAGGAAGCGCCCTGCATGGCCTGAAAGCTTGCTTATTTACACCAACAACTGTTGGTGCAATAAAAGATATTTTTCGAACCACTTTGTCTCTGTCATTTGGGACCAACACGGTGACCACACTCTGTCTCTGGATTAAAAACCAAGCAGAGGTTTTTGGTTTGTTTGCTTTAAATTCTCAAATCTCATTTAGAGTTCAGGAGCAAGCAGCCAAGAGCACACCCCTCCTCCCTCCGATTTTTAATGTGGTAAAAATAATACATTTTGGAATTTCTTGCCTGAATAATAGTTTTTCAAGATTCACATTATTTTGGGGGATTTGCATACCTTTTTCATCTAATACTTTTAAAAAATATTACATTTTCATAGCACCAATCAACCCAAAGGAACCCTAAGCCTTTTGAATGGTTTAGAACAGGGGTACTCAACCTTATATTGTTTGATCGGGCCACACAATTTTTCTTGCCCCTTAATCCAGGAATCCCAGCCCCCTGACCCAAGTTTTGACTCTATTTTAATTTCCCAAAAGGTTTTATCCTCCAACAGATAATACATAACAGGGTTTGCTTGCATGCTACTGATAGTATGTGTGTTATCTGCCAGAGGGGGATGTAAGTTAATTCAAAGATCGTGATATGTTGTCGGATAATCACAAATGCCAAGTTAAATACCAAACCCATTTAATTGATGTTTGCTTATTATGAATGTATTTTATATATTTGTTTAATATGTGTTGTTCGCCACCCTGAGCTGCCAGTAGGCAGGAGGGAGCGGGTTATAAATTGTGATAATAAATAAAATAATAATAATAAATAAATAATAATAAACTCAAGTTAAATCAAACATTAAGTGCCATCATATCCTCACAGTTGCCCAAGCATAGATGCAGATACAGATGAAACCAAATACCCAAATTAAATCAAATACCAACTAAAATGACATCCAAACCTTAATTTAAATAAAATGTCATGACAAGTTACAACCACTCGCATGCTCACATTAAATGTCCACCCCCTCCATCCCTCCCACCCAAATAGAACCGCCACACACTCTCCCTCACATAATTCAGTGGCCTCCTTCCCTCCACTTCATATCTAGGAATATCACAGCTGCTGCAGCATTGGCCACTACTGGTAGTGCTGATCCCCAAGACACGGCACTGCTGTAGGAGCTGACTCCTAGCGTTCCCAGAAGCAACACCACTACTGAAGGCAACCTCCAGAAAGACACTGCCTGGGCCGGTCCCTCTTGCAACTGGAACTGGTGCCCAGGGCTCCCAAAGAGATACTGCCACAACTATAAGTGGCTCCTGGCAGCACCTGCTGCTGCCAAAAAACTGGCCCTCAGGGCTCCAGAGGAGTGACTGCCACATCAGGAGCTAGTCTCAGGAAGCCACTGCTGCTGCCAGACTTGACTCTCAGGGAGCTGCTGAACAGCTAGCCGCTTGGTAACGTGTTAACTAACGGGCTGCCACTGTCACCTCTTTGACTACTTTTTTCCCCTGACACTGTCTCTGCCACAAGACAGGTCCTCTTTCTTCTACTTTTTACCATTTCCTGACCTGTCCTGTCCAGCTACAGAGAGGAGCCCCGTGGGGATCTCCCTTGCAAGAGTGACAGCAGCAGTTCTCCATGGTTTCAGGGGGAGTGGCAGCTCTACAGGCTGCAGACATAGTCTACAGTCTAATTTTATGAGGGCCACAGGGAATAGTCTCATATTGAGCACCCCACGTCTAGAGGGATTACTCTCCTTCCACCATGTCACCTCTAGGATGGACTGCAGCTTCTTTTCTTCTCCAGTAATGCAGCATAACAGAAGAGAAATGAAGGGTAATTTCTTGTAATTTTACAGGTGAAATATTAAGGGTACAGATTTTAATAACCCACCTTAACATTTGACTAAACTACAGGGATTAACAAACTCTTGTGAAGTGTCATAGAATCTTTAATGATCAAAACTGACTGGGGATTTGTTTTTTTAGTGTGTCTGAAAGGGAACACTTCCAGAATTCAGTGATCCCACAGCACAATTTAGGAGCTGTGGCTCAATACTGGGCTAAGGGAAAATAACTCTACGCTTATCTAATACTGCCATGTCTATGTCTTAGCTCCAGCTGATGGATCTCACTGAAACTGTGGCACCCAAGCTGAGCAACTGGCCAGCCTATAGCAATCTGATTGTTAGATGGGTCCCAAATGTACATCGAAAATCTCAAAGGCCTGGGGAGCAAGCAGCACGAATGTAAGTAGCACAGAGTGATAAATTCAGTGCCCATTAATAAGCCTCCCCTAATACTGGGCTGACCTATTATTGATAGGCTGAAAGCCAACAGATCCACTTGATTTCCATGGAGCACACTCCAGACAGCCTTATTTTACTCATGAAGAGGGGTCTCTGCAGGGGTCTCTGGCTCCCTGTGTACATTACATCGGCTTTCCTAGACTGAAGTGGCACACTGGGTCCCAGACTCCCAGCCATCCCTCTGCTTTAAAGTTGGGGTGACTGGGAGCTGTATGGTAGCTGCACTTTAGCCACCCCTGCCTCAAGATAAGCAAGGTGTAAAACTAGCAGCTTTCAGTAGTAATCCCATGCTGGTGATGCACAATGACATTGTACCTGGGAACTTTGCTCCACCTCTGCCACCACCCTCACCTGCCCCAGAGTCTCCCTAAACCATCTTCACCCTTTCTCCCATGGTGCCCCTGTGCCTGGAACACCCTCCCTGAATATGTCTGCTCTGCTCCCCACCCCCAAAATCTTTCCTAAAACCTTACCTCTTCGGTTAGACTCTCCCTCGCTTCTTGTCACCACTGCTCACTGATTCTCCCTCTACTGGGGTTTGGACTAGATGATTCTTGATATCCCTTCCAACCCTACAATTCTGTGATTCTGTATCATCCTATCCTTCAGGGTCCCCTTCTTCTAAATAACTAAGCTAAGCATGTGCACCTGTGAATTCTCATCTTTACAAATGTATCCTGGTCTCTCCCTGTGTACCGCTCTCCCTTGTCTACCCTCACGCATCCATCCTAAATTGTAAGCCCCACAGGGCAGGGACCTGTCTCTAATTAATGTACACTCTCTAATTAATATACTTCAGTGTACTTCCAAGTACATAACTGTTGCTATATAAATACTTAGTACTGTATATATAACATTTTAAGGTGGTCAGGTTTTTTTTTCAGGAAAAATATCTGCAAATACTTTTAATATTATTCTAAACCATTTCACACCAATAGTTCCAGTTTCACTCACTCACTTGAGGCCACTGTCAGGATTACAGTTACTGTAAATGGGCTTGCACCTGTGAAATTTTTCTCACAGCTTTTTTCTCCATCAAAATATCTCTTCCCTGCTGAACCACTGATCAGTGGAAGCTTTCTCCCCTGCCTGCCATGCAGGTTTAGGATTCTCCCCTCTGGGACTTCGATTTTAAGGCAGGTAGGGGGAGAATCCTGCTTCCATGCTGAACAACTAATCAGAGAAGAACCAAGAATGTCCTCTCTCTATACTCTCTGCAAGCCCCAGGACTCACAGCTTGCAGGGAGGTGGGGGGAGTGCAAAAAAAAATGTATGTAGGAAAAGGACAGAGACCTTTTCCCTACAGAATCTTTGCACCTGACCCCCCCCCCCCCTTCCCTTTGATGGCAGCTCATTCAGTCTGGGATGCTCCCACTCTGTCCTGGGGGCTCTGTCTGTTCGAGGAAGCATTCTAGGTATTCATTCACGCAAACAAGCATAGATTATTAATATGATGGGGTTTGTTTGCTTTTTGTTTAGAATGACACCTTTAAGAAGAACGTGTGTTAAAGACTTTGCCTTTGAAAGTTTCCATTCTCTTAAAGAAGTACAAAGCAAAGGTGGAGTTTCTGACATGGTGAGCTTTCTGGAGGTTTGCTTCATGCCCCAGGCTAGCTTGTGCCTAGCCTATTGCTCTGCTACAGTCAGGGACAGATGCTGAATGGTAACACTGGTGTTAGTCTCTCTCCCATGCCTTCTGGGTGAGGTGAGCTCTTCTCTCAGGGGTAACAAACAATTGCCTGTGACTGGTCGTACTGTTTTTGTTTCACAGTTCCACTCAATGGAACTGAAGGACTGTGTGTGCTCCCTCAGGACCCATTGCGTCATGCTGCTTAACATTAAACCTTTGAGATGGCCATAGAGGAGCATGGTCCAGTTTCAAAGGAAGCCCTTGCCTGCTGAAAGGGTTTTCTGACCAAGAGGAGGGGAAAGTGGCAGGATAGTGGAGGTTGCAGAGGATGTTCTGAGGAGGACATTTCCAGTGACCCATTGTGCTGCTTCTGCCACTGTCTAAGTCAGGTAGCATTGATTTCACAGGCAGCAATAACTCCCTTTCTGATAAGGCACTAGGGACAACATCTTAAATGTATTATTGGCTACATCACCATCCACTGACCTTCTGGGGATGCAAATTATGCATCTCAAACAAAGCTGTTCTTCTGGTTTCTCCCCTGAAAGATCTTTCTCCTGTGAGGGGTGGGATGAGTAAGGGGTTGATAAAAACTGCTGATGAGACAGTGGGTCTGTATTTCACTGTAATTATTCCATTCCCTAGAAAAGAAAGAAGTCCAAGAAAGTCCCTACAGGAGGCCAGTCCTCTCTCCTTAATGCAAACAGAAGCCAGTGGGGTCCCCGGCCGCTTAAAAAAACAAGGTCAGTCCCAAACGAGATATTTGAAAGAGAAGACTTTGGAGTTAGAGCCCAGGTCCAGAGGGTCAGACTCTGGTTCAGCCCATCGTTCGTAGGCCAGCAGTTGGAACTGACATTGCAATGATGAGGCTCACGCTGCTGGGGGAACCATGCTGACGCTACAGCACATATGCCATATAGCACTGTTGTTCACCTAGCAGATAGAGGCTGAGTTCCAGAGGGAGCTCTGTTCTCTCTCTCTGGCTACTGGAATACTAGGGATGTAAGTGCGAACATTAAAAAAAAAAGAAATATATGCTGGTTTCTGCTGGAATGGCATCCAGAAGGCCAGGAACATGCCGCAACAAGGAAGTGAGTAAAGAAAAACAGTGCTGCTCCAGCCCCAGGTTGCTGGAAGCAGCCAGCCTAGAAGAGGCCAGCTGAGGAGGAGAAATCCTGCCAAGGAGGATGGAGGGAGACCCCAGAGCTGCATGTTCTCTGCTCGTTGAGTCCATTGATACTTTTTTGGCCAGACACGCTAGACGAGTGCTGACACAGCAAACGAAAGATAGATTCCAAAGGTCTCTGTGGAGTTGGGTGTGACCCACCCAGGGCAGGGCCACATCCCATGTTTTGGGGTTTCATTCCCTATGATCATTTGTCTTTTCTGTCCGTTTTTGATCCAGTGGCTGGTTGCTATTCAGCATGATAAGCACTCTACCCTCTGTGTCCCTTCTCCCAGACAAGCACAGGAAAAAGCTAGGCAGTCCCTCCCAGCCCTACAATGCTTGTGGGTTATGTGTTGATAATGCCTGTATTTCTTTGTTTTGCTTCAGTTCTTCAGTTAAAGAAGGGAAACCAAAGGAGCACCAGGTGATAAACAGGCACTCCTCTCTCAGACAGCTTCAGACTACTAGCATAGTGGAGCTGCGCAGCCAGGGTGCCTTGCAGCTGGGGAACAGAAGTGGGGACCTGGCTGAAGCTAAGGAGAAGTGCTCTGACACTTCCCCTGTCTGGAAGACACCTTTGTACAGACTCGATGACAAGGTGAGCAAGAGCTGGCAGAAGCTAAAGACAGTCTCATGAGAGTAATGTGGAGACTGGCTGGGTTCCTCTTTGCTGGTAAAGCAGACAGATGCTTCAGCATCTCAGTGCAAATGGAACTGCAGTGTTTAGAGCACAGAAACATGATTCTGTGAAAGACTCTTGATTGCATTTACCCAGTTAAATTGAGATCTTTCTCCTCTTTTCTTTAGACTCCAGTAATTATGAGTTTGAAAGGGAAAGGTGTGGAAAGAATCCAAAGTAAGCAGTACATGTGGCAATCACCTACGGCTGCAGTTGGCATGGATATCTTAATCCCTGCTCCAGGTACTACCTGGCCATGGAGTACGAGTTCTTTTAGAGAGCTGTAAATGGGGAAGTGTTCTGGTGGCTTTAAAAAGAGGCTGACTTGCCCTGTTTCTTTTCTGTAGACTCGCTGGGCTCAGGGCTTTTGATGCTCAGATTAACGCAGCAGCTGGATTACACTGACACCAAGTCACTAATGTTGCTTACTCAGCCTTTAGAGTCTTGCATTCAAGACAGACTAGGAGACACCTCTTCAAACAAAAGTCATCTGTCACTGGAGTCAGTAAGTGTTATTGTGGGCAACAGTTAGCAACAAGTTAGAGAGAGTGGGCTACTGCCTCTTGACAGGGTGGCAGCATCATTTTCTCTGTCTCCTGGAGAGACAGAATGATGGTTACCAGATGTGAGGATGCCTACTCATTTGAGGGGGAGGAGGCAAAACATAGGGTGCAGCCACACCCTGGACAGCCTTGCCCCTCCCTGGGCAAACAAGCCACTAAATGCAGTGGCTCGTGTGTCCAGGGGCTGCCAGATGTTTGCCTTGCTCTGACGTGGGGTGAAAATCTTTTTGCTCTGTGATGCAGCCTCGAAGAAATACCGAGGACACATCACAGAGCAGCCATATCCTACGCGAGGTAAGTCTGTCCAGGGCAAAGCAAGCTCATGTGGCTGGGTACGCTTGCCCGGCCACACTCAGGGCAACCCTATGAGCAACGGGTGCTTGCACCTGTCTCTCACAGTCACGTCGCAACCCAGGCAGGAGTCCAGGTCCCTGGGCTGCTGGGGGGAAGGGGAGCCCAGAGGAACCATGTGCAACCCTCTCCACACCCTGACAAACAACTGATTAGGGGAAGGGAGCTCAGAGGAGTTGACATTCCTCTAGGACCCCTCTTCCGATCAGCTGTTTGTCACGTGGGGAGAGGGGCATGTGTGCAGCTCCTCTGAGCTCCCCCATCAGCTGTCAGTCAGGTGGAAGTGGGGGAAGGGAGCCTGCGCTCTTCCCAGGCTCCCCTCTCCCCCGATCCACCCAACTGCATTCTCTTCCCAAGCTCCCCTCCCCCATCAGCTGTCAGGCAGGGTAAGGGGGAGGAGTGCGCACCCTCCTCCACACACACCACAACAGCTGCTTGTGTGCCCAGCTCCCTGCGCTGGAGTAGCAGTGTGGCAGAGCCAATTACCCACCACAGGGCAGCACAGTGATCAAGCCCACCCTGATTGTCTGGCTGCACCCATGTTGACTTGTTATGTCAATGCTAACATGCCTCTTGCTGTTCCTTTTTCGTGTGTTGGGATCTGAAAAATCATGGGGACAGACAACAATTAGCTGCCCCTTGCAAGTAGCAACAGAGATAAGTGGTAATCCAAGAGCCCATAGGAACATGATATTCTGTCAACACTGGCAGGATCGTGATGTCAGCAATTTCAACCTGTGATGAATTTACCATGGATTTATTGTTGTCTGGGAACACCCAATGATTAGGCTCTTAGAAGGGCAAAAACTGTAGGCCATTCAACTAACTTCCCACTTGTACGGAGGTGCTACTGGTAAAGTCTTTAAGTAACCACAACATGAACTGTCCAAACCATAAAAATCACTGTCTGCTCTCTCTGTCTCCAAGGCTGCCCCATAGAGAAGGAGGGTAGTTATACACTTTCTCCCCGTCTCTTCCTAATCCTCCGCACGGGTAGCTTCCGCTTGACCACCAGGAGGCAGAAGTTCTCAAAACTTTTCCAATGCGCATGCGTGTCTCTGAGCTACCCCTACGTTGTCTCCAGTCCATTTTCTGCCTTCAGACCGTCAGGATGGTGTTGGACGGAGCCCTGGGAGCGGGGCCTACACGGGGCAGGCAGGGCAGATTGAGAAGCGGCGATTTTCCCTGATGCGGTCTAGGGAACCGCCATAAAAGCCTCAGCCAGCTCCTTTGCAGTGAGCCTGGGAGCCGAGCGCATGCGCAAAAGGAAAAATCCACGCAGCACCTGCCGGCGTTCCCCCGCTCTTTTTTTCAGACTAAAGGACAGAGTCAGCGCGCCTGATCTCCGTCCCGCTCAGTTTGCCAGCTAGGGGAACCAACTGTAGCCCTGCAGCAGTAACAGAGTGGAGGCCACGGAACGCCAGAGCCAGCACAACCGGCAGAACTGCAAGTACCTTCTATGGCCTCTCTGCAGTTTTCCATGGGAAAGATCCTGGAATCACTGGCTAGGTTATGCGAATTCCAGTCCCAGGAAAAAAGAAAGAGAACCTCCTCTGCTGAGGGACTCCCCAGAAAAAAGCCTGCCCGAAGAGAGGAAAAAAGGCGGGAGCGGCAGGCTGTAAAGAGCCACCAGGGGGCTCTGTATCCCGTTTATTAGAATCCCCTCAGACTTCCCCAGAGTTACAGAGGGGCTTGGAAAAGGACAAGGCCCAGTTAATCCTCTCATCCCAGTCCTCCTCAGATTCGGAGCAGGGGTTTCAGGTCCTGAGAAAGGGGAATGGATGGAGACACATCCAAACCCAAAAGATAGGGAAAGGCAATTTCCACAAGCCTCCAGAACAGACCTTATGGCAGAGGTCATTAAAACTCTCCAACTAAAGGAAAAAGTAGAAAAGGGGGATTCTTTGGATTCACAGAAGGAGGACCTGAGAGAATAGATTCCATCAGTCCATGGGCAGGACCAGGGTCTTCCACTGGACAAAGCCTTTGAAAGGTTAATACAGGAGGAATGGAAATACCCCAGTAAGACATATAAAATGAATAAGACACAAGATTCCTTATACTCCTTCTCAAGGAAAAAGGAATCTATGTTTAGGAATCCAAAGGTGGATGCGGCGGCAGCATCATTAGCCTTCCAGACAGTGTTCCCCACAGAGGGGGACTGTTACCGAAAGATCCCACCGACAGAGCTCTAGACTCAGGGCTCAGAAGGGCACTGGAGTCAGCAGCTAGCTCTTTAAAGATAAACACTGTGACCTCTTATGTAGCACAAGCTATGCTCGCATGGATGCAGGAAGCACAGAACCTCGAGATCTCGGAGTGCAGATCACAGAAACTAACTTCCTACATCCTGATGGCCACAGCTTTCATAGCTGATACGTCCACGGATGCCGTGCTGTGCATCTCCACCAGGAGAAGTGTGTGGCTGCGGACCTGACAGGGAGATGTAACAGCTAAGAACCTACTGGTTTCAGGGCCGTACAAGGGACAGAAACTGTTTGGCGTGTGCCTAGAGAAAGTCTTGGCAGAAGCAAACGATAAGGAGAAAACAAAAAACCTGCAACAAGTAACCCCCAAAAGAAGTTTTTTTCAAGGCCATCCATTCAGATTCAGAGGGGCCTCAAATTCCCCTAGACGTTTTTTCCTTCGGAATACCAGAGAACAGCAGAATTCATTCTCCTTCAGGGGCAGGGGTTTTAGACGGGAGATTTGGAAACCAGAGAGCCCAATTCCCCGCAACATCAGCAGGTCAGTCAAAGCAGAGTACCTGACTATATGGGGGAAGGGGAAGTAGGAGGCAAATTACAGTTTTTGCACGGGGCATGGGAGCAGTCGGTATCCGACATCTGGGTACTCTCCTGTGTAACGCAGGGGTATACAATAGAACTTCTTTGCAGTCGTGGAAGCAGATTTCTGCCTTCCCCTGCCTCCAAAACCCCCGAGAAGCACCAAGCTATGATAGGGGAGATTCACAGACTCCATTCAATTCAGGCGATAGAGAGGGTCCCCGCAGGAGAAATCAGAAGGGGTCTCTACTCAATCCTTTTTCTGGTTCCAAAAAAGCAGGGAAATTGGAGGGAGGTGTTAGACCTGAAGACCCTCAACAAATATGTCAGAAAACAGAGGTTCAAGATGGAGAAGGTGACCTCCATCTGCAGGAGCCTGAGGAAGGACGACTGACTAGTGTCTATAGACCTCAGAGAGGCGTACCTTCCTATCCCAATCAATTCTTCCCACAGGAAATGACTCAGGTTCGTGTATCAGAACAACCACTGGTAATTCAAGGCCCTTCCCTTCTGTCTGGCCTCGGCCCCCAGGACCGTCACAAAGGTTCTGATTACCCTAATAGCCAAACTACAGAGGGAAGGAATTCACATTTATCCATACCTGGACGACCTCTTAATAAGGGCACAGTCCAGGGGCCAGCTCCTATTAGATCTGAACAGAACAATTCACTACTTGAATCAGCACTGTTTCTTAGTCAACAAGGACAAGAGCCACGTCTGCCCAACATACAGGCTAGAACATCGGGGGGTAATTCTAGATACCTCCTTAGAGCGCGCCATAATCCCTCCTCGGAGACAGCAAAAGATACAGGCTCTGGTACGACTCCTAAAACACCGGAGTCACTTGAGACTAAAGGTCCTCGCCCAATTACTGGGTCTGCTGGTGTCCTGTACGCAGCACGTACAGTGGGGCATTTTTCACGTGAGACCCTTGCAGCAGCAGTTCAGGCCTTTACAAAGAGAACTAATAGCAGGAACCAACCCGTGGGTATCCATCCCCAGAAACCTCGGACGCTTAATGTCCTGGTGGTTAGACCCAGAAGTGTTCAGAAGAGGAGCACTCCTGGCGGAGCCACTCTGGGAAATACAACAGACACCAGTCTCAGGTTGAGGAGCAGTCTTAGGAACACACTTGGTTCAGGGCCTCTGGCAGAGGCAGCTGGTGGGTTTGGAGGCTGGAGGGGCAGTGGTGGGTGAAACCTGCTGCCGGCGGGCTGGTGAAAAGGGGCGGAGCCTAGCCTAGGGGCAGAGCCAGGGCAACAGTAGGCGGAGCCAGGGCAACGGTAGGCGGAGCCAGGGCATAACTCAGCAGCCAGGAGTTCCAAGGGTTAATGTTGCATGGACATTATATTACTTAATGCTGGGAACGCTGCTGTGTGAAACACTGCTACCGGAATGCCTAGTAGATACACCCACAAAATGCCTGCCCAAGCACACTGGCTCTTGTTTTTTAAACATTTGGCCCCTTTGGAGGATGCATTGCTTTGAAACCAGGCCCCTCCAGACCAGCATTCCTAGAAGAAGCTGCACCACCAAATGCCTGTCCCAAGCACACAACACAGGCCCTTTAAAAAATAAATAAATAGGTTGCCTGTTGCTGGCCTGCATTGCAAGCAAACTACTTTTCAGCAGCAGTGAAACAGCAAAGGGAGGGACCATTTAAAAAAAAAAAAGAGTAGCCACAAGCACTAGACCTACAAATTCACAAAATGGCGTCTCTGCGAGAGAGGCGGAAGCCATTTGGTCTCTTCTCACAAATTCCCACCAAACTGCAAAGCACAGGGCCATTTTAAAATGCAAGGAACATTCCATAAAAAATTGGATTGGAAACCTTCCTCCATCCAAGCCCCTAGTACCAAGCCCTCCATCCAAGCCCCAAGCAAACATATGTCTAAAAGAGGAAAGGGACCAATTTTAACTAGGAAAGTAGCCATGGCCAGTGAGGCCCCGAAAATGGCCACAGCCTTTGCACATGCTTGGGGGAGAAGGGGGGAAACCAGCCAACAATGCAAACACACAATAAGCAAACGCAAACCACATCTTCTTAAGTCAACCATCTTATCCTCAACACACCACAGAACCAACTCACTGAGTCAGACTCAGAAAGACAGATAAAATGGTGTATGGTGGAACTGGAATCACCTTTATGCTCTCAAAGACTCGGTCTCTGCAACAGGCATCAGCCCCCATTCTCTCTCACACAAAGGCTGCAGTGTTGCCCTATGGCCCTTTTCACACAGACACGCTTAACACTGATAAAATGGATGTTACATGTTGTTATACATGTTGCAGGGCACCCATAGAGCACACCTGCAGCCCTGCAACATGTATAATAAAATGTAACACCCATTTTTTCAGTTACAATGTCTGTGTGAAAAGGGCCATGTATTGTGGGTGGGGGTGTATTGTCTGAAAACACCCTTAGAATAAAGTGTATACAACACAAATGAAGCTAACACATAAATGGTATTAAAATAAATGGGGGCAAATAGTCACACAGGAGGAAAAGGAAAAAACAGGAGATTCAAAGTGTGTCATCAGCTGACCAGGCTGAGAACAATCTCCCACCAACCCCATAGCCCCAGAACCTAAGTCCGGATGGTTTCTTAAAATGGACAGAATCCGGGAAGGATAAGAGCCTAACCAAAAAGAACAACGTCCGCTTATTCAAACTGCCTACTTATTGATCCAGATCACTAGCACCAACTCCTTCTTCACAAAGAGGGTCACAGATCTTATAAAATCTTTAAACTATGCGTTCATAATTTCTCATTTGCGATGCTAACTCGATCTCACGGTAAGGGAAAGCGCCATGCTTTCCATTTTTGCTGCATCCCAATCTCTTATCTATAGCCGTGGGCAGCAGTGTGTTGTTTGACCTTGAAAGATACATTCTTATACCATCTTCTTTTCAGTAAGTAAGTAAAGATTTTATTTGTTTCAACCATAGATCACAACAAAGTTACAAAACCAAAAGCAGCCAAGCTGCACATAAAAGAGGATTTTTTTAGTCAAAGTATAATAAAGAAAAACCTAACAACACAATTTAACTAACCAGAATGAGTTTGATCTTCAGCTGTGGTTTAAAAAGATTAACAAATGAGGTTACATACATTTTTAAAAAAGGGTAAGACAGACCATCATTCTCAAGGCAAAACTGCAACACTCATTTGTCCAAGAATTGCACCCTTATGGAGCAAATTGTTAAAATAATAGCTCTCATGGGTCCAAAACAGTGAAGGAGATAAACTGCTCAGCACAGTCCCAATTTGATTTGATTTTGATTTGATTTATTATTTATATCCCACTCTCTCCTAACAAGTTAGCTCAAGGCGGCTCACAAATCAGTCAAGTCAGGGCGTGGATCCTACCCAGAGGACCACACCGCCCACAAAATTTATCACAAGTCCTACGCAGAGGACATCAAAGCAATATAATACAGTCAAACTCTCAGTTTAACACATGATTAGCAAAACATAAAAAGCCCAAACCCACCCACATATACAAAAATTAAATATTACTGCCTCCACAACTCCTCATGTTGGTCCCCGACACCCCGGGGACCACCACAAGTATCTCATCCCTCCCTCACCCGCTGCGACCAGGAGAGGTCACTCAATTCTATCTCCTCCTCCCTCACTGAGGGGAAATATTCTCACCAACTGCAGCAATAACAAATTAACGATACCCTTCCTATACATTTCCACCTCCGCCACAGGGCCCCGCCGAAGGGGACTTCCAAAGGGCAGGCCCCTTTGGACGTGCCCCTTCGACACGTGCCTCCAGCCGCTCCCGGTGAAATGGGGAGCGGACTGGAAGTGTTCCTTCTCCAGCCCCGCCCCCGCAAGGGTGGGGGGGAAGGTGAACGTGAAAGCCTTCAGCCCCCAGCTATTAACAATCCCCCCCCACGCCCAGTACCAGCACAGGTAAAGTTCATGAGGGAGGGGGAGGGAGCTGCTGGTCTCTGCTCCACTGCTGCCGCCGCCACCATCACCCGGGTCCCCAGCCGCCAGTGTGTTGCCATTTCCCTAGAATCATAGTACAGCTGTAGACCAATAAGTCTTGCTCTTCCACAGAGCACAGGGAGGGTCAACCAGGCCTGACCCCTGAAAGCAAAATGTTTTACAAAAATAAGCACAGCCAAAAAGGTTCCTTAAGGAAGGAGGTATATCTGCATTTGCCTTGGCCAAGAGAGTACACCTTTGGACAGCAAGATAAGGTTAGCCACTTACTTTGTCTTTCTAATCCTTTCACCAATCTATCCGACGGTTAGCAAGCAGACAAAGCCCATGCTGAGACACTGAAAAAATTCAAAAACAGTCACACAAGCACTCTCTCCCTCTCCCCGCCCTCGTTCCACCGGCCAATCACGTCACACACACACACACCACCAGTCCACCACCCCTCCCCCCCGGGTGCCAAGGGCTATAGCCCCAATACATACCTGCGATGCCGGTTTTCCTATCCATAGGCTCCAATGAAAGCCTGCCCCCAG
>QEPC01000699.1:770207-786557 GCA_003113815.1 Sphenodon punctatus
GGAAATACTCCCCACCCAGAAACCTTTGCAGCAGTGATCTCTCAATCCCTTCTACCAGCAAAGGTATTAGTGAAAAAGCAGTTACCCCTGTCCCACTCAGCTGCATTGTAGCACTGTTTCACTACAAGTATGTGGCAGGAAAGAGCATTCTTATATAATAAACAGCTGCACAGACTCCAAAGGCAGCTTCTGAGCACTGGGCAACAGGGACTGTGGGCACTGGCGGCAAAGAGTGGGTGCAGGAGCAGAGGAAACTGACCCCATCCAGCAACACAGTTCTCCCACTACCATAGTCCTAGTTGTCGTGCGGAGACAGCAGACATTCTGGTCAGTCCAAGACTGATCATTATCATACGGAAGCAGAAAAGGACAGGGGGCAAACTGCCCCTGCTCTCCCCACTCTCCCTGTTGTCCCCAGCCCCGATGATACCATGTGGGGACAGCAGGGTGGCAAGTATTCTGACCAGCCCCTCTCCCTTGCTGTCCTCACCCTCCCTGCGATCCCCAGCTTCAGTGTTGTCCCAGAAGAGGATTGGGGCTGAAAGACCAAGGCAAAGTGTGGGTATTTGGAGCCCAACCCAAGTAATAAACAAGCACCATATGCAAGACTGTGCAATGTCGTTACTGCGTACATGGCATGTAAGTTAAGGTAGAGGCCAGAACTTGACATTTTTTTAGTGCTAACGTTTGCCTTAACTGCTCCTTTAAGCCAAAGTTAGATTCTTAGATCCCAAGCAAACAGACAGGCTTTTGAAATAGGAATGTACTAACTTCCCCTGCTGCCGTACTACTAATCTTAGCCACTGCAGCCTTATGCCCAAGTGAGGGCAGCTCCATATACAGCAGTGGGTTTTCCCATAACATACTGTATTTGTAGCAGAACAGTGCACTGATGCTTCTGGGTCTGGATTGGAGGCATCTGGAGCTCACTATTATCCCTCCGCACACCTGCTCAGGCCCAGGACAGATGCCCACCACCCATTCCCAGCTTTACCCACCCCACACATGCCCCCACTCGTTCCCAGCAAGCATGACTTGCTCATTGAAGACTGTGCTGCAGGGGGCCCTGTCGGCATGCACCAGGGTTACCGATCCCAGGCTGTGTGCTCGGACTGCACTGTTGCCGGAGAGTGGCCACGGCAGCACAGGCTAGAGCATGTGAGCTGACTCTACCATGTGCTTTTTAAAATGTTCCAGCCTCGATTAACTATTTTAGTTCCGTAGTTAGCAGTTGTAATTATTAACCATTGTCTGGTTAGGGTTTTGGAGGAGGAAGAGAAGGCTGTAAGGGCAAGACAGAACGAGGATTGGGATCTAGGGTTTTATTCAAATTCTCTGGAGCAACAAAGGTAGGTAATAGGTTATTGGAAAGTTTTATGAAGTGACAAAGGTGACAAGGGAAAAAAAGCTTTATATGCTTTACATTGTATGAAGCTGTGTAACTGGATGACCTTTGTACAACATTACTGTTGCTAGGGTATTTAATTATTTATGCAATCTACCCAATCTTAAAGGGTATAAAAAGGTACTTCTAAGTCTAGAACAGAACAGAACAGCCACGTTGGACAGGACTGCTAACTAGACTACATGAAACTTGCAGTCCAGCACCGCCAAGGCAGCCACCCCTCCTTTATTACAAAGATCTCCTTTATTACCCAAACCTTAAGATTGCAAAACAAACCCTGTCATCTTGCACTTACAGGAATCTGTTGTTTCTTTTCTTTATTGAATTTATTTCCCACCTTATCCCAAGAACTCGGGGCAGGTTACAACATTTAAACACCTAACACAGATATGGATAAAACACACCAAAATAAATAAATGTAAAATAAAATCCAATATAAAACCCCCTACCCTAAAAAAATAAATGCCAGCCTTCCAGTTCTTTTTTTATTTATTACATTTGAAACTATATTTACAGAACACTCTTCCCCCATTAAAGTCAATGGGAGTTTTGCCATTGACTTCAATGGCTGGAGGACCACACCGTTGCCATCGGTGGGTTTTAAGAGTTCTTTATTCTCTACTTCTAAGGGTAGGGCCAGCTTTAGAATTTGTGGACCCAGGGCAAATATAAGATATGAGGCCCCTGGTGGCCCCTTCCTTTATCCACCGCCTTGAGGTCACCCTCTGCAGAGCCCTAGGGTGCTTTTAAACGATACAAAAATGCAGCTGATCCTTTGATTAGCTGCCTTTCTTTGTGATCATTTAAATGCTTGGGGCAGTTTGATGCCGGATCTTTCCCATATCAAAACAGCTGAGGATTCCTGCCCCCTCACTTACGTCCCTGGGAACCGCCGCGGTTAATTGCAGCTTCCCCGGTTTGCAAGCAGGGGGAGGGAGAGGGGGGGAAAGCCGGCGAAAACTGCCTCCTCCAGGCAGCGCTGGCAAACCCCCTCCCCCTATAAAGCCCCCAGCCAGTGATTAAATTTAATCACTGGCTGGGGCAGAGAAGACGGCTTCACCGCGGGAGCCGTCTTCTCCAAAACACGCTTGGGAAAGCGCACGTTTAAAAGTGCCCCTAGAGGTGATCATGTTTGGGGCCGCACTGACAGGAAGCAACCTGCCCAGAGGGAAATAAAGTAGTAGAGAAAATGGTAGTAGAGAAAATGGCAGGGCCCAGCGCTGTCGCCCCAGGCTGCCAAGTCTAGCCCTGTCTAAGGAAGACCATTGGTTCAATGGTTACCCCCAAAACAGGAAGTTAGACGAGTCTGGGTTCCTACAGACAGCTACTTCAGTTTTGGGCCTTGGATGCCATTTGTTCCAGTCTTCAGATACCCCATTCAACCCAGTTGCAAAGGCAGTTAAAAAGCGAAACTCGTAGTACTGAAATCCAGATTTTTTTTTCTTTAAAAATAAGCAAATTAGCCTTATTACCAGAGCACTACTCCTCCATCTACTCCTGGGATTCCAACAGCGACTATGAGGGTGGCTACCAGATCTAGCAATCTACGTGGTCCAAAACCGTCACATAGCAGCAACTCTCAGCCAAAAAGGAAGCCAAAAAAAGGCAACAATGCAATCCCATAAGTGTTCCATCGCGCCCGGTGCATTGGACAAAGTTCAGATTTATGTGCTGCCTTCAAAGGAAGAGCAGCAAGTATTTCCTCTTATTGTGAACCTTCCTTTCTGTGGGAAGCATGCAGTGATAAATAGTTCACCTAAACTCTTGAGATAGAAGGTCTTATGAAAGAGCAGAGTATTATACGGTTTCCTATGGGTGGCATGTTGCACTCTTCTTGTGAGGCAGAAACTATAACAACAAGATGGCAGGACTATATGCAGGTGGATCACAGTTTAATTGATGGATGCTCCAGACAAATCCAACAAGGTAATCTAAGAAAACCAGCCCCTCTAGGTAGAACAAATTTCTGAATGTATGGCCTAAGGCCCTGATTTCACAAGGTACCAATAGTGCAGGTCCTTGTATAGACACACAGTCACACTGAATTCAACAGAACTCTGCAGGGATGCAAAGACCCATCCCAGAAGATTCCAAGGCAAAACTGGAAACCTCTTGTCCTTTTCTGCTCTGCACCAAGCACATTGGCACTGCTCTGCAGGGAACAGCATATGGTCAACGGTCCAGGTCCGAAGAGAGGAGTCCATGTCTTGCTCTGAGAGTTAATACTGAGAAATCCAAGACCATGTTGCAAAAATAAGTGCAGCAATTAAAAGGTTAAGTTTCTTAATACTGAATAATATGATCCAGCTAATACAGAGTAGTCATTTGTGAACATGTATGTTTGTTTCCTGGTCTTTACCACATACCCCCTTCCTCTTAGGAACAGCCACTAGCGCCATCTCGGCTGTGTTGGCCCATGTTAAGTCCAGCAGCAGAGTTTCCTGGCCCAGACACTTGCTTGGATTTCATGGCAACCTGCAGTAGAGGAGAAGCCAAATCCCCCTGACCGAGTGAAAGGCTGAGCTAGGAGCCTGATTTATTAGGCCCCAAACGGACAGCCATTGTGCTGCCACTTTAAATCATGGCCCCTTTTGAGGGTGGGGAGACGCTATCGCATTGTCCAGCAGAAAGGGCTTGGCTGTGTTTGGCCTGGACCCCTTCCCACAGCGTCCAGCGGTATCCTTGGAAAGTGGGAGGGGCTGTAGGGGGAGCAGGGCTGACAGGGTTTCAGTTGTTCCTAATTGCTGCTGGGGCTCTGGAGGGCAGTTGGCTGCAGATGAGCTCCATGCTAAGAGGGAGGCTGGTTCTAAATTCAGAAAGGATCTCTGTGGGTGAAAACAGACATGCACCTTAACTCTGCTTTAACACCACTTTAACATTTCTTATGCATGTTGCAGGGCTGTGTTGGTGCCCTGTAAAATGCAGCAAGTGACTAGCCAGTGCTTGAAGCCTTGAGCTTCAAAGTAAACCAGCAGTAATTAAAGAGTAAATCATGTTGTCAGTTAGTGCCCCCTCCCTGCTTGTTTCCCAGGGACGATAGAGCCCACTGGGAGCCATTTCTCCCTGCCTGCTGGCAGAGGCCTTGCCCCACACACACACTGGCTTTACTGGCAGCTCTAGCTTGTCCTGCTGTGAGGGACTGGTATGTTGCTGACTTTGAGGGTGGCTGGGGGTGTTAGACCGACATTGAGACGGACATACAGTGTACATTAGGGCACCAATACAGCCCTGCAACATGCATAAGAAATGTTCAAGTGGAGTTACGTGCATGTCTGTTTTAACCCAGTATTAAGACCTCCATCCCCCCCCAGGAAAAGCCTTGGGGAAACACACATGCACTCTCCAGGGGACAACATGGCATCAGTAATTCAGACAGGAGGGCCAGCTGTCCATCTCAATGTCGGTCTAACACCCCCAGGGAGCTCAGCTAGTCAAAGTTGGCATTTTGGCAACATACCAGTCCCTCAAAGCAGGACAAGCACGAGTTGCCAGCAAGGCCAGTGACGGGCAAGGCCTTTGCCAGCAGGCAGGGAGAAATGGGTCCCAGTGGGCTCTATCCTCCCTGGGAAGCAAGCAGGGAGGGGGCACTAACTGACAATGTTATTTATTCTTTAATTACTGCTTGTTTACTTTGAAGTTCAATGCCTCAAGCACTGGTTAGTCACTTGCTGCATTTTAATTACAATCAGCACTAAGTATTCTCAACGGCAGGAACAGATACAGTACGTACAGCAGAACATAGCAGGGAATCCACACCACAGGGGGGTGGGATTGTGTACCTTTTAAAAAGAACAGCTAGCCTGAAAGAAGCTCCCTTTCATACTGCCACTGCCCCCAGCCAGACTGGCGCACAATGAGTTTACTGCTTGACGTGTCTTCGCTGACAGCTAGTTCAGAGGAGCTGCTGTGTGTCAGCAGCCTGCAGTCGAGAGAGACGCTTGCCCAAGAAGCAGCCGCACCAGAAACAGGGTTGCCACCTTTTGCAGTCTGACCCCGAGACTTCCATAGGCCAAAATGGCAGTCTTGGGATCAAAATGCAAAAGGTGGCAACCCTAACCAGAAGAGCTGTGGCCTAATCATCCACAGATATTTCTCCATCAGGTTCCAGCTGCAGTACAGCCATCCCCAGAATCCTAAGCAGGCCATAGGCATCTCCAGACAACAGTCCCAAGCCCACTGTACGCTACTGGGTTGCCAAGTCTGGTGCCAGTGCCCCAGGGTGCTGAGGATGAGCGGGAGAGACCGCTTAAGGCCCCCTGTGAGAACAAGATTTGAGTGCAGGATACAAGCTACTGAGACACATTGGTTCCATGTATCTGCCTGGACTATACTCCCAAACTATGACACCCCATTGTGAGACTCAACCCCAGACAGACAAGTACAGCTGCCTGGCTGCAGCCCCCTCCACAGATGGACCCCATCCCACTTGAGGTCATGCCCCCCAGTTTGGAAACCTCTGCCATACTGCTGCCACTTGGTGACACCCACCACCACTGGTTACAAGAGCTCGGGGGAGGGAACGCTGAGGCAGGGCTGACTTCTTAGAGCCAGCTCCACTGGAGTGTTTCATGGTAGAGCAAGAAAGTCCCAGATCAGTTGGATCCCAGAAACACAAGCAGAACTGCCATGTTCTAGTCCTGGGTATGGTTGTTATTTCTATGACCTTGGGCAACCTCAGACCCTCCCTTAGCTTGTCTGAAAAATGGTGGTAGGGGGTGATTATTCATCCCTCTTCCCCATCCCATCAAGGGAAAGGGCCTGAAGGCTAGCTCAGGGGTAAAGCTGCAAGGGAAGTTATTAATGCCAGTAAGTGGAAGAGCTGAGCTCTCTACTCCCAGCACAGTGCCTTCTCCCAGGTTGAAGGGTCACATGGTGAAGTGTTGGGAAGCTGAAGCAAGGTCCATTTTGCCTGTGCCCTGTTCCTTAGGTGTTGACCATGCATCAAGAGTTTGGCTCATATTCTGGCTACGGGAGGGAATGCACAGCCAGGATATGCGTGGGGATCAGCCGGTCTAAACCACACACACACCCTGCACATATTCCGGCTGTGGGAGAGAATGCGCAGCCAGGATATGCATGGGGATCAACAGGTCTGAAAGCCGCCCCCGCTCCCCAAAAGCAGAGAGATGTAGAGCAGAAAATCCAGCTCTGCATGCCTTTGCATGTCTGCCGGCAAAGCTGCCGGGGGGTGGAGGTGGGGTGTTAATATATATATTTTGTTTTGCAATAAGACAAAATATATATAAATACTGATACACAATTCTATCTTACTAGTTGAATTCTATCTAATCTTATCCTATGCAGTTCAGTCTTAAAGGCCTTCCTTCTCAGCTCTTTGATGTCTTACTGGCAGTTGCAGTGATGGTCAGTTCAAGGAAGACTGAATCTCTCGCATCTGGTGATGGCTCTTAAATACTTTTCTCAGTTCTTCCAGAGTTCCCCTCCCTCCACCATATCATTGGGTCTCATCCCCCTTCTAGGCCAGGTAACAGTCCACTTGCATTTCTTAACACCCCCATTGTTTTGCTAACTGTCCCAAACAGGATATCTGGGCTCCCATTCAGGGTTTGGATTTATTCCGGTTTCATAGCTTATAATGGGATCTCATTTCATATCTCTTGCATACAAAGTTTCCCTTCAATATTTCTTCATTTTTACGTTCTTCTCTTAATTCTAAGTGGTAGGACACCAAACATGGCTCCTATTGACCCAATGGCTATAAAACATTAGCATACAGTGCTCATTGTAGCAGGGCCCTGGCCGCAGTCCTCTTGGACACCTTTATGGGGAATTAGCTTGACCACTGCTACCTTACCCCTTTGGCTCTGTCCTGGCTGGCTTGGGTGGGGTGGGGTGGGTTGAGTTTCTCACTGGCCTCCCTTCTGCCCCTCACAGCCAGTCCCAATGCACATGATACAGGGGTGTCTCCCACTAAACAGGTAGGTCCCCTGGGGTTTCCTCCCATCAGCTAGCCCAGACAAGCTAAACCATGTGGGCAACTTGTTTTGGTCACACCTTAGTTTCCAGCATTGCTCCTTGCTGGGTTGCTGCCCTATTTCTTTGAGTGGCGCTCTCGACTCCTCACAGCTCTCCACTCATGCCCTTCTGCTGGTAGCTTCCAGGCTTTTCAATGTTCCAGCCCAAGAGCTGGTCAGGTGCCTCATTAGCCCAAGTGTCCTGAACTTTTAAAGGGCTACTTCTCTAATTTACTAGTCCCATAAAGTGTGCAGCTCCTGTCACTACTTGTCACTCTGTGGCACTCCTATCCTATACATGTATGTTTCATGTGTGTATGCATGCTGGTTTCCTGATCTTTACCACACAAAGTAGATAAACACATCTACCAGTTGCTCTGGTAGCTCTCCTAGTAGAACTTTGGAGAGGAAGTGGAAAGATTGGAGGTTCAAGCCTCGCTCCTACAGGCAAGGAAACTGCATGGCAACATCGGAGATTCTGCCAGCTGGAGGAAAAAGCCCCTCTTTTGTTTTTAATAATGAAGGAGCAGCTTCTACTTTCACAGCTCAGGTTCAATCCTACATCCATTAGGGTCAATAGGAGCTCTGAGTTTTTTGTTAATAAAGGTAACATGGAGGAAACACAATGCAGGTTAGAACTCCTGGTACAGCAAGCACAAAGCTTAGCCACCCAGACACACTAAAAGTGCACCAGTAGTACCCTTACAAACAGCTATCTAACTTGCTGGGCACTAAAGTCGCCATCCTGCTGACTGACTGAAACACTCCAGTTAAATGTTTCTCCTATAGCTCTGCTGGTAGACTTGAATACAGGAGACTGATAGTTTAAGGGCTCAAAGCTGGACACTGGTAAGCTGAAGGTGTGATTTCTTGCATTTATAAAAGAGGGTTTGCTTCCTGTGTGGTGGATTCTCTGATGTTTTAATGTAGCTTTTTTGCCTATAGGAGCCCTAAACCACAAACCTTTTCAAAGCTCTACCAAGAGATCTACCAGAGTAACTGCTAGCTGTACCTATCTTACTTTGGTCATGAGGATGGGCACTGTATATTGGTCATATAAAGAGTTTACAGTTGGTGTCTAGAAAGGACTCTTCTGGTATGTCTCTGCTGCTCTGATTTTGGACAGCTGTGTGTCCCAAGGGTCCTAGGTTCTACACTGCCCCCTGCTTACCCAAGCCCCTTTCTAACAGCTGTCTGATAAAAGTAGTGGACACTTACACTGCATTTTCAATCCAAAACAGGTAAGCAAGTACTCAGCTCCATTGCAGGTATAGGGTCAAGTACTCAAAAGGCTAGCCAAAAATTCAGATATTACTTGCATGTAATAAATTCACTACTCATTCTAGCTCAAGCTGTACTTTTTAGGATCAGGGTCTTGACCCCAGGGCCCAGACCATTTCATCCCAAAGGGTTCATGTTTATCAGAGTTAAAGGCAGGGGCTCTATGGCAAGGGGCTAGGCAACTGCAGTAAGAGAGAGTCCAGCTGCTCATACCAGCAAGCAGGCAGTTATCTGGGCAGAGCAGACACCCTCACAGAGGCCAGAGACTGACTACTGGCATACAGGCAGTGTGATCTTCTGAGGAGACAGTGCCTGCTTTAACACTTGAACCAGGTGGGAGCCCATTCACTTCAATGGGGCTCATGTTGTCACTAAGGTCTAGCACCAACGTTGCTGTATCTGCTCAGAGTATCACACCCATATACCTCAAGCGCCTGAGCAGCAGCCAAGGGGCAGAGTCCCAGGGAAAGTTGTCTGAAATCCCACCCCAGGGCAGGTTGGAGCACATTTGTGTAGTCATGCAAGGAAGTCAGCTCTGCCACTGTGATGCTCAGCACAAAGGAGACAGTCTCTGCCAATACCAACCAGACCCCTTCACAGAAAAGCACTTAGGTCCTGCCAACATCAAGTGCCCTGATGGGGAGAGAGCGCTAGTCTAACATGCACTCTGGCTACTGCCCTCAGTCCAGAGCTCTTCCAAATTTCCCCCACTTAATCCCAGTTTGAGATTATTTAAATATAATCCCACAAAACACAGACAAGACATGCCAAGTGTCAGACATCAGTAAGGACTGCCACTCAATTTGGGGCTGCAGCCCAGAGTTTGGGAACCTTCCCTAGGCTCTGAGCTGGCAACAGCAGCCCACTTATTTCTCTCTTTTTTCAGAAACCCCAGATTCAGTATCGAGCAGCAAATAGAGTTGCCAGACATTCTGCATTTCAAGGGACCTCTCATATTTCAGATCAGCCCAGCTCCATAGAGGACCACCACCCCACCCCACCCCACCCCACCCCAAAGCTCAAGATCATTCCTTAGGTTTGAAATTTCAATTTATGCAAACACCAAGGGTAAATAACAGCTCCCTGTTTCCTTGCTACACACAATTCCATGATTTTGTAAACTTCTATCATATCCTCTCTCAGCCATCTCTTCTAAGTTGAAGAGCTACCTGTCCAGCCTCTCCTTGTATGGAGAAGTGAAGCCCAATGCAAAAAAAATAATTTAGCTTTTCTTCAATGGCCTTGTCTTCCTTGAGTACCCTCTCCTCCCCTCTTGATGGTCTAATTCCTCTTTTTGTTTGCTAAACAGATATGTACATTTAATTGCTTAACAAAATTTCCAAATTCAGAAGTTTAATTTCATGAAGCTTAAGGTTCAGGTTTTGTTTTTTTTATTATTATTTCCTTTCATTAAAGTTAAAAGGATAATATTACTGCAGAACTATTGCCAAACCACTAAACATTTTTCAGTAGTTTTCATTAGTATGTTTTTCATTTTATTTGTCCCCACTTTCCCAAGAAAACCTAGTAAAAGCCAGAAATTACCAGTGCTGTCCCAAAGTAGTTTTTCATGGGAAAATTGGCAACCCTGCTACAGAGCTCCCCTACCATAGAGGTGAGAGCAGCCCTCTCCTGCTCCTGCATGCCAAGCAAGGATTATCCTATCCCCTACTTTACTGAGATCCTGGCTCTCCCCCTCTGAACAAAAGGAGAGTTTTGTTCTGCATGCAATCCCCTGTATCCTGGAAACCCGTCACTCCTAGATGCTGCTTCTTAACTCATATTTTACTTTAAAAACTGTTTGAGAAGAGAGAGATACAAATTTGTGAAAAGAATGGGAAAATAACAAAAGGGAATTGTTCCTTTAAAACAGCTCCCACGGTGGCTTTGGAACAAGGGTCTGGGACTAGACAGATCTTTAGCAGGGTTCTCTGAGCCCCACAAGCCAGTCAATTAATGGTCTAATTGCTGGAGAGAAACCACTCTGAACAACTTGGCAGCAAGGGCCAGATCCTGCAAGGTGCAGTGTACCCTGGACATCAACTAGCGCTGCAGATGCTCACCCCACCTCAATATCACAGATTTGGCCCCAGCACATGGGTCTGGTTTTGCTGGAGCATGCTCCTCTCCTGCACCCAGAACAGGTCCCAGGGATATTCAGCCTCAACATCCACTTTCCACTGGCTAAGAGTTGTGAAACTGAATGGCAAAGGGCATACTTGAGGGCTCTTGCATCAGGTCCCTACAGGGAATAAGAGCCAGATACTAGTCCTGGTGAGTCTTTTAGCTCAGGTAGCTAACAGATAGCTGTGCCATTATGGTCACCCTACTGCTGAGGGGTGTGACATGGCTCCAAGGGATAGGAGTCCTTTTCTCAGTTTGTTTGTTTAAAAAACAAGGAAATTGCATGCAAAAGAACGACATGGAAGGACCATTATTTTGTTTTCTAACTCTAGCTTTCCCCACCTTGAGTTCTGTCCTGCCTGTGACTCTGTACTTGCCAATTCCATAACAGCGGGGGGGGGGGACTTGCATTCACAGCCCACCCACCCCCCTTGAATGCTGCTGTTTTTAAATCTGTGGGATTTAAATCTGTGGGCATGTCACTGGCAATAATGAGGCAGTCCTGCAGGCAGAGACTGGGCTGCAGCAAGCTCACACCCTGCCATTGCCTTCTGGCAGGCATTTGCTGTTCTCTGAATGCATGCCCTCACCAAGGCCAAAGGCTGCCCTAACCGGAGGGAAACAGCAGAGTCAGCGTCAAGGAGGGCAGAGGTCAGCACTGAAAGAAGCACAGACTGTTGAGGGCAATCAAGTGGGAGCAAGCTCACTCGAACGAGCGTGGGCCTGGCCCTAAATGTTACTCTTAAGGGGGAGAGGGAAGGGATCTCTACATTTGACCACAAAGAGTTAACACTTTCACCCTCAAGATTTTACTTCAAGAAGTCTGTGATCCAGGCAGTGACACTAAACCAGACCAGCAACCTTTCTATGTACATATCCAGGAATAGCAAACCCCAGCATTGGGGGAGCAAGCAGGGGATGGGACTGTGGACCCCCCCTCCCCACATTTGGGACACTCTGGTGGCAGTGGTTTTTAGCATCCTTATTGGTAATTTAACACGCTGTGGAGATCTTCCATTTCTATTCCATCCCCAGCAAACTGCCTATTTAGTGATTAGTCCAGAACCCCTGAATTTCCTTTAAATAAGCCCCAGCTCACCAGCAGGAGAGATGTGATGGCTCTCTCCCAAGTTCCATCCATACACACACTGTATTAGGCGGATGGGGAGTTACCACTCCTGCCAGGCCAAGCAAGCATTAGCTACTCGCCTCCAAAACCACAGCAACCAGCATAGTCTGGAAGTCTAGCAGAGTCTTGTTCTCAACCCAGATCATTACCATCCGCACTGGAACCAATGCACCATCCAAGGTCAGTGGAGAACAGTCTGGACCAAAGGACATTTAGTGACCTGTTGGGGCTTGTGAAGCTGAATTGGGGGTAAAGGCTTTTTGTTGCTAGGTCAGTGGGTCATCAGTCAGTCATCTCAAATCACACCTGTCCAAACAGCCTGTTCTGCTGGTATCCTCTTGGTGAGTAAGTGTCTCCATTGCAAGGGCACCATCCCAGCAAGTACTTATGGGCTTCCTCCTAGCTTCTTGACAGGGAGGCCTGGAGCTGGGTGAGCCCTCCGGCAATGGTGGGTGGGCAGTTTAAAGCCCTACCATGCAGCTGCCTAGTCAGTGGCAAGAGGGGAACAGAGTGTCTCCCTCAGCACCTCATTAACCATGGAGGTAGAAGACACTGGCATGCAGAAGAGACCAGCTTTGATCATGCCATGGGCTAAGAAGCTGTGGGAGAGGCTCCACGTTCATGGAAACACAGGGGTGTTATTAACCTTCCTGTAAAGGGTGGCCCCTAAAGATTGTTATCTGTAAAATCTCATGGTTTTTCAGCAAGTCTCATTATTTCTAAATGCATGGGGGTGTCGCAACATGGAGTGGATCAGTGCAACCCTGGCTGCTTGTGCTGATCCACTCTGTAAGAGGCTGCCCCTGTCAGCATGACTTGCACAGAGAAAGCATGATAATTCCCCATGGGGGGGGGGGGCGGAGGGCTGGGAGCCATCCAAACAGACCACTGATCTCAGTTGACAAAAGCTCATTGCCAGCAAGCAGGCAGGTAGGTACTCCAGGGACCAGTGGCTTTTCCACATCAAAGAACAGCTCACCCCACAGCTGGCATGGGGAGCTAGCTCCAGCTACAACCAGAGCCAAAGTCTTTGGTTCACAATCTGGACAGACTCGCCCTTTGCACAGACTCCTTGGGAGCCCTCCAGTTTGCCTGAAGCACGGACACCGTCACTTGCAAGGACCAAGCAAATGAGTTCGCAGCTCCCAGATCTAATGGGCCACTTTCAAGCTATCGCCAGAGCATTCAACATCCATAGACCAGATCATGCCCCACTGGAGCCCAAACTTGAGTGCGGGTGGCAATCCTTGCCAGGCCATCACGCCCATGCCTGCCCCAATCACCCACCGCTCACTTGCCACAGTCTGTGTGCCAGCCCAAGCCACTCATCCCAAGCCTAAGTCTGTACCCAGACCCAACACAGCCCAGCCCACATGTATCACAGCCGGGAGCCCTCTCCTGCTGCAGACCACATGCCAGCCCAGGCCACCTACCCCACTGCCCATCACAGTCCATGTGCCAGCCTTCCTCCACTACACCCGTATGTCACTCTGAACCCAGCCCCCCCCTTCAGAGCCCATGATGTGGGCGCCTACCACAGCCTGCGTGCCATTGCCATCTAGAGCCACCCGTCCCTCGCCCGTCGCAGCCTTTGCCACCCACTGCTCACCTCCTGTAATGTGGATTCACACTTGGGCATTTCCCCCTGCACCAAGCGTAGCCCCCCATGCGTTACTTGCCCGGTACGGGGGGTTCTAGCAAAGCCCCTGCCCAGACAAACTGTCAGAGCTACGCCCTTCCCCTTGGCCACCTCTTCCCCTGCTGCCAATCCACAAAGCCGTAGCAACAACGTTACTTGCGAAGCTCCCAAGCCTCAGGCAATAAGCCCTCTCCTTCCCGGGAAACCCGCGGCTAGCGCTCCCCTCACCTGCAGGCAGCACGTACCCCTCGTCGGGTTCCCTTGGAAAAGGACTGGAGTCAAGTGGAGAGGAAAGGAATCCCACTCTTAAAGGCACCGGTCCCTGCACACTGGTGCTAGCCAGCCCGCCTGCAGAGCAGCAGCCCCTTCGGCACTGGGAAGAGAGGTAGTGGCCGAGCCCCTTTCTTCTTGGGGAGGAGCCAACGCAAGCAGGCACTTTGGGGAGGAATGCCAGGACCGGACTAGTCAGTGCCAGGGTTTTGTCCTAGGAAGCCTGCATGGTGCCTGGCCAGCCAGCTACAGCCACTACGTCCCTCTCGGGAGCACTCCGGTTATTCTGAGGCACCCGAACCCGCCTCTCCTCCCTCAGGGGAGTAGCTACAAGGACCTGATATTGCTGGATCCAGGGAAGTTGGGCCCCTGCTAGGACTGTAAATTGGGACACACACTAACTCACCCACTGGAAAAGGGAAAGCATTACCGTCATTTATTTCTGGTGTTCAAGTAAATAAGACATCCCCTGGAGAGCCAAGGCTCCCGATACAGACCGAGCTGTTAGTTATTTGTTTGTTTGTTTGTAGTTATACCCCACCCTTCTCCAAAGACTCAGGGTGGCTCAAAATATCAAAAATATAAAATACAGTAAAATCCTATCGTCATCCCAACCACCCACATGCATGTTATTTCTAGTTTAGGCATGGGACCCATGCTTGGTTTTTTTTGTGTTTTTTTGGGGGGGGGGGGTGTTCCTCTTGAATCACTGCGAGCCCTGTCCAGGGCTCCCCACATTTGAGGCTCTGTGGGTCTGCATCTTACACCAGTCTTCTCACACTCGTGCAGTGGTGGTTGGTGGGCCTGAGGGCACCAGCCACCATTAACATTTCAAAATTACAACACAGTGAATGGAATAGAATACACAATGAATAAAAAACCCACAGTGAATACAGATCTAATCTAAAAACGACACAATGTTGGTGGCATCCAATAGTGCGCAAAATGCAAATCAAAGGGAAAACAGCATTTACTCCTTCAGATCAGGTGTAAGAAAAGAAAATTGGTAGATTGAGGCTTCCAGTCTGTTTTAAATAAGGGGGCATTACATGTATGTGTAATTTCTTTCAAATTTTTAAAACAAGAATCCACATAGAAGAGAAACCCTGTATGTGGTGGGAGTGCGAGGAACACTTCAGGAGAAGTTTGGTCGCTCTATATACAGAAGAGAATCCACACACATTTATTTTTTTTAACATGTGCCCTGACTGAGAAATGTTACAGGGTAAGCACAGCCCTCTGCGGAATAACAAAAGGGGGGCAAGAGGCAGCTACAGGGAGTGGATGGAGTGATATGCCAAGTGGAATGACAAGGAAGAGGCCACAGGAAGTGTGTGGAATGAAAACAGACTAGGTAGAAGCAATGAGCCTTGGTGGAATGACAGGGAAGAGGCTACAGGAATTGAATGCAATGGCAACAGACTAGGTGGAATGATTAGAATGCTCACTATGGCCTCCTCATTCCACTCACGCTCTGTAGTGTTTTCATTATTATTCCACACCCTCTGCCCCCAAAGAATTGCTTCACAGCCAGTTAAAGTTTATGGTCATTCATATATTCTATTATTTGTAATTGGTATCCCTTCTGCCTCCATTGTTTCCAATGGGCATTCTGTCATTCATTTCATATTCCTAGAATCCTTAGTATTAGTAGTATTATCGAGCACTGACACTGCAAAGCTGAGTTCAGGGGAAGGGAGAAAGGATAAGGTCATGCATACAAGGATGGGAAATGGATCCATGGCACAAATCTGGTCCCTCTTCTTCCTGCCCCCAACGTCTATGTGACCCTTGGAGTGTGTACTTATTTTTAAAATGATCCCTGGAAAGGAAAAGGTTCCCCAACTCTGATATAACAGTTCAGTATCCTTCCTACAAGTTCCCGGACTAAGGGACAAGAGAAAAAAAAATATGAAAAAATTCTTAAAATCCCCAATTCCCAGTAACATCAGATCACTTAGAGAGTGCAGGGACAAAATTCAATAGGGCTACCACTATTTCCCCCTTTCAGAAACACTATGCTACATGCAGATCAAGTATAAGTTTTCACACTGCAGCAGGAAGATTGAATAGAACAGAGGTGGCTGAATGAGGCTCTCAGGCATTTGCACTGTGGCTCTCGCTAGAAGTGGCTGCCTGGGGGCGTGTCCATGCAGTTCCCTCAGAAGCAAGAGAAGCTGAGCTACCATTTCAACTGCTAGACTCGGCCTCATGGAGGTGTGCTGTTATTGCTGATTATTATTATTATTATTATAAACATTTATATAGTGCCAGCCATGTACCTAGCACTGTCCAGAACATAGAAATAGATGCGGTTCCTGCCTGTTGCTTGCAATCTAAAAGACAAGGAAAGGGGACAGTGGGAGAGACAGGGAAGAAGACAAACAAACATTCAGGCGGATGCGAAGTCTCAGGTGCATGTGCTTGGCTTGGTTACAATCAGATTGGCTGCAGCATTCTGCAGAGGAGGGCAGACAGTAAGTATATGGGGAACGACTAGCAGGCAATGGGAAAGGCGGCGAGGAAA
>QEPC01000699.1:792789-812561 GCA_003113815.1 Sphenodon punctatus
GGAGCTGGGGGAAAACAATAGGGAATGGATCCCCCATTGTGACCTGTTGGGTGCTTCTCCCAAGCCACCATGATTGGCCACTGTCGGAGACAGGATGCTGGGCTAGATGGACCACTGGTCTGACCCAGTATGGCACTTCTTATGTTCTTAAAATGTAAAATGTTAATAAGGCAGGCCAAGAGAAAATTTGAAGAGACTCACTAAAGAGGCAAAAACTACTAATACAAACTTTAAATACATCAGAAGCAAGAGACCTACTAAAGAGTCAGTTGGACCATTAGACGACCACGTGGTAAAAGGGGCGCTCAGGGAAGATAAGGCCATTGCAGAGAAGCTGAATGAATTCTTTGCTTCGGTCGTCACTTCAGAAGATGTTTGGGAGTTACCCACACCAAAACTGTTCTTGGTAGGTGATGAATTGGAAGAGGTGTCATAGATCAATGGGAGTCTGGAAGAGGTTCTAGAGCAAGTTGACAAACTAAATAGTAACAAATCACTGGCACCAGATGGTTTACACCCCAGAGTTCTGAGGGAACTCAAATATGAAAATGCAGACCTGCTACTGGTAATCTGTAAACTATCGCTAAAATCTGTCACTGTGCCTAAGGACTGGAGGGTAGCGAATGTAACACTGATATTTAAAATGGGATCCAGAGGTGATCCTGGTGAGTACAGACCGGTGAGCCTGACATCTGTGCCGGGCAAAATGGTGGAAAATAAATGTTACTTACCAGTAACTTAGTTTATTTATTTATTTATTTAATTTATTTATAATAAAATTTGTATGCTGCCCCCTCCTCCTAAAAGCATCTCAGGGCAGCTAACAACATATTAGAATAATTTAAAACAGCAATAATATGATTTAACACACTATTAAAACACAATATAAAAACAACATACCCCCCCCCACCCTAACCCAACCCCTCTCTCTCAGGAAAACCATGGCGGAACAGCCAGGTCTTACATTGTCTACAGAAAGAGGGGAGGTCGGTGATCAGGCAGACGTCCAATGGGAGGAAGTTCAGCAACCACGGTACGGCCACAGAGAATGTCCTCCGCAAGGTCGACACCTGAGAAACCCGCAGGACCTCAAGGAGGGCGCCCCCAGCTGACCGCAGGGGCTGATCCAGGACCCAGAGTGTGAGGCAGTCCTGCAGGTAGGCAGGGCCCAGGTCATTCAGGATCAACACCAACACCTTGAATTGGGCCCGGAAGACTCTAGGCAGCCAGAGCAGAGAGCGAAGCACTGGTGTAATATGCTCACGTCAGCCAGGCCCAGTTAGGAGACAAGCCGCCGCATTCTGCACCAACTGCAGCCTCCGAACCAGCATCAAGGGTAGCCTAGTTCTTCGAAATGGCACCATGTATTCTCACTCATGGAATCATGTTGTAGCCCTTGAGGCATTTGGAAGATCTTGTCTCTTTAAAGCAGTTCAAATGTCTTTAGATTCTTTGACGTTGGGTCTCCTGTTCCTCTCCTCCCCCTCCCCTCAGGTGGACCCTCGTGCTCCGAGGTATAAAGAGAGAGGGCGGAGTCATGCACCCTAGTTCCTTCCAACCTCACTGGTCCTTTGGCAACCAGGAGAGGGGAAGGTGGGAGGTAGTGAGAATACACAAGCCATCTTGAAGAACTAAGTTACTGGTAAGTAATGTTTATTTCTTCAAGTGGCTCCGTGAGTCTCACTCATGGGAGATTGCTAGCAGTCCCATGAGAAGAGAGGAGGTGGGGCTGGTTCATGAAAGTACTGCAGCAAGCACTGCCCTGCCAACAGTTGTATCACAACTGCATAATGTTTTGCAAAGGTCTGTGATGATGCCCAATTTGCAGCCCTGCAGATGTCCTGCAAGGGTATTTATGTATTTATTTATTACAAAACTTTTACCCTGCCCCTCCTGCTCCAGGCAGCTTAGGGCAGCTTACAACACAAAATAAGTAAAACATAGAAAACTAAAAACAACACAATTAAAACACATTAAAAGGGAAGGCACTAAACAATAAATCCCGCCCCCCGTAACCCACTCCTCCCACCCTACACCCCATCTCCCTCGCCAAACACCTAGCGGAACAGCCAGGTCTTACTCATATGCTGGAAGGGAAGGAGGTCCGGGGCCATCCGGGCCTCCGCTGGGAGGGAATTCCACAGCCTAGGTGCAGCCACCAAAGACGCCCTCTCCATAGCGGGCCCCACATGGGGGACTTCAAGAAAGGCACTCCCAGCAGACCGCAGGGGTTGCTCCAGAGAATGGGGAGTGAGGCGATCTCACCGGTAAGTCAGGCTGACACAGTGTAGGGCTTTATAGGTCAGCACCAACACCTTGAATCGGGCCCAAAAGACTATAGGCAGCTACTGCAGAGCCCGGAGTACCGGTGTAATGTGCTCACGACGGCCCGACCCCATAAGAAGATGGGCCACCGTATTTTGCACTAACTGCAGTCTCCAAACCGTCACCATGTGTAGCCCCATGTACAGCATGTTACAATAGTCCAATCTTGAGGTAATGAAAGCATGGATGATAGTGGCCAGGTTGCCATCTGAAACATGCGGCCAAAGCCAACGTACCAGTTGTAACTGGCGAAACGCACTCCTCGCCACCGCCCCACCTGGAGATCCATGCGGAGCTGCGGGTTGAGGGGCACGCCCAGACTGCGAACCTGAGAAACCAGTGTAGAGCAAATCCCATCAATGACGGGAGCTGCCACATCCACCACCTTACCCACTAGCATCACCTCCAATTCAGCTTCAGTTGGCTCGCCCTTATTCAGTCCCCTACAGCCGCCAAACACTAGGTAAGCACCGAGACTGCTGGGTCTGGGTCAGAAGAAAAAGAGAGGCAGAGTTGGGTGTCATTGGCATATTGATGACACCGCATCCCACACTGTCTCACGACCTCACCAAACAGTTGCATATACACGTTGAACAGGAGAGGGGACAGAATAGAACCTTGTGGGACACCACACGTGAGGTCTTGAGGAGATGAAGAACAATCTCCGAACACGACACATTGAGTTCTTCCGGCCAGGAAAGAGCGGAACCATTCAAGAATGATCCTGCCTACCCCAGCTTGGTCCCGCAAGCGAGTCACCAACATCTCATGGTCAACGGTATCAAAAACAGTCGACAGATCTAACAGAATTAGCAGGGTCAAAAGACTCTGACATAATTCACAGCGGAGGTCATCGACCAAAGCCACAAGTGCATTCTCAGTGCCATAACCCGGATGAAAGCCGGACTGCGAGGGATCCAAATAGCCAGTGTGGTCTAGATGCCCCTGCAGCTGCTGAGCCACTACCCTCTCAATAACCTTCCCTAAAAAGGGAAAGTTAGAGACCGGTCGATAACTGGTGAGGGAGTCAATGCCAAGTGATGTTTTTTTGAGCAGAGGTTGTACCATTGTCTCTTTGAGGCAGCCCGGTACTCTGCCCTCTCGAAGGGAGGCACTGACCACCCAGCAGTGACCCCAACGTTTTCCGGCTGGCCTTAACCAGCCAGGACGGGCATGGGTCAAGTTCACAAAAAGTGGCCCTAACTTCCCCAAGAACATCCCCTGCCTTGGTGGGTGACACCCACTGAAATTGATCCCATGAAACCAGACAAGGCTGGGCTTCCACAACCTCTGGTTCACCCATTGTAATAAGCGCAGCATAAAAGTTGTGGTGAATCCGAGCGATTTTATCTGCAAAATAATCAACAAACATGTCACAGCGGGTACTAGATGACTCCAGTTCTAGGTGGAGAGAGAGTGAACTGGCAAACCCCCTAACCACCCGGAAAAGCTCCGCTGGATGAGATTTGACGGGAGCTATATGGGTGGCAAAAACCTCCTTTTTTGCTGCCCTTACAGCTACAGCATAGGCACGTAAACTGGCTCTATGTTGCAATCTGTCAGCTTCAGCATGTGAATCGTGCCACCATTGCTCCAACTGCCAATCCTCACACTTCAACACCCTCAGGCCCTCCGTGAACCACGGAGGCCTGAGGAGCCAACGCCTCGGAGCCATCCGGTCGATGGGCTCTGTCAGCAAGGTGTTCCATGAAGCCACAAGGTCATCGAGCGGGAGGTTGTCAGGATCAGAGGGTAACTCCCCAAGAGCATTCCAGAACCTCTCAGGTTCCATTAGTCTCCGGGGATGAACCATCCAAATAGGTTCTACGCTTCTCCGGGGGCAGACATGCGCCAGGAGATGTGCTCACCAGAGGTAATGATCCATCCATGACAAGGGCTCTGATGTCACCTCCCCCAACAATAGAACCCCCGCCTCAAGGTCAGTGCAAAAAATCAGGTCCAAAGTATGTCCCACATCATGCATTGGGCCGTTGACAACTTGGGACAGGCCCATGGTTACCATGAACTTGCGCTCCACACCACCGAGACTGGCCTCAGTGTGTATGTTAAGGTCCCCCAAGACTAATGTCTTCGGGGAGCACAACACAACATCCGACACCAGCTCCGTCAGCGCGTGTAGGGATGCTGCCGTACAGGTAGGTGCATGGTATACTAGCAGCACCCCCAATCTGTCCCCCGCCAAATAAAACGCAAGATGGACACCCTCAATACCTGAAATGGCCTGCACTGGACACCTCCTGACAGACCAGGACTCCCTAAAAATGACTGCTACACTGCCCCCCGCTTGCCCCCGTTCCTTCAACTGAGGTTGATGCTGCACAGAGTACCCCGCCGGAACAAGGTCAGCCAGAATAGACCGCGACTCATTGTACAGTCAGATCTCTGTGATACACATGAGGTCAGTGTCATGGTCCAGGATAAGCTCCTGGACAGCGGACAGTAGTAGATTTATTACCAACCTCACATTCAACAGCATCAAGTTTAGGCCGGGAGTCCTCTGATCATGAGCCACCTTGTCACCCACTTGGGGGGAACTGAGAGGGACAGGCAACAAGCACTTGCCCCATCTCATAAATCTCATGCTTGCCTCAAGGGACCTTATCTTCCCAACCCCATCATGACCCCAATGGCTACAGCTCCCCCCCAGCCCTCCCCCCCTGCCACTCTGCCCAGACGCCGAGGGAGATCCCCACCCCAAATCCCCCATTCCCTCCCACTCTCATCAGGCAGGATTTAACACACCCCCACAGGAAGCCTCT
Source organism: Sphenodon punctatus (assembly GCA_003113815.1). Taxonomy (NCBI): domain Eukaryota; kingdom Metazoa; phylum Chordata; class Lepidosauria; order Sphenodontia; family Sphenodontidae; genus Sphenodon; species Sphenodon punctatus. The sequence continues at coordinate 797,895 of QEPC01000699.1, forward strand.
CCCCTCCCCCACCAAGGGAAAGATCCACCTCCCAACCCAGTCCTTCTCTGACCCCCCTCTCACCGGGACAGGAGAAATCCCAAATAACCACTCCACAAAAATATAAATCCTTCCTAACCCCCCCATCCCACTTCCCAAAAACGTAACCTCCACCACAAGCTTTCCCTAAAAACCAAACCACCGCCAAACCCATCCCTACCAGTCCCACTGGTGTGTGTTTGTGGTGCCGCCAGGCAGCAGGCCGCATTTAAGCTCCCTCCGCAGGCCGTCAGTCCCGAAAGCCTCACCTCACCGGGGAACCCTGACCCCACCCCCTCTCCTCATCTAAGGGAGGAGGGGGAAATGATGTTACCTGAGGCCTAGGGCAGCAAGTCCTCCCAGCAAGGGGCAATCCCAGCAGGGGCCACAGGAGCAGCAGATGAGCTGGGGGCAGCAGCAGCGGGCAGTGGTGTTGTGGCAGCCGGGTGGCAGGCTGCGTTTAAGCTCCCTTCCCAGGTCGTCAGTCCTGGAAGCCACGCCAGGGAGCCCTGGCCCCGCCCCCTCTCCTCCTCTAAGGGAGGAGGGAGAAATTATGTTACCTGGGGCTTAGGACAGAAAGTTCTCCTGGTGAGGGGCAATCCCAGCGGGGGCCACAGGAGCACCACCTGAGTTGGGGGCAGCAGCAGGCAGCGGTGTTGTGGCAGTATACGGTGGTATGTGCTGTTGTGGCTGCCACTGTTCTAGTGGAGTATGCTCTCATGCCAGCAGGAGATTGCTGGTCTGCCAGTATGTAACAGTTTGTAATGCAGTTCTGAATGACATCACAGAGGATCTCAAAAATAAATTTCTTTCCCTGTATGTCCCTCGCATAAGATACGAACAATGCGTTCGTTTTCCTGAACACGTTTGTTATAGCCACGTAGAAAGCCAGCGTCCTGAGGACATCCAATGTATGGAGTTCCAAGTCATTTAAGTGCAGTCCGGGGAAAAACACAGGCAGAGAGATGGCCTGGTTCAGATGGAAAGGGGTGATTACTTTAGGCATGAAAGTCGGATCTGTTCTGAGAACGACCTTGTCCACATGGAATGCTAAGTAAGGAGGTGACGCTCTGAGCACCCCTATTTCACAGACTCGTCTGGCTGAGGTTATGGTTGTCAGAAACAGAACTTTATGGTGAGGTAGTGCAACGGAATAGTAGCTAAGGGCTCAAATGGAGGTTTAGTCCAACAGGATAGTACCAAGGAAAGGTCCCACCGTGGCATGGGCTTTGTGACTGGTGGGTACAGGTTTGTCAGGCACTTATAGGAGGAGTTCATTACTGGGTTGGTATAGAGGGACTGATCTTGCGGCCTAGTGAGATGTGCAGATAGCGCTACAACGTGCACCTTAAATGATGGAACAGACAATCCATTCTCCATGAGCTGTAGGAGATAGATCAGAATTGTGGGCATGGGAATAGCCTGCAACATAGGGCCATTCAGCTTGCACCACTAAGGCCCTTTTCAAATGGGCTGGCAGGATCCACAGTGCCGGGGGGGGGGGGGGGGGGATGAGTGTGCAGCAAGTGTGCAGCCTGTCACCTGAACACACCCACATCTCCACCGATCTCCACACATGGAAGCACCTCTGTTTTGTCCAATGCCTCCACGCATGGGGGATCAGTGGAGATGGGTGGAGTGTGGGAGCACGCACGTATCCCCACCCACCCCCATTGGCTGTCACACAGACTCACTCACCCACCCACCCAGTTGCACACGTGTGTGTGTGTGTGTGCGTCTCACGTGAAAAGGGCCATAGTGAAGCGTTTCCATTTTGCCTTATAAGTTTTCCTAATGGATTGTCTTCTGGTGTTCTGAAGCACAGTCTATACCCCTGAGGGGTAAGACTCATCAGGTAGTATTGGCTGATAAACTACGGTCAGATGTAGTGAACGTAAGTCTTTGTGTAGTACTCTGCCATCCTGCAGAGTGATGAGGTCTCTCCTCAGTGGTAGCGACCATTTGTTTGTTACCATGTTTGTCAGGAGCAGGTACCACACTTGTCGTGGCCAGTCACCGGTGCCACTAGAATAACCTTCGACTGTACTCTGCATATTTTCAAGATTGTTTTGTACACTAATGAAAACAGAGGATATGCATACAGTAGGCCTTCCCTCTAACTGATTGTGAAGGCATCCCCTATGGCTCCTGGCAACATCCTTGCCCTGCTGCAGAACACAGGGAACTTGTGGTTCATGACATTGGCAAACAGGTTGATGTCTGGGCACCCCACCTTTAAAATAGTGTTTGTACTACATTGTCTGCTAGTGACCATTCATGTCTGTGTACCACTGATCAACTCAGGTAGTCGGCTAAGCAATTCAGTTGTCCTGGTACATGAATTGCTATAGGTATGACGTTGTATATACATCACCACCAAATGTGCTCTGTCTCTTGTGACAGACGAATTGATCACCCTCCGCCCTGTTTGTTGAGGTAGAACATCGCCCTCATGCTGTCCATTGTAACCTGCACAGTTTGCCCTGAAATCACATTTGCAAAGGTTTTGAGAGTGCAGAAAATCACTAGAAGCTCCAAGACATTGATATGTAACTGTTGTTCATGCAGCATCCACAGTCCCACTCCCTGCTCAGTCAGCATGCCACAATGAGCACCCCAGCCACCCATGCAGGCATCGGTTGTTAGGGTCACTGATGGCTCTGGCATCTAGAAAAATGTTCCCTGTAATATGTTTCCGGGGTTCAACCACCAGTCTATTGTGTTTAAGACCCATGTGGGAATGGTCAGCAAGTCTCTCAGTTGGTGGATCTGTGGTCGGTATTGGGTATCTGTGGAAGACACTCAGTGCTGTAGTGCACGCATGTGAAGTCGTGCTTATGAGGTCACCATGGTGGATGCTGCAAAATGACCTAATAGTTGGAGGAAGAACCTGACAGTTGGTATCTAATACCAGTCGGTATTGAGTACTGACCCAATGCTGTAGTGTACGCATGCAAAGTTGTGCATATGGGGTCATCATGGTGTATGCTGCAAAATGACCTAATAGTTGTAGTAAGAACCTTGCTTGGTCTGGTATGTAGTGCCAATATCACCCTTTGTATGTTTTGAAATCTTTCTCATGGCAGATAGATCTTTGCTGATGGTATCCAGTAAGGCACCTATTAATGGTAAAATTTGTACTAGTATAAGAAGGCCAAGGTCGTCCAGCAACCGCAATGTTAGTTTCATGACTTTCTAACTCTTCGTATGTTGGTGCAGTGAGCAGCCAGTCGTCTAGATAGGGAAAGATGGTGATGCCCTTCTGGCATAATTCTGATGCTGCTGGTGCCATGCACTTTGTGAACACCCTTGGTGCTGTAGAGAGTTCGAAGGGAAGAACTCTGTACTGATAGCAGTAGCCATCTACAAGAAACCGGAGATACTTTCTATGTGATTTCCAGATAGTTACATGGAAATAGGCATTCTTGAGGTCAAGTGCAGCAAGCCAAACATTCTTTTTGTGGTGAGGGTAATATGACCGATAAAGAAGTCCTATGGAACTTAAAGCGCCTTACACTTCTGTTAAGAGTGCAGAGATCTAAGATAAGGCAGTATCCTCCTCCTTTTTTATTTATGATGAAATATCTGGAGTAGAATCCCTTCTCACGCTTGTAGAGGGGAACTTCCTCTACCACCCCCTTTTCAAGAAGTGACTGAACCTCTTGAATTAACAATGTCTTGTGAGTGGTGTCCCTTAAAAGGGATGAGGAAGTGGGGGAGGGGGGGGGCGGGGAGTGTCAAATTGAATAGCACAGCCATATTGTATTATTTCCAATACCCATCAGTCAGTTGTGATCTTACACCACTCTGGGTAGTATGCTTTAAGTCTGTCTCCAAACACTACATTAGTTTACTTGCTGCACTTGACCTCCAATAACTTAAACCCACGACCAGGCTTGCAGTGAGGATTGCGTGGTTGATTGTCTTGGGTTTTGTTTGTTCTTTTGAAACAGTCTCCTGTTTAGGGGAGGTGCCTATGGTTGAAGCTGCGGTACATACCTTTGAGTTTGAAATATGCTCTATAGTAAGAAGCTGCAGCTGATGCTGGAGCATAGTACCTCCTTCTCACTACTCTGTGTGCTTTTGCAGTCTGATCAGTCTCCTTGATCTTTGCTAAGGTATCATCAGTGGTTTTGGAAAATAGTCCGTCCCCTTCGAACAGGAGATCCTCTATGCAGTATTTGTTCTCTGGCATTAATGCAGTAGAACGGAGCCATGTATGGCGCCTAACTGTTATAGCATTAGCCATGCTTCTTATCGCACAGTCCGCAGTGTGCATTGCTGCTGTCAACCGAAATTTGGCAACCTGAGTGCCCTCTTGCTGCATCACCTGCCTTGCCTGGGTATTAGCTGTGCCTGATTTGGTCCACAGGTAGTGTTGGTAGGCTGCCATTGCTGCCATGTAATTGGTTGTTCTAAATGCTAAAGTTGCTGACGAGAAGGCTTTATGCCCCATAACATCAAGCCTTCTACCTTCCTTATCTGCAGGTGTCGCTTTATTTATTATTATTATTATAAACATTTATACAGCACCGGTCATGTACCTGGCGCTGTACAGAACATAGAAATAGACGCGGTCCCTGCCTGTGGCTTTCAACACTTCCAGCTGAGTCCTACTCGATGCTGTTGCTCTCACCATCAAGTTAGGTGCTGGGTGTGAATACATCGAGGGTCCATCAGGAGGCACTGGGTAAAGGGAGTCTGCTAACGTGTTTGTCAGCCACAGAGGTGAAGGGAGTGCTCCAGACCGTTTTTGATGGTTCGAGTAGTTTGTCAAATATGGGAAACATGACTTGTCCAGCCTCTCCACTGGCCAAGATGCCAATCACTGGACCTGTTGGTGTCTTTTTAAGTACCTTGGTAGGTATTTGTGGCATAGCTGAGGTGAGTCTCTTCGGCATTGCTTGGAATTGTTTTATATCCTTTGTTGACACTGCTGAAGAATGGCCTGAGTCTGAACTGTCAGTGTCTGGATGTTGTGATGGCAACTCATCCAATGAGGGGGAGTTGTGTTCTGGTGCGCTCTCTCTCTGATCTTGCTGTAGAGCAGACTCCTGTAGAGCAGGAGCTATGTAGAGCAGACTAGACTAAGTGAAGATTTTTGGAGGTTATTTAATCAAATTATTAAGAAGATCAAATGTGAGATCTTAACTAAGTCATACTCCAAAAATAGGCAGACCCAGCCCTTATGGTTTGACTCTGAATGTAGGACTCTTAGATTAAAGCGCTACAATAGAGTAACATGAACCCCACAACTTATTCAAACATATGTTGAAACAAAAACAGCGTATAAGAGCACAATTAGGAAAAAGAAATTGGAATATCAAAAATTTCTTTGGGGCCGTTTGGAGAATGCCCTTTACAAAAAGGACTATGTCAAATTCTGGGAAATGGTAAATAAAGGAGGCTAGGATTCAGGACTCTCTCATCAGTCCAGTGTTCCAGCAAATGAATGGATCAGTTATTTCAAAAAAGTCTTTAATAGATATTCAGACGTATGGCCAAGTACTAATTCCCAGGATTTGGTAGTTCTACCTACATGGGAACCAGTTGATCCATCAGAAATGAGGATACTCATTTTGGCACTCTCTCACAAAAAAGCCCCATGAGAAGATGGTCTGCCAGGGGAATTATTTTTTGAGAACTTGGCGTGGTGGGTGCCTATCTTTTGTAAATTATTTGATTATATAAATTTTTAGGCTTTATTCCAGCGGACTGGAATACTAGTATAGTTGTTCCTAATTTTAAAAAAGGTGACAGGCTCTTATCAGCTAATTATAGGCTGATTAGTTTAACTAGTATTGTGGCCAAGCTATATGCAAGGTTCTTGTTGGGGAAATTAGAACACTGGGCAATGGAAAAGGGCATTTTTGCTGAAGAACAAGCAGGTTTCTACTCAGGTTATTCAACCATAGACCAATGCTTTGTGCTCTTCCACTTAACAGAAAAATATGTGTGGACAAAGAAGAGAAAATTGTTTGTAGTTTTTGTCAATCTTAGAGCCACTTTTGACTCCATAGATAGGTCTATACTTTGGAGGAAGTTGCATGCAACGAACCTAGATAAGAGATTAATATACGTGATCCAGGCGCTATACTCAGATACATTTCTGAGAGTAAGGCTGTCACAAGCTGGCCATCTGACAGAACTCATACCAGTAACTAATGGAGTTAAACAAGGCTGTATTTTGGCCCCTTTTCTCTTTAATTTTTTTAATTAATGATTTGGCCGATTATTTGCGGGACAGGTGTTTTCACCCCGTGGCAATACAGGGCAGAGAAACTTCCTTACTACTATATGTCGATGGTATGACCCTTTTATCCACTTCAGAAATTGGGCTCTGTCATTTCATATTAAACCAATATTGCAAAGAGAACCATCTGGAAGTTAATCATGACAAATCTAAAGTTATGGTTTTTGGGAATAAATATCATACTAATCAATGGCTGTTGGATGGAAACCCCTTGGAGCAGGTTTGGAAATATAAATATCTAGGTTTGATGTTTTCCAGTAATGTCTCATGGAACAAACATTTGGATACAGTTAAATTGAAATTGGCCCAGACTGTAGGGGGAACAATTAGGTTTTGGAGAATGTCTTGTGGAAAACTAGTTCCTCCTGCCCTGAAGCTATTAGAACATAAACTTACCTCCCAGACACTGTATGGGGCGGAGATTTGAGGCTTTGGGCAGTGTGGCATGTTGGAGCTATTTCAAAATAAGTTCCTTCAAACAGTACTAGGTGCCCCTTTATGTACTCCAATTTGTATGTTAAGAGCAGAAACAGAAATGTTACCCATGGAGATGTGAGCTCATTTTAATTTGTTTTTGTATTGCATCTGCCTCAAATATACGCAAGACAACAGACTCCCAAAACTTTGTTGGCAAGAAAAACACAAAGAAGGTTTCGTTTCACCCTGGTATCAGGGTTTAACCTCACTGTGTAGGTCGGTTGGATTACCTATATCTTTTATGGAGGGTTTTACTTTACCTAGGGTCAGAGACCTGATGAAAACCTGACTGCGGGATATTTACACTCAGAACGATTTAACTGCCGTAGCTGAAACTATCTTTTTCAGTGTCCATCTACAGAAGATATAAGGGGGAAATATTTAGATCCTATTTTGCAAGGAAAAATCCACTGGGATATATATATGAAAATTGTTTATATTCTTGCTAACCTCAATGGACATATCGAAAGGAAGATGGCAAATATGGTTCACGCTCTGGCTTGCTGGAAAAAAAAAAAGCTTCCTGACACACGGAATTGAGGTGTATGATTAGCTTTGTTTGCGACCCCCTTTAAGGTTGATCTTGGGTTTTATTTGGCCAGACTTATTGCCATTCATTATGGTTATTTTATTTATAATTAGCTTTGGACTATGACCCAAAATAATTGCTCTCTAGCTACTATGAGGAAGGCCAATAATTTTGTGCATGATTTAGCAACATAGAGAGGGAGTTGTGTTCTAAAAACTGATTAACTCTGTAAGTGAAAAAATCTTAATGTCGATCCCTCATTATTTTGTGTACGGGATTACTATTTACCACTGGCTATACACTGATGTTTTTCTTGTTAAAACCATTGGACATGACTCTTAAAACTCAGATTGATTATTTTCAGGGGTTTGGCCTGGTCAAGTCTATGCTCTGTGTAGGAGCAAGACCTTTATCATTGAGGAACCGTATATTATTGAATTAATTTTGGAGGCCAGATTCGGTTGTACCTATGCTTTGTGCCAAAAAAGATGTGGGCATTGGCTTATAGTTCAATTTTATATTTTATTGGTTTATATATGTGCCAGTTTTTATGTGTGTGTTAATTTAGGTATATTTTGTTATAAACTATGGTTAATACAATAAGCTTGATTTTGATTTTTTTACTGTAGATAAGAGAACTAAGTCAAAGGTCTCGGTACATCTGGAGATCTCTGTGTACCGAAATAGTACTGGTATGGTGGGATGCTTTGTAATTGCCTTATGTCATACATTTCTATAATGCCAGGAACCCTATAAAAGGCTTGGGAAGAGCTTAAGCCTTTGTTCAGTAAGTAGCATCTCTTGGATGCTGCTGGCTGATCTACATATTCTTTGCAAAGAATTACTTCTCTGTCTTAATCTACGAACTATCTTTTGTTGTACTTAATACTTTAAGTCTCTGTTGATACTCTGTATCTTTATTGTAATATCTTATTAAGTAAAATTAAGTAACTAAGATTTGAGTCTCTGACTTGATTGCAATTTGGTAAGAAAAGGGTTTCTCTTCTAGTGAAGTAGTCAAGTACAAGAGAAAGTAATAAGATCCTGATATTAGGTCCAAGATTTCCCCAGGACGAAAAGTCAGTCTACACTCAAAGAAGTGTTCAAAGATTCTGATTAAAAACAGAATCATGGGGCATATTGATTAACATGGTTTAATGGGGAAGAGTCAACATGGATTTAGCCAAGGGAAGTCATGCCTCATTAATTTATTTGAATTTTTTGAGGGTTTGAACAAGCATGTGGATAAGGAGGAGCTGGCTGATATAATGTATCTGGATTTTCAGAAAGTGTTTGATAAGATCCCTCATGAGAGAGTCTTGAGGAAATTAAAAAGTCATGGGAGAGTAAGCAGTGTCCTATTGTGGATTGGTAGATCTCAGTGGGTGATGTGAGGAGACTGTACATCTCTCACAATGGAGAGATGTAAAAAGTGGTGTGCCTCAGGGATCTGTACTGGGACCGGTGCTGTTTAACGTATTCATTCATGATTTGGAAAAGGGTGTTAAGTGTGAAATGATCAAATCTGCAGACGACACCAAGTTACTCAAGGTAGTTAAAACATGAGCAGACTGTGAGGAACTGNGTAGCTAAGGCATTGACATGGAGAGAGGGTTGGGGGAGTAGGCAGAGTGCAGGATAAGAGGGACAATTGTGCTTCCCTTTTAATGTTCATGTACTTTATTAAAAATTCATTTTGAATCAGAAGACTTTAAAAAAAAAAAAAGCTTTATTGTTCTTAAATAAGACACATATGAGATTTTTAAATATAAAAAATATGTAACCAAAGATGCTTGCTGGAGGGAATGGGAGGGGCCAGTGCTCCCACTATGCCCCGCCCTCTCCCCACGCTATGGGTCTGGTTGGAAGCAAACTGAATAATGCAAGTTTGGATATATTTGTTTAATCTAGAACTGAAAGGAGTACTCTCCTAATTGGGAAAACCCACTGATTTTGAACATTTCAAATTCAAACAGAAGTATTGGATAGTCTGCCCACTTGTTCATTTGAATGTCTGAATTACCTTCCGTGTCATTTTGTCCATTCAGTTCATTGGTTTCAACGCGTTATTCCATTTACTTCGTTTTGTTCATTTGTTTTACTTGGAAGGTAGTGATTACGTCAGATGGTGACTCGTTCTTATTTTCTGATTGGTTGCCCTGCCTCCGGAAAAAGACAGGGATGGGGCATAGTGATGTTACTTTGAATGATGAGGACACGAATGTGCTCGAAATAAACAAAATGAACGCAACGGAAATTAATGAAATGAAGGTGATGGAAATGAACAAAGCGTCAAAGTATTGGGCACTCAAACGACATGACAACTGTTGACTATAGTCCTCTAAAAAGTGTGGGGGGAAAACATGCAACATTTTTTTCTGCTGCCCATTTCAACTCTAGTTTAATCTGATCCTCATTCCACCTCTAGTATAGAAGCTGTTTTAGCTTCTTCCACAGGCGGTATTTCCCCTACAGAACGCCAAAAAAAACCCATGAGGTATAAAGACAGCACAAGAGTTTTCATTTCCTGTTGTCCACAAGACACCTTATACACCGTCTCGGAAGCCAGAAGTACAACCAGAGTATTGCTAAGAGGCAGATGATGTGTCTGGGCCTTTTCCTGTGGAAACACTGGCCTCCGAGAGTCCCCTCTCTGTTGGGCATGGACAAGCTGCACCCCAGTTCTACTGCGAGGAGCAGCAGTAGTGGTGGTAGTTGTAAGATGAAGGAAAGAACTTCTAGAGCCAAAGTGCCCTTCTCTTCCCTGGTTTGGGGCTCCCTTCCCTCTCTTCACAGTTACTGATTCTCCCCTCTCTCCTGCCAGGTACTACCTTGTGCCTGACTAGGGTACCCCATGAGACACAAGGCAGGGAGACCACAAATGTGTGAAGGCTAGGGCTGAGCAAGGTGTGTCCATGAGAAAGGAGGGGGCTGGACCCTTTGTGCCCCCGACAGAAGTCACAGCCCCATGGCTCTTTCTTTCACTCTTTTTTAATCATCCCAAACATGTAGGTTTTAAAAGAAGGGCAGGAAACCTCCAGCCTGTGGGCCAAATCCGGCCTGCCATTGTTCTTTATTTAGAGCTTTTCCCATTCTGGGATCCAGTCCAGGGGTTGAAAAATCGACTCGGTCAAAATTACGGCCAGAAAAGCATGCGTGTCCCGCTTCTGGACGGGTGATTGCCGGGAGTGTATCATCTGATGCTCCCGGCATTTTTTCACAACACGCACGAGCGCGGCTGCGATAGTCTAAAAACGGCCTGGGGCATGATCCATGGCACAGCTCTATGATCTGGAGCCTCCCCTTCCTTCTGCTATCCTGAGTATACCTCATAACTAGGGATGCGTGAACGCAGTTCGGAGTTCGGCCCGAACTTGGCCTGTTCAGACGACTAAACCGAACTTCTGAACCGAACGCTCAAATTTCCGAACAGTTTGGAAAAGTTCGAATGAGTTCGGGGGTGGGAAAAATGTGACTTTGGGAGGGAAAAACAAGACTGGAAGGGGGAGGCAGCTGAGGAGCAGACTTTCTGGCACCAGGGGTGGACACCAGGGGTGGTTTCAGAGCCAAAAATACTGATACTGAAAACATTTCAGTTTTGGTACCGATAGCACTTTTTTGAATGTTCGGCCGAATTTGGCCGAACTGAACTCCGCCGAACCGAACAGCTGAAACCAAACTTGGGTTTCAAACCGAACAACCTAACGGTGTTCTGTTCGCCCATTCCTACCCGTAACTAGGGTTGTAGGGATGTGAAAACGCGGTTCGGAAGTTCGGAGTTCGGACTGAACTCGAATAGTTCGGTCAATTGAACCGAACTTTCGAACTGAACTCGAATTTGACCGAACTGTTTGGTCAAATCCGAACCAGTTCAGAAGGCCAAAAACCCCGGTTTTGAATGCATGAACTTGGTTCGGAAGTTTGGAATTTGACCGAACTCAAATAGTTTGGTCAACCGAACAGAACTTTCTAACCCAACTCGATTTTCAAACCGAACTCGATTTCCGAACTCGGTTCTGTTCGCACATCCCTATAGGGTTGCTATATATGCACATTTTTAAAGGGCACTTATGAGAAATACAGGTTGCAGGTCTGCATTGGCTCCAATTCAGCCATGGAACCTGTATTTCTCATAAGTGCCCTCTAAGAATTTGCGCATATGGCAGCACTATCCATAACTCCTATCACGTCCATTGAACTTGTATTTATTTTCAGATTAATACAAGATTCCCCACTCTGAGACTCTCAGAAACCTGCTCTCAGACAAAGCAAAATGAGGGGTCTGCTGCTGCTCCTGCAAGCTGCCCCATTTCTCTCTGTAATGGGATTTTGAACACCAGTTATGACTCGGTACAAAAATAAGACTTTGCAGAATCAAAATCAAGTATCCCTGGCACAGAGGGGGTTAAAAACGCACTCTTTTGTTCCTGCATGTACGTAGTCTCATTTACCTGTGTTTGACCTTCCTGGAATGACAGCTCATTCGCAGGCAAATTAGCTTCACTGGCTTTGTGCAAAAGGAGCGTTTGGGGGGAATTCAGAAAGCAACTGCTAGAGTGAGCTCGGCTCCCCCCTTACTGCAGTTGGAACTACAGGAGACCCAGTGGAGTTACTCCTGATTCAACAGGGCCACATTTTTATCTGGAGAAGAGATTTGCCTTGCTCCAAGTGAGCAGTGTTGTCTGTGAACTCAGCTGTGTAAAAACACAGGGCTAGCGACGGTAAAGTTTGAAATCCAGCAACTGGCAGACTTAGCCCTAGTTTCACAACAGGCAGGACTCCATTTAAATCCTTATCCCCCTGGAATACTGTGTCCATGTCTCATCAGCCCATGTAAAAAATATAATTAAAAAAATAGAATTGGAAAAGGTGCAAAGAAGGGCAACAAAAATAATCCAAGGCAAAGAGTGACTTGAGCATGAGGAAAGCTAGGTTAGGGCTCTTCAGCTTGGGGAAGAGATGAATGAGAGGGGACATGCTAGAAGTTTACAAGTTCATGGAAAGTGTGGAACAGATAAATAGGGAGCTGCTATTTACTCTTTCTAAAAGCCAGGATGCTGGGCTAGATGGACCATTGGTCTGACCTAGTATGGCACTTCTTATGTTCTTCTGTCCTCTGGGGGCCTCCTGTGTGAAGTAAGTTTGGGGCCTCTGCCTCTCCCTCACTCCCTGTCCGAGTCCGAGACAGGCAGCGGACGAGGTCAGGGAGTGAGAGAGAGGCCCCGTCTTTCCCTCACTTCCTGGCAACCTCCGGTGGTGGCGGGCGCAGCAGTGCCAGGGAGTCAGCAAGCGGGCCTGCCTCGGGGCCCAGGCTAGCGGCAGCAGATGGAGTAAGTGCCCCGAAAAATGGCTGACTTCGGGATGGGCGGAGGGGAGTGCCACATTTCTCCCCCGCCCTGGGCCCTGCAAATCCTAAGGCCTGGCTCTGTTGCTGGGAAACTGAAGGGAAGAAGGAAATTTCAGGCAATCACCATAAGAGGTGGGTTCACCTTGCAAATGAATTACTAGGAACAGAGACTTCTTTGAATGGAATAAGCCCTGCAAGGGAAGAGGTAGTGGTAAGCCAGGTTTCAGAAACTGTTGGGGAAACTATTCAAGATTTTAAGGATACAGAGGACCTTATGTTTGTGTCTAATATTCAGTCATCAGTTTCCCAACCATTTGACTTCATGGAGAAAAAGGATATTAAAAAGTGGGGAGATCTCTGTTTTTTGATGGCTGCTGAATTTTTAAATCATGTTGTAGACATTGAGGCAGAAATAGATCAACTCAAGGAAGTTTCTTTGAGTAGGGGTCCCAAAAGGAGATTACCCTTTAGGGAGGTTGGTGTCAGACTGAACTCAAAGTTATCTGGAGGAGCAGTCAAAAACAGACTTAGCGTTTATGTATTTCCAAAAACCTTGAGGGCTAAGATTACCATCGGTAGCAATAACATGTGGCCCTGTTACACAGAGTTTAGTGGATAATAAGGATTTGGATGATCCTCCAGATCAGATATTTACTAGATTGTATGAGGATAAAGGATATATTGATGACAGCCTCTGGAATAGTACAGGATCCACTTTGCCCAATTTAAAGCCCAAGCATGGAGAAGGGTGAGACAGGGAGGGAGTTGAGGGGGGGAAGTGGTGAAAGGTATCTATAGTACTCTGAGAGATCAGGGAAGTCATTCGAGGCTAGTTAAGTTACATCATCAGTTGCAGGGGATTTTATTTCACAACTACCCTGATTATTCTAAATTAAGGAGGAAGAAACAAAAGGTGTTGAGGGATCATCTGATCTACTTTGTGAACCACACATTTTTTTCTCTCTTGCAAATGAAGATATTTTTAGTGTAAGACCTATTAGGGGACACAATGGGCAAATCAACCTTTCTGTGCTATTTTCTAATCAAGAGATAGCGATGAAGTTGTTAGGTTTTAAGAATTTGTTTCAATTCATGGGCTATCATATTGAGAGCTTCTCTAGCTTAGTTAAGTTAAAGGAGATTTCTCATTCTGATATGCAAAATGATACTGTAAGTTTTGGGTTGCATTCTGATAAGAATGGGCCTTTTGAGAGGCCCAAATTTGGTTCCACCTCTTTTGGCTCTGGACCGGAATTTATATACTGTTCAGCAGGATGCAGCAAAGGAGGTCTCTGGGACTGTATCCCAGAATTTGGCAAGTAGATCATCTAATGGAGCTAAATATGATGGAAATTTCTCTCTTCATAACTTGTCGGAGATAGATTGACTACCTGATTTGGGATTTCAGGATCAGTTCTGTTCTTTTTTATCATGGAATATTGCTGGCTGGGTAAATAAAATTCAGGACCCCGAGTTTAAAAAAATGTATAACCTAATATCATATCTTATGTTTCCAGGAGACCTGGTTGGTTAAAGCTTTCACACAATTAGAAAATGGTTATGAGGCATGGGTTTCCCCGGCAGTTAAATTAAATACAAAAGGTCGCCTAGTGGGGGGACTAGCTATATTGACTTGGACAGTATTTAATATAATGTCTTCCACGTAGTTAATAGGTAGAAAGAATTTTCTTGCATTATGTGTGTCATTTATGAATGGTTTATCTTTCATAATAGTGAATGCTTACATGCCCCCTCGATTTTCTACTTATTGTTGGGAAACTTTATGGTCCAATTTGGATGATATCCTGGAATTAATAGAAGAATGGTGTCTGGGAAATGTGATATTATTAGGAGATTTTAAAGCAACGATTGGAAGGAATAAGAGTGTTCTGGTGTTATTGAAGAAAATGAGGCATCCATTGTTAGGGTGTCACTTAGGAAATCAAGGGATGCAAAAATAAACAGTTCCAGTCTTCAGTTGATAAAACTGATTTTTAAGTAGGATTTGAGTAGGGCTGCAGGAAATAAGAAAGGCTGCTTTAC